>VDFB02000015.1:416368761-416406743 GCA_007258455.2 Sequoia sempervirens
CGATGTGTGAAAAGGTCACAACAAGTTGCAGGAAAGGTACTCGAGAAATATCATCTCAAGTATCTTGTTGAGGCACGTGCTTATGATCTTTCAGGTCATTACACAACTCGCCTTGCTGGACGCACATATCATGAGCCTTCTATGGAGGATTACTGGGCAAATTGCACAAATGACTTCGAGGTTCGCAGACGCAGCTACGGTCGTTTCTCTCTCTCACAGATTTATGTTTTCTTATCAGAAGATGTGGGAGGTTTATCAGATGATGAGAGAGAAGTCCTTCCTCAGTTTTTCAAAGAGCAGGTTGACACACAGCCATTGCCGGCAGTTGATTGGTATGCCAAGGAGTACGCGACAGTGAAAGAGAGGTCAAGTAGAGTTATTGAGCGGTATACTTTACACCGGCAGCAAGGGAGACTAAGAAGATAGGAGTATTGCCTGGAAACCAAAAGCCTTGATAGTGGTAGATGTGGCTACGCTTCCTCGTCAAAGCCTAAACAAAAAGAGGAGTAACCCTCCTAAGAAAGGTCAAAGCGTCAAAACAATTCGAAGACAGGTGCTGTTCATGCATATGGAGCTTGATATATTTGCTCAGAACCCGATTCCCGAGTCAGTGCAGAGTGCAGCCTCAAGTTCCTACACCAGTTCCAGAGCAGTCACCAGTCCTGATTCACATTGAATTGGATTTAGACTCCCCATCTCGTAGTCATTCCTCTACACATTCACTTTCGTCGCAACCTCCTGTTGCTAGTACAGACCCTTCCAGTAGCATTAGCCGAGATCAGTCTTGGATTGAGTCTTAGTTGGGAAGGAAGAGGAGGCAGCCATCCTATGTTCTTAATCATTCCGATTTTGATGAGATTTATCAGGATGCGCCAGACAAAAGGATCAAGAACATGGTCCACATGGAGAGGAATACTGACATGGAGATCGTAGTCGAGACTGCTGTACCTCCATAGGGGAAGAGTTTGGCTGAGTTGGAATCTCAGGACTTCAAGGTTATCACAGTCAACCTTGGTCATAGCACACGCCAGACTCAGGTTGATCTACTACAGGTTGCTACAGACAGTGCCAGGGATAGAATGTTGAAGGACGGAGAAGATAAGGCAGCCCTCAAGGCTGAAATCAGACAACTTCGTCAATACATTTCTAGTCTTGTTCACAGGCCAGATGCCATTGCCACACTCCCACCAATGCTTGAGCCTCCAGCAAAACAAGGTCAACTTAATCATTTAGTTGCATATGGCAAGCGTTTGGATGAGTGGGAGGAGTTCATTGTTAGAGGCCGTTCTATGCTTACAGAGTTATATCAGTTGCGGTACAATGCATGAGAGCTTCGTCTTCGTCTCCAGGATGAGGAGCAAGAAATGGCAATTAACAGACCCCGAAATGAGATTATGATTGCTCACCTATGTATGGCATATGAATCAGTCACAGATGCAGAGGATAGAGAAGCTATCTACTCTTGGAAAACACAGTTGGTTTTCAAGGCGAAGATAGAGGAGACTATGGCGTCAGAGTTGGCTGAGAGTGGAGAGCACGTTACTAGTGCACTCCAGTTTGTGAGGACTTTAGTATCTCGCTTACCGTGTCGATATCAGATTGAGGGTGGTGCCTATGTTGAGCTTACCGATGTTCAGTCAGAGCTCCAGGCACTCATTCATACCATTTTCAATGGGGAGACCATTGGCTGTAAGATTAATCAGCTTACAGTCTTGTCAGCATTGTTCGATGAGGCAACACAGAGTAGGGGCGAACTTCAGTCCCAGATCACAGCTGGTGAAGACATGCTGCGCAGGCATAGCATTCTTCGACAGAGTATCAGAGCTCCAGACAGTGATTCAATTAACAATCTCGTTGAGGGATTGGTTGCTCGAGATCACGATCAGTAGACTTCAGTTCCTACCTCTCAGAATAGACTTTATACACAGGAGTTAACTTGGCGTTACCCTTTCAAGTTAACTCGTTGTTTCATCACATGCATATCTATTCTGAGATCAGCTTTATTCACTTGGAGTTTCATTTAGGGTTTTGAACAGCGATGATGTCTTGATTAACTTCGCTTTCAATAAGGGCGTTGCTTCTTGCATTGTCCATTAGATTAGATGTTTCAGTTAACTGATGATAGTTTTCCAATTAACTATATAGTTTGCTTTATTAGGGCTTAGCAATAAATCTTGCTTGCATTGCAAGACTGTAGTTGACTCAAGGTGATTTTAGGGTTCCTCACACCTTTGATGTCTATAAATAAGAGCTTTTGCTCATTTGTACATAACTTTTGCGAGAGAAATATATGTTGTGCCTACCTTACCCTCAATATTGCTCGTTTTGTATCTGTTCATGCGTTTTTACTATTATGATGAATTGTTATGCCACACAGGGTTTCATGCAATTATAATGGTGAATTATTTCCTTAGTTAGATAAAATATGTTTTGTGTTCAATAAACTTGTTCAGATTGAGATGATAGTTGTGCCACCTTGCCTTCAAGTAGAGAATCTGTTCTTGGTTATTGAGTGATGTGTGTAAGCAATAAACTTGTTCAGATTGAGCTGATAGATGTGCCACCTTGCCTTCAAGTTGAGAATCCGTATTCAATTTATCGTATATTGTTGTTTCCAATAAACTTGTTTAGATTGAGCTGATAGATGTGCCACCTTGCCTTCAAGTTGAGAATCTATACTTGTTTATCGTCAGATAGTCAAACCTTGCTCCGTTTCCTCATGCTCTGTTTTCATGAGGAAACTGGATAGATTTTAAGTAATTAAGCCTAGTTGTAGTTAGTAGTCTGCGAAACCAGAAAATACTCAGTACCTCTACAGCTGAAACAAAAAGACAGGATTTAGTTTAGTATACTTTCCTTTTCAAAGCATTTTTGTCAAGCACAACGAGGGAGCTTCCCCTCCTAATTTGAAGAGCACTCATTGAGTAGTGTGCATAGCTGTCCGTACCAACTCTTACTCCAGAGGTGCTAGTTGTTACGCCAACAGTGTTTTGAATAGATATATTGTTTTTTTTTGTGTTTTGAGGGTTTATTGACATAAAAAGCAAATAACATAAAACTGAAACTTATTACAATAATCTGAAAATTCTGAAACAACTGAACTACTACTGCAATTAATCTTTATTTCTCAAGAGGATGGAAAATTACATTATTTTCAAAATAAAAACAATGGCGACAACATGGAACCTGATTTTTATTTGATTTTTGCCTTGCCTTCAACCGGAACTGAAGCATTTCACTATTCATGACAGCACTGTAGCATTTTACTGTTCACGATGGTATTGTTCACGATGGTACTATTCACAGGTTACTATTCACGTGTCACTATTCACACGTTACTGTTCACACGTCACTATTCACGTGTTACTGTTCACGGCCGTACTGTAGCAGCAGGTACAAACTTTAATAAGCAAATGATTAATCTTTAAATATTCTGATCTGCAATGAAACCACTATAAATCTCTGAATCTTCCTCACAACTGCTGAAGCACAAATCAGAGTCTCTATATGAAACTCTCTGGATACCAAATTTGTTGGATATTTCACCAATTCAAATGGAGACTCATAGAAGAAACTATGTTCTTCAATGGCAATGGCTGAAACCCTTCTCAGAGCACAAAAACCTGTTTTCAAAATGATAGCAATAACAATGGATACCTCATTCTTCTTTTCTCGAGCAAATATATGCCTCCAAAAACCCTAATCAAAAATCCTCTTCAAGGCTGCGATTTTTTTAATGAAATAACATTAAATAAAATCATTAACATTTAATTGAATTAAACTTAGGGAAAACTTTTAATAATTCTCCTCCAAAATAAAATACTCAATTGGCCCCATTCGATGTGTTATAAACCCATCACTTAAGTGATTTAAATATAAAGTCAATTTAACTTTATATTTAATCATTAATCATTAAACATGCTGGAATTCACTGAAATAATCATAACTCTCTCAATATTGAGAATCTGGCCAAACTGTCTGAAACTGGAGTCCAAGAAATTATTTCCCAAGTGCCTGAAAAGACATGCTAAAAATAGCAAGAATCACTCAAAGAAGCCTAAATCAAACTCTCGAAGCTCAAACCAACCACTAAACTCTGAGAAAGCCAAAAACACTGAACAACCCAAACCTCCTGTGTCCAATCTGACCCCCTATCCATCTGTAATAGCCTACGAGGGTCCAATAATAGGCTAAACCACAGCTAGACTAAAGTATCTAGCTAGAAGGGGACATCACAGAATTGCCTTCAATTCTACAGGCAGAGGGTGTGGAATGCAATCAACTAGTTTGATGCATTTAATATCCAATACATTCCAAGAACAGACAATAGCAAAGTTGATGCTCTTCCAGTTTCAGCTACTCTTTTCATGCCAAACTCTGACTTTTGTCAGAATTCATTTGCTATTGAGATGATTTATAGACCAGTTGTACCTGATAACTCAGACAACTAGCAAGTCTTTGATGATGATGCAGATATTGAAGAATTTCTCGTCATGGGAGATAACTACAAAGAATTGTTCTTCAAAGGAAGTTCTACTCCTTTCAGAGAGTCAATTGTTGAAGACTCTGAAGCTACAGAATCTAGAATCATACAACTGAAAGGAAATCAAATTCCTAAGGGTTTTGTATCTTTAGAGGATATTTTCGACCAGCACAACCGTTACATCCAAGATCAGAAGATGTCAGGTGTTAACACTTCTGCAGAATACAATGAAGTCAACATAGGTACTGAAGACAAGCCTCGGTTTGTGAACTTAGGCAAATGTTGTACTCCGGAAGAGACTGAGAAGTTTATCGCCTTGTTCAAGCAGTACAAGGATGTATTTGCCTGGCCTTACGAAGAATAGAA
Organism: Sequoia sempervirens; assembly: GCA_007258455.2. NCBI lineage: Eukaryota > Viridiplantae > Streptophyta > Pinopsida > Cupressales > Cupressaceae > Sequoia > Sequoia sempervirens. Next base: position 416,373,611 of record VDFB02000015.1, read on the forward strand.
GATCTTCACACCCATAGAATTGTCTCACACAATTCCGCTGAAATCTGATGTTAAGCCTTTCAGGCAGAAGCAAAGACATCACAATCCGTGAATTCAAAGTACTATCTACGCAGACATTCAAAAAATGGTGGACTCAAAGGTAATATTTCCTATTCATCACTCCACCTGGGTATCCAATATAGTTCATGTACGCAAAAAGAACGGTGAAATCAGAATTTGTGTTGATTTCAGGAACTTGAATCAATCATCTTTGAAGGACAACTATCCCTTACCTATTATGGAGCATACATTGCAGACAGTTACCGGATCAAAGATGCTATCTCTTCTTGATGGTTTATCTGGTTACAATCAGATTGCAGTGGCAGAGGAGGACCAGATTAAGACAGCTTTCACCACGCTGTGGGGGACGTTTGCTTATGAAAGGATGCCTTTCGGCCTTATCAACGCCGGTGCTACATTTCAAAGGGCCATGGATTTGGCGTTTGGGGATCTTAGGAATAAGATCATAGTCGTCTATCTTGATGACTTAACCATTTTCTCAGATAAACGGGAAGACCATTTTTCACTTTTGGTGAAAGTTTTTGAAAGATGCAAGTATCACAAGATATCATTGAATCCCAAGAAGACCATCTTTGCGGTGACGGAGGGCAAGTTACTTGGCCATATTGTTTCCAAAGAGGGGACCAGAATTGACCCAAGTTGGGTGGATTCAATAAGGAGCCTCTCTCTTCCAACGAACAAAACGCAAGTACATTCCTTTTTCGGAAAAGTCAACTTTATCCGAAGGTTTGTACCTGATTTCTCAGAGCTGACAAAGGAGATTTCAGCAATGATGAAAAAGACGTCCACTTTTGTATGGACAGAAGAAGGCAAACAGGCCTTTATTAAAATCAAAGAAGCTATTGCTAACGCACCAGTGTTAGTTCGACCTAACTTTGAGAAGGATTTTATCCTCTATTGTTACGCGTCGGAACACACGCTCTTTGCTATATTGACTCAGAAGCTCAGTGAAGAAGGGGAATCTTCGATTGCTTTCATGAGCACCAATTTCAAGGATAGTGAATCGTGCTATTCTCAAATTGAGAAGAATGTGTATGATGTCAGAGCTGTCAAGAATTTTAGGTTCTATCTTTTGAATTCACATACAATGGTGTTTGTCATCGATCCAATAGTTAAAAGCGTGCTAACTCAATAGGAGATGGGCACGAAAAGAGGAAACTGGATTGCCAAAGTTCAAGAATATGATCTGGAAATAAGCCGACCAAGCTTGTTTGCGGGCAAGGTATTTGTCGATATTTGGCGGAAGATGGAGATAAAAAGTATCAGAGCAATGGTGGATCTAATCCGGAACGAGAAATCGAGGAGGACCTTCCTTTGGTCTTATTAGTTGGTTCTGCGGAAGAATGGTACACACCTTTGTGGTGTCATTCAACATATGGAGAATGTCCAAGTCACATGGACAAATAGCAGAAGAGAACATTAAAGTTGAAAGCACAGAACTTTGTGCTTATAAATAATTTTTTGTACAAGCGTGGCCTTGACGGAAATTTTCTATTATGTGTCAGAAAGGACCAGCAACAAAAATTGTTGGAAGCTTTTCATAGTCAGACGTGCGGAGGACACTTTTCATCGAGGGTCATTGCATTCAAGATCCTGCGAGCATAGTTTTATTGGCCAACTATGTTTCGCGATGCATATGATTGGGTGTACAAGTGTCAGCTATATCAGCAATTTGTTGGTAAAGTAAAATTGGCAACTCTTCCACTCAGGCCAGTTATCATCGATGCTCCATTTCAGCAATGGGGTATAGATTTTGTAGGTCCTATCAATCCAAATTCCAGTAAGGGGCATGTTTATGTCCTGAAAGTGACAGATTATTTCACAACGTGGGTTGAGGCGGTTCCTACTAAACGAGCTACTTCTGAAGTTGTTTGCAACTTTCTAAACGAGAATATTATTTCACGCTTCGGAGTGCCTCGGAAAATTGTGGCTAATAATGCAACATGCTTCTTGTCAGAGGAGATTTTGAGTTTTTGTTTTGATCACGGCATCATGCTGTCACATTCATCAGATTATTATCCTCAGGGTAATGGACAGGTCGAATCATCAAATAAGAACATTGTCACAATTGTGTGTAAGCTAGTTGAGCCAAATCAGCAGGCTTGGCACACAAAGTTATACAACGCTCTTTGGGTTGATCGTATAACTCCTAAAAGAGCTATTGGTACCTCGCCTTTCATTCTTTTGTATGGTACTGAAGCAGTTTTGCCCATCACCTTAGAGTTGTTTGCTTTACAGCTGGCATCGACTTTGGAGGATGAAGAGTTCAAAGATCCTATTCAGAAGCAGATGTTGTTCCTGATGAAGCTTGAAGAAGAAAGGACAGAGGTTGTTGATAAAATCACTCAGCATCAAGAGCGAGTGAAGAAGATTTTTGACAAGAAGGCTCGTCCGGGAGACTTGGAGATCGGAGATAAAGTCCTTTTGTGGGACAAAAGGCATGAACCTCAAGGAACGCATGGTAAATTTGATTCCTTGTGGTTAGGACCCTTTTAGATCCATGAATCTGCAGGAGAGAACACATACATTCTCTCATATTTGGATGGAAGGCTTCTCCCGCTTCCTTATAGCGGGCAATATCTCAAGCACTTCAACCCTCCGAGGGAGGAGTGATTCCTTGTAAATATTTTGTAAGTACTTTTTTATGCTTTACCGTTATGTCATTTTGTGTTTCCCTGTTCTATGATGTTATGTCATGTTTTAGGTGATTTAAGTAGTCTTGTTTTAGGTGATTATTAGGGTTGTTAATGTTAAGTTTAGGTGATTAGGGAAAGTCCTAACTCCATATGCCCAACTGATAAGTCCCTAGTCTACAAAACACAGAGAATCTTGGGTTCTCCTATGCCGTAAGTATCCGACATGGTCACCAGACGGAGCCTAATGTTGTACCCAAACCAAATTTTTTGCTTCACTAAGGCATTTTGCTAATTGAGTCTTAACCTTCTTAAAGTGATGTCAAAACGTTGTTTTTGGGCAAGTCAGGTATTGGACTTTGTGTCCGTTTGATGTCCGAAAGATACTGGTAAAATTTGGAAAAATTGAAAATTAGGGTTTTTCAAGCCCCTGTTTCAAGCCCGAAACCCTAAAAAAATTGAAACTTGTTAGAATTGACTGAAAATTGTTTTGATTGGCTTATTTTGCTCCACGATCGCAATGGTGAAGTTAGATTCAGTCTAGGTCTGGTGGGTAGTTTTCACTTTTTTAGATGGAGAAATGAGATTTCTGGAATCATCAATGGCAAATGGCTAGATGTCAGATGTTGAAATCTAAGCCTAAAACGCTCAAATGAAGAATCTGTGGTGAGATAAGTGCTAAGTAATGCTTCGTCTCGGAGGGGATTATTCGTTGGGATGAAAATCATCAAAAAAATTCTAACTCTAGAGCACCAGAGCCCTTGGAGGCCAAGGGCGCCCTAGATTTTAGAGGCCCAAATGTCAGTTTTGAGACTTGTCACTTCTAGGAGGATTTGTTGGGAATACTATCAGCTTCACGATGAGCTACCCAGCCAGCCTGAAAGATATGCTCAGCATCTGTTACGAGGAATTCAGTGAGAAACGAGGAAGGTGAAAAATGACTAGAGGGAAAAGCGCAGCTTTTGAGAAAGGTGCCCATCTTTTTGAAGGGTCAAATGAAGGTTTTTGATCAAATGACACCTAGGATGTTTGTCTCGCATTTGCTCAAGCTTCGCAATGTATCCGTCAGCGGGTGTATCTGAGTTGCTAAATTGCCTGAGCCAGAGGTCAAACGCAAGGTTAAATCTTGGTCAAAATATCAAGGAAAAAGCAAAAGAGCACATTTTCAAAAAGGCGCTTGAGCTTTTGGAGCCTTTAATGCTTTCTTTTTGATGATTTCAGGTATTCATCCTGTTCGTGTTGCATTCATCTCTCCGTTGCCTGTCTCCGTCAGATCAGAAGTTGACTCAGCTGCCTGCAGTCGGAGGTTTAGTGATATTTTGGCCAGTTTGGAAAATGGTTATCTCTGGGATGAAAAGAGCACATTTTTCAAAAGGCGCCCTTGATTTTCAACCCTCAGATGATGTTTTCAAAGGAAGTGCTCTCTTGAGGTTGTTGTGTGGAATGAAGCCAGCTTCGCAGTGAGCCAATTATCTAGTCCTGAAACTTTGTCAGACAGAAGTTATGGAGGTTTCAATTTTCCCTTCGTACGGAATGAAGATGGAGAAAATTTGACTAAGTCTGAGAAAAAGCGCAGCTTTTGCAAAGGGCGCTTGGATTTTTGAGCCCTCAAATCTTAGTTTTGTGGTTTGCAGTCTCAAGGAGTGTTTTGATCAATTTTTGTCCTGCTTTGCAATGCATCTGCTAGCCAGTCAATCGGTGTTAGGGATTGAATAGAGGCTCCAGAGGTGTTAGTTGTTACGCCAACAAGGAGCAAAAGGATGATGAGAGATTGCATTCAAGAGAGGAAGAGCTTGATGCATCCTATGAGGAAGTCACGCAGGCTGAAGAATGGAGACACAACTTGCTACCATGGGACTGAGTTGGTGGCACATAACTGGAGGCATCTCTCGAAGAGGAAGAACCTATTCAGATTGTCACTACGATCAGTTTTCTTCGAAGAGGAGGAATTAACATTCAAAGGGATTCTGACAAACCAACAAAGGCAACCTTGTCGAGGAGGTCAGGAGGTTGATGCAAGAACTTGGAGCTTCAGAGGGAGTCACATCATCATGAAGATCTGTTGCAATGTATATTTCTCTATGACGAAGAAGTATGAGGTGAAAGCCCTTGCAGTGTATATTTCTCTGTGATGGTGAAGTATGAGGTGAAAGCCCTTGTAGTGTATATTTCTCTATGACAGAGAAGTATGAGGTGAAAGCCCTTGTAGTGTATATTTCTCTGAGACGGAGAAATATGAGGTGTGAGCCCTTGTTCATCTCTAAGACTGAGATGAGATGTCATGTTGAGAGACTCCATGACGACATCACATTGAGAGACTCCATGATGAACCTTTTGTACTTGTGTTTTTCCACACATGGGAGTAGCCATGGTGGACATCATGTTGAGAGACTCCATGACGACATCATGTCGAGAGACTCCGTGATGGGCACTTGTGCACATGTTTCTTTCCACACATGGAAGTAGCCACAATGGACGTCATGTTGAGTGACTCCATGACAATATCACGTTGAGGGACTCCGTGATGAACTCTTTTCCACAAATTGGTGTAGCCATTGTGGGTGTCATGTCGAGAGACTCCATGACATGGATATTTGAAAAGATACCTCCCTAGCTAAGAGGGAGTGTTGATGTAATAGCAGCGGGAGATATCCTTCTCTCTAATTCGAGAATATTAAATATTTAACAAATAATTGTTAAGGCAAGTCAGCCTTATTATAATTAATATTTTATTTTCTTTAAGTGGCCAACCAAGTGAAGAGTATCCTTGCATCGTATATATAGAAGGAGATGTTCATCCATTTGATCATCAATCAATTCAATCATTTCTTTCTCACCTCCAACAGAAGTTTGCCATTCCATTTGCAGCAGATCAGACTTCAAGGGGAAGCATATTTATTTGTACTTAGCATCAAGGAGTGATGCTATTATTCATTGTAATAATTCAGCCTTGAGTAAGGCCAGACTTGTAAAGCAGACTTCTGCTCTTGTTCATCTGATATCTATATATAAGAGATATATATTTTGCTGGGTTTCTCTCCCTCGAGTAGGAGGGTTTTCCCAGGGTAAAAGTGTTGTATTCATTGTTCTATGTGTTGTTGTATTTCTGCTTATTTCATTTCTGATCCTAAAACTAACAACTTTAATGTCATGTCCCTTTTTTAGAAATAAAATAATTGGGAGATCCATAGCCTATTTCTTTATTTCTTGTAGGCTAAGGGATAAAGTTAGGGAAATATTTTAATAAAAATATTAAGTTAGTCCTAGTAAGATTATTTAAAACATTGTGAAAAGACAACTTAAATATATTAGTTTAATAAAGTAGATTGTCTAAATGAGACATAATAAAGTCTTATATAATATTTTATTAAATGATTTTTAGTGGACACTTTTGGAGAGAAACTTTCAAAGGGAAAAATTAAAGGTGTCAAGAATGGAATCTCTAAAAGAGACACTCTTAAAGGAGATCATTCTATTAATGAAATCAAAACCCCCTCTTTATGTCATAGCGTGACCACTTGTGTTCATCTATTTCTCTTAGGGGCGAAAAACCTTGGGGTATAGAGATTCGGAGGACGAAACCCCCCTTGGTTTCTAGGCAAGAGTAGAGAACAAACATCCTTTGTTCTTTGAAGCGATTTCACCCAAGAATTATAGTCGTGCAGAGAAGATTGTAGATTATTTTTAGTTTCCAATTTGCTATAGTACTGCTACTTGTGATGTCCCCTTGCAGACAGTTCTCGGGAACAGTGTGTTAGCCCATTATTGGACCCTTGTGGGCTAGCTGGATTGGTTAGAGGGTCAATGGTACTTTCTGGAGAGGTTGTTTGTTCTTGTTTTCAGAGGCCAGTGATTGGATCACAGCGGGCGTTGGCATTTCAGGAGTTCACAGCTTCTGACGGCACAGGAATATTCAGAGTTTTGAGCAAGTTATGAATTTTTAAGTGATTAAGTTAATTATTTAACTTAATACCTTTTTATTAAAGTCACATCGACTTTAATACATTTTATATCACTTAAATTATTCTTAAAAGGTGATTTAATATTTTAATCTCTTAAAATATTAAAGGGGCGCTCAATTATTAAGTCAAACTATTGAAAAGAGACTTAATATAATATTAAAAGATTTTAATGATTGCTAAAAGGGCGCATCTTCTTGGAAATGCGTGCCATTTGAGTATAAAGCAATTTTAGGCAATGAGAAACTCACTTTTGATAATTTCGACTTTGCCTTGTGCCATTTCCTGTGCATTCTCCTGTGATCACGGTTTGAACAAACTGCCATTGAAGAACGATACCTCTTCAGTGTGAGCACTCTTGAGATTGTGAAAGATCAATCAAATCAGTGCATGTTGAGAACTTCATTCAGATGTTCTACAGATTTAGACAGAGATTATATATATTGAGATTTCTTGTTTGCAATAAATGAGGGTGTCTTCCTGGTGGCGCATCCTTCTTCAGAGTCAGAGGCTTCCAGCAGAGATTCTTTCTATTCTTTCCTTGGCCGTACGACCTACCTTGGGATTCGTGCCTAGAGAGAGGCGTGTGAAGGGTTAGGCTGAAACGCCTCCCTTTTGTTTGCTTTTGGTCTTCCATCCTTGGCGTCTTGCAGTTTCAGAGTATTGTATCCAGTTTCGAGGCAGGAGAACTCAGATCTGGAGGCTTGGCGTCCTTATTTGTCAGTTTCTCAGCATTCTTGGCTGGCGAGCTGGCTACTGTTTTAAATAAAATAACTGGAGACTTTTTGGTATGTTTGTTATTCATGATCTCATTGTTTCAATATAATAACAACTTTTGCATTTCAATTCTGTGAGAAATTGCTTTGTATTCCAGTTTACAAGCTTAAATATGTTGCGCCCCTTCTCTTCTATCAATTAAATCTTCTCTAAAAAACTAAATAACACTTAAAGATTTAAGAAAATTGGGGGTTTTGAGTTGAGAGCCAGCAGGGCTCATCATAGTGGTATCAAAGCTCTGATCCTGCCAGCTTGTGGGGTTAGAGAAATTTATGAAGTCTCACAAAGAGGGTTTTGACAAGTTCTATTCCAGAGGGGGTCCTAGAAATCAGAGAGGTGATCAAAATCCTTTCCCACCATTTCCGTTTGAAGAACAGGAGGAGGAAATAGACTTGGATAATATGGCGAACAGGGCAGGAGAAAGTTCTCACAGGAATCCTTGGGATGATGAGGACAGAGAAGCTAAAGACGTGCTCAGAGGTATGGTTGCAGGCCAAGAACAGGTGGCAACTATTCTTCAACAACTCAGCACAAATGTCCAAAATTTGACAATTAATAGGGCTCATAGTTTGGATCCAGATCGTGATGGCAGTATTCACAGAGAGCCTTAGAGAGTCATAGCTCCAGCACGCACCTTTGAGAGAGCTACATGTCCTACTTTTACCAGAGATGATGCTGAGGAAGTGGACGAAGTTGAACAGGGTGGCGAGATTAATTTTGCAGATAACATTATGGCTATGCATGATGAGTGGGATAATTTGCCACCGAGAGTTAAGGAGCACCTTAACTTCGACAGATTCATGAGCCAGAAGAGAGAACACACCAGAAGCAGGAATGACAGGCGGCCTAGATTCAAGCATAATGATCTTAGACAGGCTACCAATAAGCTTACCTTGGCGAACTTTGATGGCAGTGGTAGAGTTACAGCACGTGCCTGGGTTAGTAAGCTTGACACATTCTTGACACTACGCCCCATGCCTGAGGAGGATGCCATTCGTTTTGCAGCACTTCACCTTGATGGCGTGGCACATGACTGGTGGATTCATGGTATGGCTACTCTTCATCATGACAGGATTACCTCGTACCAGGAGTTTACTGATAGATTGGTAGAGAGATTTAACAGAAGGGATCCTGAGCTATTCTTCAGAGATTTGGCACAACTGAAACAGTTTGGTAGCTTGGAATCGTACATTGGTGAATTCCAAAGACTATCTGTGATGGTGACAGGAATCTCAGAAAGAAGGCTGATCATATTGTTCATTGAGGGTCTTTTCGAGCCCATGAAAGGTTGGATAAAAGCATTTGATCCACCTACTTTACAGGAGGCAATGAGGAAAGCTCGCAGCATGGAGCTATCTACACCTCGTAAGCCATTTGGCTCGAAACCTACTACCTCATACACGGAGAATAAATCAGATCCAAAGAAGGCTGATAATGCAGATCAAAAGAAGAAATTTACAGCCCCTTTAGATCGAGAAACAATGAATGATTTACGAAGAAGGAAACTTTGTTTTTACTGCAAAGGTCCGTATGACTTTAATCATGACTGCCCCCTCAAACCTAAAGGGCAAAACAAGCACATGGAGTGGTTTTATGAGGGAGAAGCGTTGACTGATTTTTCTGATCAGCAAGCTCCAATCTATGATACAGATGGAGAAGAGTCAGAAAATGAGGCAGAAATTGTAGTGGAAACAGAACTAAAGGAGGCTCATATGTCCAGCATGCAGAAAGAGGGTTCTTTCAGACTCCGTGGGATCCTAGCTGGTCAAAGGGTCATATCTCTTCTAGATACAGGTGCAACCCACAACTTCATCGATTCACGGTTAGTGGAGAAAAGGGGAATTCAAACTCAGCAGTTTGAAGGCATACGTGTGAAGGTTGCGGATGGATACACTCTCAACTGTGAGAGGATGATACCTGACTTGCCTTTGAAACTTAACAATTTTGAGTTCAAGGCAGATTTTTATGTTGTAAACATGGGAGGAACGGATATAGTTCTTGGCATGAAGTGGCTTCATGCAATAGGAGAGTTCACGCTTAACTTGCGTGACATGGAGATGAAATTCAACATTGATGGCACAAATCATATTCTAAAAGCCATCAAGGACAGCAACCTTAGAGAAATTTCACTCCGGAGAATGGAACGTTTGATTCGTAATGATATGGTAGAGTGGGCTGCTGAGTGCAAGCTAATGCCTTCACAGTTGGAGCAGCAAGCTTCTTCTTACCATCCAGATGTGCAGGAACTTCGAATCAAACATGCGAAGGTGTTCAGTGCAATTCCACCAGGCAGACCTCCTGATAGAGGTATTGAGCATATTATAGAGCTGGATGAGGGCACGAAACCGATTATGATTACTCCTTACCGGCACCCCAAGCGTTTAAAAGATGAGATTGAGAAAACTATTAAGGAGCTTTTAGCTATGGGGCATATTAGGCCGAGTAAGTCACCCTTTGCTTCATCAGTTGTTTTGGTGAAGAAAAAGGATGGTACACTCAGGATGTGTATTGACTACAGAATGCTCAACAGGAAGACAATAAAGAACAGGTATCCTATTCCACGGATAGATGAGTTGATAGACGAGCTTCATGGGGCTTGCTACTTCTCAAAGATTGATTTGAGGACAGGGTATCATCAGATTAGAGTCCGAGAGGAGGACATAGAGAAAACTGCGTTCAGATGTCACTGTGGACACTATGATTTCTTGGTTATGCCATTCGGTTTAACCAATGCTCCAGCCACGTTTCAGTCTACAATGAACAGGGTTTTCCATCCTCACTTGAGGAAATTTGTATTGGTGTTCTTCGACGACATCCTGGTTTATAGCAAATCGTGGGAGGAACACATGGTTCACTTGGATGAGGTACTGAGTATACTTGACAGGGAGTCCTTGTACGCCAAGGAGTCCAAGTGTGCTTTAGGCATGGCAGAGCTTTTATATCTGGGACACATTATCAGCGGTGCAGGAGTCAGCATGGATCCAGAGAAAGTTCGAGCCATCATCGATTGGCCTACACCTGAGACTTTGACACAGCTCATGGGTTTTGTAGGATTGTGTGCCTTCTATCGTCGGTTCGTTAGTGGATTCTCGTGGCATGCTGCGCCACTAATTGATTTGACTAAGAAGGGTGCTTTTGTATGGACACCACTAGCACAGGCGTGCTTTGAGAAGTTCAAACTTCTCATGACCACATGTCCAATTTTGGCTCTACCGGACTTTACAAAACCCTTTGAGTTACATTGCGATGCCAGTGGTGAGGGTATTGGTGCAGTTATCATGCAGGATCGACACCCAATAGCTTTCGAGAGTAGGAAGCTAAGAGGTCCTGAACGGAGCTACAGTATCTATGATAAGGAAATGTTGGCCATCATGCATGCCATGGCCAAATTCAGGCAGTACTTGATTGGTAGTAAATTCACTGTGAAAACCGATCATAATAGTCTGCAGCATTTTCTTGGACAGCGAGATCTTAATGAAAGGCAACAAAAATGGGTCAGCAAGCTTTAGTCCTACGATTTTGACATCTCCTATGTCAAGGGCACTCAAAATGTGGTTGCTGATGCTTTATCTCGCCGTCCTCACTTGAGTTCTATTACACTAGTTTCAGAAGACTGGAGACATCTGATAGTAGCAGAGTATGCTAAGGACCCATGGGCTTCTAGCATAGTAGATGGATCAGTACAGGGTGACAGGTATTCACTTGTAGATGACCTTATCATCTACAAAGGGAGGATTTTATTGGTCCCAGGTTCTGAGATGAGGGACAGAGTATTGAGGTCATTCCATGATTCACCCATGGCAGGACATCCCGGGTACTTTAAGACCTATAGGCAGGTACGGGAGAGATTCTCTTGGAAGGGTCTCAAGTCTTATGTTCTCCAGTATGTCAGGGAATGTCTTGTTTGTCAGCAGAACAAGCAAGAGCACACATACCCTGCAGGTTTACTCCAGCCGCTTCCTATTCCAGAGAGGAAGTGGGATTGTTTGTCCATGGACTTCGTCACGGGCTTGCCAAAAGCTCAAGGGAAGGACAGTATTTTCGTGTGGTAGATTGATTGACGAAATATGCACACTTCTTCGCAATCACTACTACACACACGGCTACCCAGGTGGCAGATTTGTTCTTAGAGAGGTATTCGAAGTACAGTTTGCCTGAAGTATAGTCAGATGATAGGGACAGCAGGTTTATGAGTAACTTCTGGCAGGAGTTATTCAAACTTTGCGGGACAGAGCTCACCCCGAGTACCAGCTACCACCCCCAGATAGATGGGCAGACTGAGATCGTCAACAAATGGGTGGAAGGGTACTTGCGGAATTATAGTTCAGGGCAGCAGAAGGCATGGGTGAGGTGATTATACCTTTGTGAGTATTGCTACAATACCACCCATCACATGAGCATCCAGATGACACCTTACCGAGCATTATATGGATATGATGCTCCGAACTTTCTAGACTTATTGCTGAGTGACAGTAGAGTTCCCAGTGCTGGTGATTTATTACAGGAGAACCAGGATATTATGAGGGCACTTAGAGAGAATATACAGAAAGCCCAAAATCAGCAGAAGCAATATGCTGATCAGAAACGAGTAGAGCGGTCTTTCGAGATCGATGATTTGGTGTACCTGATGCTTCAGCCTTATAGGCAGTCCACCCTTCGTAAGGGGGGCTCCGAGAAACTTAAGCCACGATACTATGGACCTTTCAAAGTTGTCAGACGTGTCGGTGAAGTGGCTTATGAGTTAGATCTTCCGGTGGACAGTAGGGTTCACAACGTGTTCCATGTGTCACGCCTCAAAAAGGCGTTGGGACAACACATAATTCCTTCTATTGATTTGCCACCCCTGGATGATGAAGGGAAATTGGTTTTGATACCTAAGGCCATTCTGGACTCCAGAGAGCGTCATCTTCGGAGGCAGGTTATCAGGGAATACTTGGTAAAGTGGAGGGATCTACCAGCAGAGGATGCTACTTGGGAGAGTGACTGTATTCTTCAGCATCCGGCTTTGAGTTTGCTTGTGGACAAGCAAATTCGGGGAGGGCAGACTGTGATGTCCCCTCGCTAGACAGTTCTCGGGAACAGTGTGTTAGCCCGTTATTGGACCCTTGTGGGCTAGCTGGATTGGTTAGAGGGTCAGTGGTACTTTTTGGAGAGGTTGTTTGTTCTTGTTTTCAGAGGCCAGTGATTGGATCACAGCGGGCGTTGGCATTTCAGGAGTTCACAGCTTCTGACGACACAAGAATATTCAAAGTTTTGAGCAAGTTATGAATTTTTAAGTGATTAAGTTAATTATTTAACTTAATACCTTTTTATTAAAGTCACATCGACTTTAATACATTTTATATCACTTAAATTATTCTTAAAAGGTGATTTAATATTTTAATCTCTTAAAATATTAAAGGGGCGCTCAATTATTAAGTCAGACTATTGAAAAGAGACTTAATATAATATTAAAAGATTTTAATGATTGCTAAAAGGGCGCATCTTCTTGGAAATGCGTGCCATTTGAGTATAAAGCAATTTTAGGCAATGAGAAACTCACTTTTGATAATTTTGACTTTGCCTTGTGCCATTTCCTGTGCATTCTCCTGTGATCACGGTTTGAACAAACTGCCATTGAAGAACGATACCTCTTCAGTGTGAGCACTCTTGAGATTGTGAAAGATCAATCGAATCAGTGCATGTTGAGAACTTCATTCAGATGTTCTACAGATTCAAACAGAGATTATATATATTGAGATTTCTTGTTGTTTGCAATAAATGAGGGTTTCTTCCTGGTGGCGCATCCTTCTTCAGAGTCAGAGGCTTCCAGCAGAGATTCTTTCTATTCTTTCCTTGGCCGTACGGCCTACCTTGGGATTCGTGCCTAGAGAGAGGCGTGTGAAGGGTTAGGCTGAAACGCCTCCCTTTTGTTTGCTTTTGGTCTTCCATCCTTGGCGTCTTGCAGTTTCAGAGTATTGTATCCAGTTTCGAGGCAGGAGAACTCAAATCTGGAGGCTTGGCGTCCTTATTTGTCAGTTTCTCAGCATTCTTGGCTGGCGAGCTGGCTATTGTTTTAAATAAAATAACTGGAGACTTTCTGGTATGTTTGTTATTCATGATCTCATTGTTTCAATATAATAACAACTTCTGCATTTCAATTCTGTGAGAAATTGCTTTGTATTCCAGTTTACAAGCTTAAATATGCTGCGCCCCTTCTCTTCTGTCTATTAAATCTTCTCTAAAAAACTAAATAACACTTAAAGATTTAAGAAAATTGGGGGTTTTGAGTTGAGAGCCAGCAGGGCTCATCACACTACTACAATGCCATTGTGATACTGCTATTCCGTACTTCTGCTATAGTGGCACTATAGTACCCTATCATTGTGATGAGTATTTACTATTTATAACTACAGTTTGTATTAGCAATTATTATATTTATAACAATAGTTTGTAGTATAATTTTGGTGTTGATTTCAGCCATATCAATTATTATATTTGTGGTGTTACTTGTATTTGTCATACCTTTGTAGTCTTACCTCACTCATTGTTGTGGTAAATTTGTGAGTTGGGTCTTTACTATTGCTTCCTTTAGTTGTAGAAGTTAGGTGAATAACAATAGAATTTTTTTTATAACAATCATGATAGCTGGATCTGGCTATTGCCCTCCATTGTTACTATTTTTGCTTACTGTATAAAGGTGGAAGGTTTTGATGTACTAACTCCATGATTTTAAACATATTATGATACAATAGTGTTGACGTGTTTTATAGTCACATACAAATCATATAAAATTCACAATGAACTTTACCTCTCTTGAAAGAAAACTAGATTTAGAAATATAATTTTATCATCACAAGGCTTTGATTGTCAGGACTTAACTCACTAGATTGATCTGTTGTGTACAGTTTTACAAAGGAAATTTATGATTCAAGAGACTTAGAACAGGATCAATTTATGAAAGGTTCACAAGAAATTCACAAAATTACATCCAGTACTTCACAGATTAAGCATTTTCCAAAAGGATTTGTAATATTTTCAAAGCTTTCATCAAACATTAAGGATTTTAGAAGAAAATGAAAATAAAAAAGAAAAAGGGGGAAGGGTTTAGGAATCTAAATCTAAAAAATCTTGCACAAATACACTTCAGAATCGCAAAAGACATCACAACCAATTTATGCTTCACCAAAATTACTCACAAGTACACATAAATGGTGCAAACTTCAAATGAAATTTTCAAATTAAGGATCATAGCATACTCAAACAATGAAGCAATGTTGTGATATTTCATAATATTGGAAAAGAGATATCTACAAGTCATTCAGGATATACAATGTATATGACAATTAACATCAAAATTACAATTCCGCAAGTATAGATAAACATAATCACTAATCTACTTGAAAGGAAACCATGAGGGAAGCAAATTAATTACAATTCTTTGTTAATTGGCCCACAAGTATTAACAATTTGCAATCCTTAAAAAAATAGAATGATGGCCCTTTTATAGAAACAAGGCACCAAAGTTAGTTACAAATAAACAACTAAGATTACATCTTGAGGATAGACAGCCAAAATTCAAAGGTTGAGAGAATATTCCAAGGCATCAACATCTTTAATTGCCAGTTGACATAAATCCTTTCAGATGCAAATACTCTTTAAATACCCAATACTGGCATAATCTTCACAAATAGCATATAAAGGGAAGGATGTAAGAAAGAATCCCACAAGGCAGGTTAGAGACTGAAACTCCGTAGAACCAATTGGGGACCAAAGTTCCATAGGCCAGATACTTATGCTGATGTTCACTTTAATTTGACAAGCTAAATGGATATTCTATCAAAATATTTGAACTGGACCAGCAAATAGGAGCTCCAACAAGCTACAACTTAACATTATCTGCAAAGAAGGCAATTAAATTTATCAAATGTCATAAGCTTTGCAAAATAAATCTGGAAAGTGAAAATACAGTTTGCAGCTTCAGATTTAGATTTTACAAAAAATTTAATGCTTTCAGTGATAATTACTTTGGGAAATTTCACTTAAAACTTAAGGAAAAATTCATGGGAATCCCTTTGTCATTCAATGTGCATAGGAAGTAGAAGAGCAGTTAATGCTATAGGCAAGAGCCACTTGTGGGAATTCAAATTGGAATTGTACCTTAAAATTTTGGTATTTTGAATTTTCAAAATATCAAGTTCAAACGGGGGTCAAATCTTTGCAAGATGTTTATCATTTCTTTTAAATGTTCCTTTTGCAAACCTCTCCAAGTGAACCGATTCTTTGTGCTTTAGAGGTTGGATTCAGATGAATACTTCTGATGTTGACATCATCAAAAGGATATGATGGTGTCTCCTAATGTAATCATATGTCGAAGGAAAGAGTTATATGGATGACATCAGCATAACGTAATGTTGATGTCATCATGGCACGAATGGCAAGGAATTCCAATTGAATTAGTCTTTTTAATTTCCAATGTTCTAGTTTAGATGAATAGATGTCATCAAAAGGTAAGGCAAGGTCAGCTAAAGGATAAGATGATGTAAGCATTGAGATGGGTGTGGTTTGATGGTTATTCAAATGACAATGTCCACATGATGTAATGTTGACATCATCAATGTATGGTCAATAGAAGAATCCAACTAAACCGAATCATTGGTCGCTTCAAAATGTCCTATTCAAATGAAAGGAGAATCTCAGCAAATGGATAATGACATAAGCTTGACATCATTGTGATGTCATGATGGTTTGAATTGTAGAAAATTCTAAGTGAACTAGTTAAGTGGATGATTCATAGAAGTCCTATTTAGTTGGTGAAGGGATATCTGCAATGAAAAGATGATGTAATGATGATCTCAATAGTGTATGGTTATGCGGTAAATTCCAATTGAACTAGTTTCATGCTAAGTGATTATTGATTGAGTTCAAATAGGGATCAAACTTCCACAACTATTTAATTTTGACTTGTGAGTTATTAGTTGTGGGAATTTGAACAGGAACTAGTCATGCAGGGAAATTTAAGTGAAACGATTCTTTAAACTTTCAATAGGTTTAGTTCAAATGAGTATCGATTTTCTGCAACAATGACTTTTGCGGGATTTTCCATCTAAAGTGAACCTTGCATGAAAAACTAAGTGAACTAGTTTTAAAATTTGCAATTGGTGCAGTTCAAATGGATACCAATTTCCCACAAATGGGGACTTTTGTAGAATTTCTCAACTGAACCAAACACACGTAAAAAATTGGGTGATGTAGCCTTTGGACTAGTTGGGTATAAACCTTGCAAGTGAATATCTTCCTTGTTTTAGTGAATTTTAAGAAACTTGAAAAAGGACTAGGGCTTAATTTTGGATACTCTATCCAACCATGATGAAATTTTGTCACAAGGCCAACCATATATTGGGATCTTGACTGACTTTGGAGCATGTTGATATCTAGGGACCAAGCTAAACCTGAGCAAAAAGAAGGGGGTCCATATTTTGCTAACAAAATGGGGCGTGTTGTGAGATGGCACAACAAACAGGGAACCCACTTTCCCTACTTAGCTATCAAAAAAAAAGGAAAACAATTTTTGAGAAAGAGTAAACAAACTATGCAAAAGTAGATAGGAAGTCGTGAATGGAATGATAACCTATTAGTCATTGCCTTTAATCCCTAAGATCCACATAAGCAAGGGATGTCTTAACACATTTTAAAATCTTGTTGATTCAGCTTGTCAAGATAATTGACCCCCCTTAATATGAAGTTTTTAAGCCCATTGACATCAGCATACATGAACTCATTAAATTGCTTAGGTCACAAACAATCATTATGTATATGCTATAAATGATGAATGGGTTTTTTTACCTTATTTTCTCCATATGGGCACACGAATTGCTATGAATATGAAAATCAAGAAGAGCCTTATTATTCTTTTTAAGTACATCAAAGGGGATGTACCCTATTGCAAGCGCAAGAGCTTACAAACCCACACAATCCATTGCAAACTTGCGAACGAGGCTAAAAGTAACCTCAGATAACCATGAAAACACCAATATTCAAAGCAAACAAGAAGGAACTAGTTTCTATTGATGAAGATGAGGAAGTTGGGGTATATGTCTTGACTTTGTGCAACCAATGAGAAAGAACCATCTATTCCAATTGTTGTACCCAAACCAATTTCTTTTTTTGCTTCATTAAGGCATTTTGCTTAAAATGGTCTAAACCTTGTTAAAATGATGTCAAAGCACAGTTTTTGGGCAATTCAAGTATGGACCTTGATTCAGTTTGATGTCAGGAAGATACTGGCAAAATTTGGAAAAATCAAAAATTATGGTTTCAAGTACCCCTATTTCAGGTCACAAAACCCTAAAAATTGAAACTTGTCAGAATTGACTAAAAATTGTTTTGATTGGTTTATTTTGCTTCACGATCACAATGATGAAGTCAGTTTCAGCTAAAGTTAGTTTAAGTCTAGTGGGTAGTTTTCGCTTTTTCAGGTGGAAAGTTAGGAGTTCTGAGGTCGTCAATGGCAGATGGCTAGAGACCAGGTGTCGAAATCTAAGCCTAAAACGCTCAAATGAAGAATCTATGGTGAGATAAGTTCTAAATGATGCTTCGTCTCAGAGGAGATTATTCGCTGGGATGAAAATCACTGAAATTTTTCTAACTCTGGAGCAAAAGAGCCCCTCCTAGCCAGGGGCGCCCTAGATTTCAAAGGCCCAAATTTCAGTTTTGAGGTTTATCACATCCAAGAAGACTTCTCTGGAATACTGTCAACTTCACAATGAGCCTACCAGTCAGCCTAAAAGATTTGTCTAGCACTTGATACAGGAGATTGAACGAGAAACGAGAGAGATGAAAAATGACTAACACTGGAGTGAAAAGCACGCCTCTTAGTCAGGGGCACCCATCTTTTTGAGGGACCAGATGAAGGTTTCCAACCAAATGATACCTAGGATGTTTGTCTCAGACTTGATTAGGCTTTGCAACGAATCCGTCAGTGGGTAATTCTGAGTTGCTGAACTTCGAGAATCAGGAGTCAAACATAAGGTCTAATCTTGGTCAAAATGTTAAGGAAAAAGAAAAAGTGCCCCTGGAAGCCAGGGGCACCCAAGGTTTTGGAACCTTGAGTACAATCTTTCTGGTGATCTCAGGTATTCATCTTGTTCGTGTTACATCCAACTTTTTGTTGCATATCTCAATCAGGTCAGAGGATGAGTTAGCAGCCTGTAGTTGGAGTTTAAGTATTATTTTAGCCAGTTAGAAAAATGGCTCTCTAGGAACAAAAGCACCCCTAGAGGCCAGGGGCGCCCTTGATTTTAACCCACTAGATGATGTTTTAGGAAAAGTGTTTTCTAGGAGCTTTTTGTGCAGAACTGAGCTAGCTCCGCAATGAGCCTGCTTGTCAGTTCTGAAGTTTTGCCGAACACTGGAGGACACGAGATGAAGGGAGGTCAGAATCACCTCCAAAATGATGAAAATTTTACTAAGTCTGAAGCTAAAAGCGCCCCTGGAGGTCAGGGGTGCCCTGAATTTTGAAGCCTCAAATCTAAGAATCAGGCTTTGCAGCCTCGAGGAGTTTCTTGTCAGTTTTGATCCTACTCTTCAATGAAGTTGTCAACCATTCTTTTGGACGTGTCAGTCAATTAGAATCAGTGGTCGAACATGGACTCTAGTAAGGTTTGTGAAATGAAATTTTCAATAAAATTTCTAACTCTGGGAGATGACGCCTAGAGTCAAAGTTTGACTTTTTGACTCAAGCGTATAAGCGCCCTATAAAGGTGGAGACTGTGAACTGAGATTAACTATTATTTAATTCTCAATTAACTATTTTCAATTGAACTTGATTTTGCTTGCAAAAGGGGTGATTCATTTTTTCCATGTTAACAGTTTTTGGTCCAATCAAAAGCTAGCGCCCTATTTAGGACGAATTTCTCAAGCAGTTAACTAAGTTAAGGGGGGTCCAATCAAAGTTTGCCATATGTTTTGAGGTCCAATTAGGGTGACACCTATTTGCATGTATATTGGGACGATTTTAGACTTAAATTTGTTTATTTAAGTCATTATCGGCATCATTATTAGCATTACAGGTGCAAGCAAACACAATTTTCTTGAGCAAGCAAAGATCTGAAGGTGCTTCGAGTAATATTTTTCAGTGTACTTCACCGTGCCAGGTCCAAATTGTTCAAAAGATTAATTTTCAAGACTTCAATTTTTCAAAGCATGCAGACTTCATCGAATACAATTCAAGTATAGGCGACTTTTTGAGGCAAAACAAACAAACTTATATCTTCTATCTAAAATTCTTTTATTCTTGTCTTAGGTTTTCTCTCGCCTATCAAAGAAAAAGGAGAAATTTTCAGAATCTGATCATCTGGGTTCACATATTTCAGCGATAGCAGCAAAACCCATGTCTTAGATTTTTTAAGGAAAATATCCCTGTTGCTTTAATTCTGAAGCACTGTGTTTTTTTCGAGAGATTTCTTTGCATGTGGACCAAGAACTCGTCTTTTTTAAAATCGAATCATTTGGGTTGTCTTAGAATTTCATTGCCTAGAAAACCCATTTTCCAGATTTTCTTGAGAAAAATTGTCCTAGGAAGCTCGAAAACCCCTACTTTTTCTCGACTGAAAATCCTTTGCATGCCTGGCTAAAACTCAACTTTTTTGAATTTTTGACGATTTGGGTTTGCTTAGAATTCAATTCTCTACAAAACCCACGTTTCAGAAAAATTCCTTAAAATTTTCCTGCAATTGATTATATTTAGCCTCATCTAGAGCTTTTTTCAGCTTTTTCTGAAAGTTGTCCGAACATACCCCACTTTACAGTCAAAACTCCATATTTTCAAAATGCAATTCAACCCTATAGATTACAAGACCAAATCGGTCTTGATGCATAACTTTTTGAAAACCTCGGACACAAACTTGGGTTGTGTCTATCCAGTGGTCAATTTGAGCACGTTGGAAGGTACCAGCAGCACTATAATCAGAAATCTTGAGCATTCCGGGTTGCTGGCAGCAGTATCTATTCCTATCACGGTTTTCGATCTCGAGTTTGTCCTTGCATGCATAAAATGCTATGATTCATCCACAAGACAGATCAGATCAGCTGATGGGAGAGTTATTTGCAGCCTCAAGCCCAGGGACATGGAAAAGTGTTTTGCTATTCCTCCTCGTTCAGATAATTTCACTATAGTCATTGAGGCTTGTGATAAGATATGGTATGAAGACCAAGAGAGATCACAGAGGAAAGTTGCTCAGAGATGGTTGAAAGTACAAAAGACTAACATGACAAAGAAGGTTGGTCGCAGAGAATTCAAGGATGAAGTTGCAATTTTGATAACTTTACTCAATCAGGTTACATGTCAGGAGGAGGCTAATATTTTCCGACCGTGGATGTTCTATGTCATTTCTAGGATCCTCGACGGTATAGAGCACTTTGACTAGGCCATGTTGATCAACAAATGTCTTCATCAGCAAATCATTGGATTCCTCAAAATCCACGAGTTTCACATGGTTTCTTTCTTGGTCTACTTAATTGCGTCTCAAGGCAATTTTAGACATTTGAAGACCAATGGGACTCTTGGCGTTCAGCATGTTCATGAATATTACTCTCAATTAGAGTTCTCAAAAGCTGAACAGGATTTCAAAGCAGTGAATGATCACTTTCTCATGAAGATAGTCAGAGATCTCGACAATGAAATGCACATTAGGATTTCACCAAAGGAAAAATCAACAATGGAGAGTTGGGCGGATTGGTTTATTCAATTCCCCACTTTCACATATATCCTAGTGTATCTTTACACCGGAGAACCTCTGATGCTACCAAGGTACCCGTCAGACAAGATCCTTTTCATGGAGTTTCTCAGATAGGCTCAACATGTTCACTCTTTTCTTCGCAGTTGCCATAAGACAACATTTACCTTTCCTTTCGGATAGGGTATTTTCACATGCAAGACTACCATTGATTACAAGTTTATGACTAACGAGCTTGAGAGATTCAACTTCAAGTATCACATTGAGAGGCGTTCCTATGATCCCTTGGGTCATTATGTAGCTCAGTTGGAGCGAAGTATTGCACACAATCCAACACTTGAGGACTTTTGGGCTAATTGCGAAGACGAATTTGAAGTGCGCCGACATCATTACTACAGACTTACTATTGCTCAGCTTGTTGATTTCCTATCAGAGGATGTTGAGGGTTTGTCAAATGATGACAAAGAGGTGTTGCTTAGCTCATATGTCAAAGATCAAGTTGCTCGCCAGCCACTTCGCCAACCAGATTGGTACGCCAAGGAGAGTACTTCAATTAAGGACTTGTCAAAGTCAGTTATCAAAACAAGCATGCACTTCTTGGAGAGTGAGAGAAGGCGCAAGATAGTTCCTGTTACGGAGCCACTAGTAGGGTTTTCGTCACTACCTTCTACCTCAAGGTCAAGGCCTCAAGTTAAGGTTATCTTGAAGCCACCTAAAGGTGTTAGAGTCAATGGAAACACAAAGGGAAGAAGTACTGGCAAGCAGAAACAGAAGTAGGTTGAAAGGGCGCCTGAAGTTCCAGTAGAGACAGTTATACAAGCTGAACCACATCTTTCACCTCCTAGTTCGCCATTTTCACCACAATTGCCTCCTATTGATAGACTCTGAGCCGGAACCACCAATCCGAGGAGCATCAGAGACAGTTCATACAGCAGCAGTAGTCTCTCCTCGAGCTGATAATATTGCTCATTCATGTTGGCTCGAGAAATCTTTGGGAAGACAAAGGCGAGAACCTTCATATCAGCTTGATTTGTTTGAGTTTGGTGATCCCTATCAAGGAAGGTCGAACAAGAAAATCAAGAAGCAGGTACACATAGAGAAAACTCTTAAAGCAGAGATCATTATAGAAGTTGCTATGCCACCAGAGGATAAGAGCCTAGATGAAGTTGAAGTTGGTGATTTCACCTTCGTCAAAGCTAATCTTGGCAAGAGCACTCGACAAACAGACATGAGCCTCCTCAGGATTGTCATAAATAATCTTGAAGAGCGTATCATGAAGGACAGAGAAGATAAAGCTCTTCTTAAGGTTGAAATCAAGCAACTCCGATAGTATATTTCTGATCTCATTCATGGAAACCCGAGCAGAGCACCTGTTCTTCCACAAAGCACACCTACAGAACAACAGAAGTTGGATCAGTTAGTCAATCATGGCAAACTCTTGGACAACTGGATTGAAGACTTCATTTTTTCATGTCGGCATCTTCTCGCAGAGTTATATTAGTTGAGGTGCGATGTGCATGGACTTCTTCAGGGAATCTTGCAACTCGAGATAACTATGGCATATGACGCCATCGTAGTAGAGGAAGAGAAAAGGAAGATTTTTGCTTGGAGAGAACAACACCTCTTCAGAATGGAAACGTACGAGAGAATCTCTACCAGATTGGATGTGCTCAAAGAGGATATTATTGGAGCTCTCAAACTCATCAGCGGCTTTGGCACTCAAATCCCGTGCCGTTATCTTCTTGAAGATGGTACATATGTTGAACTTGATGTAGTACAAGCTGAGTTTGAGAATCTAGTTCGTGATAATCTCGAGGGAGATCATGTGGTGTCCAAGTTGGATCACATCTCAGTGATGACAACTAGTTTCAAAAAGGCAACTGAAGAGGTGAAAGAATGTCAGAAGGCGATCAGAGATGGTGACAGGGAGTTGAACAAGCAGGTTATCATCGTGGACAGTGTCAAAGTACCAGAGGATGAGACAATCGACTAGTTCCTGGACGAGGTGATAGACCGTGATGACTTGGAATGATCAATCAGTTGGAACCTGTAGTTATTTTTGAGGATAGAGTTATGAGCAGTAGTTAATTCGACATCAGTCTTGTGTTCTAATTGTTGATTTTATGCACGAACATCTCATGCTTGGAGATATCTTCGCAGGAGTTTAGACTTTCAAATAGGAGCAGTTAACTGATGTTAGTTATCAGTTATTGTTATTTCAATAAGGACTTGCATGTTGCACATGTCCAGTTCAGTTGAGTCTTGTTTCGGTTAACTGATGGTAGTTTTCCAATTAACTATATAGTTTCCTTTATTTAGATTTAACAATAAAATCTTGCATGCTTACAAGACTGTAGTTGACTCAAGGTGATTTTAGGGTTCCCTAAACCTTTGATGTCTATGAATAAGAGCACATTTGCTCATTATTAATTAACTTTTGCACGTGATAGCATACATGCTGAACATTACCTGTAGTATTGCTATTTTGTATCTGTTCAAGAACTTTTATTGTGATAATAAATAGCTGAGCCGCCTTACCTAAATGTTATTATTATGGTACTTATTCACCTTAGATTAAATATAATGTCTAGTTTGATTGTTTATTGTTATGCGTGTCTCGATATGCAATCTACTGTGCCAGTTATTATTTCATGTTGTGTTTAATAAGCTTTATTTCATATCTACACTTCGGATAGTGTTGTGACCTTTTTCACACATCGCCCCATTGCAAATGGGGACCCCCTAATTTTGGCTTTGCTTTTGGTTTGTTTTGTCGTTGTCTCTCTTTTCTACTATCTATCTTTCCGGGATGTGTCCGTCATCGAACTTAAACGTGAAATTTGGCCAAGTCTGAGAATTAGGGTTTCCATCTTTCTGGTCAATTTGAAATCACATGAAATGAATAAATTGAAAATGGAGACTAACATTGTTGTCAGTATGCTTCTAGCAGGCCCTCACTGAAATTTCATCGAATTTCGAATACTTACTATTTTTAGTAAGTATGCAGTTCAGAGCATTTTCTCAACATTTTTCAGAGTTTCGACAGTCACGCTGCATTCAAAGCACATAAAGCTGCTCACTGGCAAAACTTGAGCCAGAACGGACAACTTGCTATTTTTAGCAGTTCAGCTTTCAGAGCAGATTTCAGGGTTTAGATGCGAAGTTTTTCGTCACATGTCTGAGGATTCCTTCTGGGTTTTCTGAGACCTTCGCGATGGTATAACATGCAAAGTGAGACGACAACTTTCAGAGTTCAGCCTTCAGAGGCTATTTTTAGGGTTTGCATGTCAGGGTTTTCTTTGCATGTCTGCATATTCTTTATTGGGTTTTCGAGAGCTTCGCAGTGATGTGACATGCAAACGGAGATGACCACCTATTTGAGAACTTACTATTTTTAGCAGATGCATCCTGGCAGCCGCCTCCCAGCACTTCAGAATCGCGAGTTGACCGCAATGCAGCAGAAACGAGAACAAACGAAGATCATTTGATATGCATGCAAGATGAATTAGGGTTTCCAGCTTCGGGACCCGAAAAGAGGGGTAAAAAAGTCAAAATTTTCGAAAATCGAGTGTAAACCACCGCGATCAGCATCCTTCAAGCTATCTGCTGGTAAAACTTGAAGACAAACGGAGCACTTACTATTTATAGTAAGTCATTTTGGAAACTGGCTATAAATAGAAAGTCAGCTGTAGGCGCCGATGTCAGCAGGCAAGTCACGTGGTGAGGAGCGCATCATTCGAATTTCAAATCAAACGGAGTTGTGGAGTTATCAGAAACAAGTAGTTACTATAAATAGCAAGCCACCTCCAGAAACATGCCAGAAATAGCAAGTCATTACGAGGCATCAGGGTACAGTCAAGCAGTTCAGAGAGGTTGCATTGGTGAGGTCAGCATACATCCAATTCAAGTTATTCATCCGGCAAGGTTGAAGACAGAAGCAAAATCCAGGTACCAGATTTTTGGAGCTTGAAATTAGCTTGAAGTGCAAAATTGACAAACTTTCTAAAAATAGCAAATTAGGGTTAGCATGATTAAATCACCCTAAATCTGGCAAAGAGCATGAAATTCGCTAAAACTAATAAATTTTCAAGTCCAGCATCCAAATTCACTTTAAAAGGCTGAAGACAGATGAAAATTCTACCAAGGCAAAAATGAAGGCTCACAGGTCAAAGTGTTACAAATTTGAAGTTGACCCCTCCACAGGCGCCCAAGGACTTGGAAGGTGAAATTTCATTAAATGTTCAAAATTAGATGCTCAGAGGGTCAAATGCGCCTCAAGCTTGAAAGATGGAGTTTAAAATTTTTCTAAGTCGTTTAAATTGAAAGTAAGCATACCCATATGCGCCTCAACAAGGAAGGGAGGTAAGAATTGACTAAGTGTCCAAGATTTAAAGCTTACCCTCTTGTTTGCACCTAGGGATGAAGATGACATCAAATATTTTTCTAAGTGTTGCACATTTGAAGTTCAACCCCTAAATTGCGCCCTTGAGGCTGGCAAGAGCCTTGAAAATTTTCTAAGGAGAAATGGAAGCTCCACTAGTAAAATGCGCCCAAGTTTGAAAGATGCCATGAGGAAATTTTCTAAGTGTAAAAAAATTAGAAGCTTAAGCCCCCATTTGCGCCCTTGAAAGAAGATGGAGTAAAGAGTTCATTAAGTGTTACAAATTTGAAGTACCACCTGCCAAATGTGCCTTGACTTGTGGAAGGTTGAAGAAAATTGTCTAAGGCATTCAAATTTAAGGAAGACCCTCCTAGATGCGCCCAAGGTCATGGGAAGAGTATAAAATATTCTAAGGCTTTTGAACTCAAAGCACAGGGTCTAAAATGCGCCCTTGAGGTTGAAAATTGATAGAAAAAATTCTAAGTCATGAAAAATGAGAGCTCAGGGGTAGAATTGCGCCCAAGACAAGAAGGAGGTGATTGTGAATTGTCTAAGTATAGAAAACTTGAAGTATGCACCTCTATATGCGCCCTTGCCAAATGGAAGTCAGATGAAAGATTCTAAGTCTGGAAAATGGAGGTAGGGGATGTTAAATGCGCCCTTGACTTGGAGGAAGCCCTGAGATTTCTCTAAGTGTTGCAAAATGAAAGATTGACCTCTCATATGCGCCCAGCAGCATGATGGAGCTTGAAAGTTAACTAAGTCCAGCAAAGTGGGAGTAAGGACCCCTATATGCGCCCAGCCATGAAGGAGGAGATTGAGAATTTGTCTGAGGCACTCAAACTGAAAGTGAGGGTGGTCAATTGCGCCTTGGCTCGGGGGAGAAGTTGGAAATTTTCTAAGTGTAAAAAAAAAAAAAAAATGAAAGTTGAGAGGTCTAAATGCGCCCTTCAAAAGGATCAGTTCAAAATTTCTCCAAGGCAAGATTAAAATTAGAAGCAAGCACCTCCAAATGCGCCCTTGGGAAAGGATGAAAACAAGTTGGTGAATTTGATCAAGTGATGGAAAATGAGACTTCAAGGGGCTAAATGCGCCTAAGTCATGGGGGTGGAGGTGAATTTTCCTAGGTGAGTGAAAATTGAAGTTTGCCATGTTGAATGTGCCTAGCTTAAAGAGGGTATTATCAAAGTTGGAGAATTATCTAAGGCAATTAAAATGGAAGCTCTACCCATGAATTGCGCCCTACCTTGAAGAGAAATTCTTGAAGAATTTTCTAAGTAACAAGATGGAAGCACTACCCATGAATTGCGCCCAAGATGAGAAGGAAGTCAGGAGATATTTTCTAAGTGTTTGCTAGCGGCAGGACAAAAGCTCAAATGCACCCAAGCTAGTGATGAAATAATATTTTTCTAAGTATAAATATTTAAATTCCACCTCTAGAAGAAAATACTCCCAAGTCTAATGGAGGGGATGAAATTTGCTTAGGCATGGATGAATTGGCAGTGGATGGGTCAGAAAGTGTCAGCTTCATGAGGTTGATAAAAAATTTCAAGTCAGAGCAAGGAAATGCGCCTGGAGTTGAAGAAATGGATTAAATTTTGTTGAAAATTAATTTTCTAAGGTTCAAAAATTCAAGAAATTTAAATGAACCCATTCGTTGTGTACCCATGGATTCGACGTGTTCTAATGAAAATTCTCTTCTGGGTATTGAAGATCTTCGACAAGGAGTGGATTTCAAGGTCCCCTGCACTTCGCCAAGGCCTCCGGGATGGAGATTTTTTATGGGCACAGGATTAATGAGTTTTCCTAAGGGAAATAAAAAAAATTTCTAAGGCAAGGAATAAAATGTGTTAAAAATACCTTGGCGGATGAATTTGAAATTGAGCGCCTAGGTAAATTTTGATCAAATTCCTGATGACATATCAGAGTGAAGTATGCCCGAGCAGAATGCAAGATAGGTTGAAAATTTGGCTAAGGCATGAAGAATTTGAACGTAAAGTTGGCTAGTGAAGACGATGAACCCTCGGGAGTTAAAGCGTGAAAATCCTGGTAAGTTAAGTTTATATTATGAGGTGTTTTGATACTCTTCTCCTTGCTTGTTTTGCAAGAGGAACGTCGAGACCAAGCGGTGATGACTTGAAGTGAGGAAGAAAATAATCTAGGATGACATTTCAACCTTGAAGGAAGAAAAGTTGCAAGAGAATGGCTAAGTGTTGAGACTTAGTGACAGAGAAGAAATGTTTTCAAAACTCAAGATGGAGAAAAGATGAAGACCCAAGTGTTGAAAATCATCATCAGGCAGAAGAATGAAGTTGTCGCCTTGAAGTTAGATCGAGAACGTGCCTGTAGTTGAGTCTATTTGATCAAGTCTGCAGTTAAGAAGGAGAACAGTGTGAACGCGTTTCAAGGCTGGAATCTTCTAGAAGGATGATGGACATTAATGGCTCATTTATTACCCCACTCTTCTTTGTGGCAGTTTTTAGGGTGAATCTTGTTTAGGGCTGAGGTGGCACAATCGGGCCATCCAGCCGATTGTAATCTGAGCCGTCCGCTGGACTTGGCCAACTATATAAAGGGGGAGTCCCCTCATTTGTATCTCATTAGAAGTAGAATTAGAGTAGAAGTTAGAATAGAGAGACAAATTAGAAGTAGCTTAGTATAGATTGATAAAGTAGTTGAAGAAGAAGGAAAGTTTTTCCTTAAAACTTTGTAAGAAATTGTTGTGAACACTCTCCCAATAAAAAGAATTTTCATTGATGATGAATTTCGTCTTTTGTTGTGAGTAGCTAGCAAGGTTTCTTCGTCCTTCTGATTCAAGTAGTGACTTAAAGTAGAATAAGTTTCATTTCATGCAAGTAGATAGTAATTGTGGAATGTGGTCTTCAATTTGAGCAAACTTGTCTATCCATACCACTAGTGTGTTCGTTGATGGTGAATGCGCCTTGTGTGGTCAACTGGAATATCATGTACTTAACTTCGATCATGATTTGTGTGTTTATATGCGTCGTTGTGATGGTATTTTCATGCTAAGTTATGATCTGAACACCTTGAGCTACTCCTTTGAAGATTGCACCGGTTCTGTGGAGGCTGTCCGAAGCGAGGCAAAGCAGAGCCTAGTTAAGCTTGTGAGATTGATGTGCATGCCTTAGAGTGATTAGAGCTCTCTAAACCCTGCATTTTAAATTCAGTACTTTCAAGTTAGTTCAGGAAACAAGAACTTCATAGACAAATCTTTCGAGCATTTGAGTTCCTTTCTCCGCTGCTGAACAATTCCGTAAGTCCCCTTGAAATACCAGCAAATCACATCGAGCCAACTGAGACTATTCGCATTGAAGGAACCTTGGAGTTGAACGCACGAACTCTCTCGCAATCTTAGCATGCTGGATACTTTGATCAAGAGAGGATAGGGTAGCCGTTGGCAACTTTATTCTGCATTGGTGCGGTCACGAAAAACACATCAACAGATAGGTGTCATCATCTCCTTAGGAATTTAGAAGTGAAGCTTATCGTTTGATGTTGTGCCAATAATCTTTCTTTCAGTCTACGCCTTGGATAGGTGTCGTCATCTCCTTGGAAATCCTAACTTAAAGATTATCGTATAAACCCATTCCCTGTTCCTAAGTCCCCATGCTCTGTTTCTCTTGAGGAAGTAGGATAGATTAAAAGCATTTAGTTAGTTGTAGTTAAGATCTGCAAAACTAGAGAAAATCCTTAGCTGCAACGTTCTTGGTTTCCTTAACCTTGTGCCTCTTCCAGCTGAGTCAAAAAGATAGGAGTTAGACTACTTTACTTTTTCACGCATATCAACACAAGAGGGACTCCTAATTTGAAGAGTAGTCATTACGCACTGTGCATAGTTGTTCGTGGCCAATTCATACTCCAAAGGTGTGAATTGTCACACCAACACCAATTAGCTACAATGTTTCCTAAAGTATGCTTCACTTAAATGAGTCAGGGCACTTCTCCTTTTCAAATAAATTTGTTTTCAATAGTTGTGTGAAACTTTACCATCTCTAGTAAATGTTCAAGTCACAAGTACTTCAATCCCTAAAAACATCCTTTCATTTAAGGCCATTCCCCTAGCTACTCCTTCTGAAAAGCTCCCATAAGGAACACCACCCTCCAATTCTTCTTATCATCTTATTAGCCAACAATGATGACACACTCCATGGGCTGGCTCAAAAATTGGAGGAACAAGTAGCTGATATTGCTCTTTTTCTATGGTGCATCTCACTTCTTATTAATCAAATTCAATGGCAAAAATAAAACTAGTTGGTTCTCCAAAACTGCTTGAAAGTTGAAACATAAGCTGGAATGCTTGAACTTGCTATGGATGAACTATCAGCATCTTCAATAATGGGCATGAAACTATTGGAATTACTCTTTGATGAGAAAAACAAAAGGAGGTTGGCTGAAGTTATTTACCATAAATTGCAATAGGAGGGACAAAAGACATTAGACGATTATTCTTGATCGGCATCAAGATGAGGCTCTAAACCTAAATGGAGGGTGGAGTCCCTACCTTTCAAAGGCAATTTGTATTGTAATCCCCATGAATTGGAGCCAACTGTGTTGCATAGATGGTTGTCCTTGCACCAAAAGATAGACCTGTTAATGACCGATACAATCTCCAGAGTTAATGAATCCATGGGAGGCAGTTAAGTGTAATGTCCCCTTATTAGAGACATAAAAATGCACACACAAAATTCCTTGTTCACGATTAAATTAGATCATTTTAGATTGCACATTTCAAGAATAAGACAAATGAAATGCATTATTATCAACTAGTGCATAACTAACCTAATCTGACATGACTTGTTACTCTTGATCGGAATAGATCTTCGCCTCATTCCTCTTCCTAACCTCGTGAGATGGTAGATTTACTGTGCCAAGGGCGCGTGCACCATCTTGAGTTGGACACCCTCAAGGATTGGTTACCTGTCTTGGGCTCCGTCCAACATTGGGTGGATTTACCCGCCTTTCCCTTCCACACTCCCTATCCTCATCGAGCGTTACGAAAGAGATTTTTGGCCCAAAGTCTATTCTCGTAGTAGCAAAGTCATAACATCATTCACTTATCCTATTGAATTCACAATTCATCACATATTAGAATATTTATAAACAACCACTGATATTTAATCTAATAAGATATGGGTTAGTCATTATACCGTAATCCACCACTGTATGTAGCCAATCGTATTTCCTGAATACATAACTATCAACCTTATTCAGACCACTAAAGATACTTACCTCAGAGTGTCGCTTTGTATTTGATTACTTCAAGACATGTTCCCTGTCAGCGTAACCTCTTTGTGTCTTCTTCTCTCCATCAATTTCCCAATATATATATATATATATATTATAGGGGAAACAAACAATAATAACACATCTATTTACCCTACTCAATAAATTCTGAATATATTAACTAGAAGCAAATAATAACAAATGCATCTTAATCTTTAAATTCTGATTATAAATAACAATAGATATATCTATTGATCTATTCTATAAATTCTAAGCATATCATAATAATACTAATAGCTATGCCTATCAGTTCCCTTTAACCTTTAGCAGATCACAGCCCATAAAATCTGACTTTTACCCGAATGTATTGCAGCCTCTGTTTATTCTTTTATTTACATTTCTGATTCCCCATATATCCTCCTCTTCTTCTTATATGTTATCCCTTTATATCTCTATTTCTAATAAATATTTATATACCATTATGTATATATTCTATACAAGAATCTATATGTATATTACTATTCTTACTTGACTTACAATAATTCTATTGCATGAATACATGTATATATAATTGCAGTGACAATAAGGCCTACCACAGAAATAATAATAATTACAAATAACAAAATATAATAACTATGATAAAATAATATTCACCAATAGCTAAAATATATAATTACATTCTATCACTATATTAGAGAATACCACAATCTGTATAAATCTGAGTATGCCTCTTATTACTGATCCGGTGTTTCCTTTAGTACAGAATATACTCTTATATTCTTCCTTTAATTCCACTCATCCGTCCATCGATCTGTAGAATGCTCCCTTTCTTCTACAGCGACGATCCCTTCTTACCTTACTCACATTTTTTCTCCCCATCCATATCTTTTGGATTATATTGTCCTCTTTTTATAGCCGGTCAAGGTCTTGACTTGAATCGTGCCTGTTGGTGCTGCCTTTTGGGAATCAGTTTAATGTTTGATTGCTTTTTCCTAACTATTGTTTATTTGGGAGTCATTCATCCTTTTTTACTTTGTATATTATATTTTGTATTTGTTTAGTATTTTGTATATTATATTTGGTATTCTTTTTATTTCATTTAGTATTTGTTTTCTACTATGGTTTCTTAGAATGATATTTACAATTTTTTACATATTTTTGCTATTATCAGCTTTATTATTATAATATGGGATATTCTAAAATATTTATTTTGTGATTATAATGAGTGTCTATGATAATCATGATGTAGATAATAACGGTTAAGTTATTATTAATATTATAATATTATCATGATATGTATAATTATATATTTGTATTTTAATAATTTTTCGTATTTGTATTTTGATATTTAGTTGTATTTTGATATCTTGGTGTTACAAATTTCAGGGGACATGACATTAAGCCATGTCACGAACCTGAGTGTTGCACTGCACAATACAAGGAGACCAAGAGCGCACACCTTGCAACAATCCCCCCCAGTGCAAGTGAGGGGTTTGAACCCATGACCCAAGCTCTAATACCAATTGTTGCACAAACAGCTGTTGTTGCACCAAAAGATCAACCTGTTAATGCCCAACACAACCGCCAGAGTTAATGAATCTGCAAGAGGCAGTTAATCCAAGTCACGAACCCGAGCGTTGCATTGCACAGCACAAGGAGACCAAGGGCGCACACCTTGCAACAAATTGCATCAAGCTATAGAAGACGATAGGGGAAGCAAGTTGGTCTTCATTATAATTTATTACAATCCACCACCAACCTTGAGGCTTCTTGATGATGACACTTTGTTGTTTGATGTGTAATCGTTTTCCAAGGAAGACAGCCTGTAACTGATCACCTTTTGGTCCTTGGCCTTTTATGCTATTAAAGAGCAAGGGCTTTCTGTAATATTCCTCTATAGTAATATTATTCTCTTTTTGAAAAAAGAAGGGAAGATTAATACACAAAGTTAACATCAAGTATCTTTTTACTTTAGCCCTTGAATTCATGCAAATCAGATTATGTACTTTGCATGATCTAATTATATTACTTGCTTATTGTTAAGTTGTACCTAGCATATTGCACTATATAGCTCTTCTTATTGCCATAGTCTTGCTTATCACCTTATTCATTCCTTTCCTAGCATATTGTCTTTTGAGTGTAGGCTCTAAAAAGGTCTTCTACCTTTTCCCTATTTAGAGAATGACTTTTTCCTTCGAAGTATATAGAATATTGAACAACAAGCCCTAGAAAATAGAAAAGAAAGAGTAGAATAAGCAAAACCAAAATCAAACAAAGTAGAGATAGTGATACATATGTATGGAGTTAGAAGAGTCAAAATAGCAGAATCTTGGGAATATAAATCAGGTCCAAGTCACACCACCA
>VDFB02000015.1:416406843-416751227 GCA_007258455.2 Sequoia sempervirens
GGAGTCCAAAAAATATGTTTGTAAGCACTTTCAATCATCAAACCAGCTAGCTTACAAACACGAGCTGAATCTGTCACAACCTGCACAACATTAGAAGGCCCAACCTCCTCTATGGCCTCCCTCAAAATGCCAAACTGAAAATCAGCATCCTTAAGCTTCCCAAAACAATCAATAGCTCGAAGAAAGTATGAACCAACAGGGCATGTAACAATAACATTAATGAGTGGCCTATGTCGAATATCAGTCCACCCATCCATGACAATGGAACAGCCAGTCCTAATCCATGTTTGCCTCATCTCCTCCATCATCATGGTAGCTCTTGAATATTGTTTGTCAAGGAGGGAGGTACGCAATCTATGTTCTCCAGGGGAAGGCATAAGAGGATCCAATTGCCAATATTTCTTTCGCCATTGTTTTGAAATAAGGTGGCCTCACCAAATGAAATGTAAGAGCATGTGCATAAAAGAATTTGACCACTGCATCATCAGCTTTCTCATGTTTTTGCACATTCATTAACCCCATGACTGAAGTTTTCTCACTTGCTTTCCTCATCCCTCTATCACAACTCTCTCCAATTGATACATTAGAAGAGGCTTGCAAATCAATTATTGGCCTTTTTTAATTTTGAATGGTAATGATTTGGTCATCACTTACTCCAGCCAACTTTGCAAATTGAAGTTGCTGCTCCAATGGTGTTGCGTCACAAACTCTAACACCCTTTCCACTGTAACCCACTAGATGGCCTCTAATCCTAGTATAGCTCCCATGGTAATGAGTTTCACAAACATGACAAAACCATTTCTTGCTGCCCCCTGAATTTTTCCTCTTGTTGGCAGTCACATATGTGGCAAACTGATGCAATGGTTTCTTGCGGTTGAAAGGGCCTTTTGCAAACCTTTGAAGAGAGGATATAGGGCATGCATAATGGTTTGAAGAAGCATGGGTTGGATTTTTAGAGTTAGAAGAAAGGTCTATTGGCATTCTTGTAGCTTCATTTTCACTGTCACTATTGTTGTTGTTGCTCATTTTGTATTTTTTTTGTTGTTAAAAGCCTGAAAGTTTGTAAAATTGAAACGAAAATACCAAACCAATGAACATTGAAAATGAAAATCAGAAAATTCAAAGAATCAAAATGTAAACCAGCACTATCTATATAAACTTAAAGTTAAACTTAAAGTAGCAGTAGCACTAAATTTACTCAAATTGATTGCTGAGAGAGGAGCAATGGATATAAAAAACTTTAAAACTCTTATAGAAAGTATGAAAATGATGTTACTGTGTTTCCAAGGAAAAAGAAACAATAACATAGGGACATTATTAAAAAAGAAAGATGTAATGTCCCCTTTTTAGCTCGTTTCAGTTTCTTGATGGTTTAGCCTATTATTTGACCCTCGTAGGCTAATGGAGTTGGTTAGAGGGTCCCGTGTGGTGGATGTTTGGTTCTATGGCGGCACTTGGTGGTGTCTTTCTTCTCCGGAGCTTGGTGTTGTTCAGAATTGGCCTTTGGGAGTGTTTTGGGACTCAGTTGTGCACACTTACTATTTATAGTAAGTCACTTGGTTGAGAGAGTCCAGTGTTACTATTTTTAGAAAAGGCACCTGGTGGCGCAGTGGACTCAATGGTTGACCCCCTGGCTTTAACAAAATCAAGAAATAATGTTTTATGAGGGAGTTATGTTATTTTTTAATTATTATTCAGGTGAGCTTTAATAATAATTAATTATTTTTAAAAAGTGCATAACATAAGGTCATATTTGACTTTATTAGTGGGGACCATTTTATCACATAAGTTAATTATTAAAAAGCATTTGACTTGGGCGCCTATTTCAATGAGTTATTATAAAGTACAACAAAAGCATATTTTAAAATGTATTATAATGATTATTACACCTCTTGGAAGTCGTGCTTTTTGGAGAAGCATATAAAAAGCTTTGAAATTTATTTTCATTCATCATCTACACTTGGCATTTATGAGCATTTTGCTTTGCAAGAGGAGAAACCAAGGTTTGTGCAATTTCTTGGCTTTGGAGAGCGTAGCTTCTTCATAGTTTCAGCTACCTGAGGGTGTGAGAGATCACCTGAAGGTTGCACATTAGAGTGGTTGCAATCAGCTGTCATATTTGAGCAAAATAGTGAAGTTTCATGAAGGGTTTGTAAGATTTTCATTGACAAATCTGGAGATCATCATTGCTGTTTGCATTTGTTGAAAATCATTCAATCGCTGGGCCGTACATCTTCATTTCTCAGGCCATACTATTCTTCCCTTGATAGGTTGTACAGTTCATGCTTGGCCAAAGCGATTCATTCTTGGGCTTCATTCTTGTTTATGTTTGGGCGATTTCATCATGGCAATCAATTAAAGTCATTCCTACGTGGGAGAACTTGATTTTTTGGGCTAGGCATTGTTATCTATGAAATTTATGTATGCTGATCAGAGATTTCAGACCTGTAATTAGAGAGCTATGGACTCCAGGTATGATTGACTGTATTTGCAAAGTCTTTGATAAATCTGATTTGAAATTTGTGGCTTTGCTCCATCATTAGTTTCATAAATTTCCTTTATGTGCCTTAGTTTAGTTATTTGCATTTCTTGTGTCAACTGGTATTTTATACCAAAAAACACAAGAAAACTACAAAACTACAAAACACAAAAAAATTAGACCAGTAGTTGCAAAGAAATTGTCTCAAGGAGAACAAGGGTTCTTACAAAAGAATAAATGGTTGTTGCCTTAGTTGCAAATCTGGAGTAGAGAAGGTTGAGAATGACACCGGCGGCAAATCAAAGACAAGAGAAAGAGTTTTCAAAAGATAAGTTGAGTGTTCAAGGAGAGATCCAAGAAGAGCTAAGAGGCTTAATGGTTCGAAATAGGGCTTTTTATGCTCAAAATAATGATCATTAGTGAGAGAATGCATGTTGTTAGGGTTTCATTTTTAAAAAAGGGATGAAAATTGAAAAGTAAATTAAAATTACTAATGCCTAAACTTCAAGTTCTAGCTTTTAAACTCAAAGACTAAAGTCGAACCTGTAATTGCAGCTCCAACATCAAGATTGAACATTGAACCCTAGTTAATGCCAATGCTTCGACTGAAGATGTGCGCTGCTGCAGCTAGTATCATTTTTTTTTAATAAAATCAAAATGTTGTTACTTAAAACTTTTAACTTTTGTTTGATCTGTAGACTGTGATCAAAGACGTCGCCTGAGAGAGAATCGCAACTTTTGTCGTGCCGTGAGACTGAGGTGAGCCGTGAGACAAAATAATGTTCGTATTTTGTTTCTTTAGCATTTAGGCAAAAAATTTAAGGTTGGGATAGTAAGTGGGCCCCGCATGACCTTGGAAAGGAGGAAGAAATATTAAAAAAATCGAGTTTTAAAATGCTTTTTAACCTTAGGAAGCTCCTTCTAACCGCCCCTCGTACGATGAGGGACATTTCCAATGTCCCCCATCCGTATTGGGGATGGGGAACCATCCCCAAACGGTCAAGGATGTTTCCTATTGTTTCCTGCTAATTAGGTTGTTTCGGGGACGGCAAAGTTACTCCCAGGAGATTCCTCTTGATTTCTCCTCAGCTCCGTAACGAGCCCAACCATCAGTCAATCCGGCGCCTAGAACTCCAGATCTGACGAGATCATCTGAAGAAGAGAAAGTGGCGAAGATATCATAAAAATGGCTAAGTCTGGTCAAGTTGAGCGCCCCTGGAGAGAAAGGGCGCCCAAGATTTTGAGCTCTAAGATGATGGAATTCGTCAATGAAGCATCTAAGATCATCTCGTCGATTTCAGCCAAGCCAAGCTATCCAGTGAACCTGTCAGCCAGTCAATCAGATCAGTGTAGCTCCCGGAATCAAGATTTCATCAGAAGATCAAAGGGAAAGGAAGAAATTGAAAATCATGAAAAAATGGCTAACACTGTGAAAGTTCGGAGCCCCTAGAGGAAATAGGCTCCCATGAATTTGAAGGTCAAAACGAAGTTTTCCGTCAGAGGCGCCTCCAGAACAATCTTCTCAGAATTAGTCAGGCTACGCGATGAATCATCCAGCTCGTTCATCGGATCAATCTGCAAGCCAGAGATTAAGGTCAAACCAGGGGTCAAAATGGAAGAAAAGTTGAAAATTCTCAAAAGAGTGGTTACCTTTGGAGAAAATGGGCGCCCCTAGCTAAGAAGGTGCCCAACTTGTCATAACTTACTCAATTTTCCAAAATTTCAAAATTGCAAGTTGAAGTGAATGTCCAAGTTCGATGCATGAGAAGGTTTTAGGGTTTGCATGGATTAAAACAAAAGAAAGCAAAGCTATTTCAAGCCC
This sequence comes from Sequoia sempervirens, assembly GCA_007258455.2. Lineage (NCBI taxonomy): Eukaryota > Viridiplantae > Streptophyta > Pinopsida > Cupressales > Cupressaceae > Sequoia > Sequoia sempervirens. The sequence goes on from VDFB02000015.1 coordinate 416,411,145, forward strand.
TAAATCTATTTAAAACATCTCTTCCATTCAGTTTTCATCATTTTTGCAGGTGGCGTCCAAAGAAGAGAAGTGGAGCAGCAACTTTGAGTTTTATTTCAAGATTCAAGAGCTCAAGGTTGCTGATTTTCATAAATAATTTTTAGACAAGCAACATAAGACCTTGCTTTTTCATGCTTTTTCATCCAGAAGATCAAATTTTTGAAGGTCAAGATTTTCAATTTTCAGCCATCTGGGTTTCTTCATCTCATTCTTCTAAAGAATTTTTGGAGAAATTCATCAAGTTGCAGCAGCTGCTTTTTCCTTGCATGTCAGTGAAATCTTCAGGGTTTTCATTTTTTGATCATCTGGGTCCTCTCAAAACAATCTTCTGATAAAACCCATATCATAGTTTTTTCAAGAAAATTTCAAATTCTAGGGTTGGCTGTTTTTTCGATCAGCCATCAGTGTTTTTCAAATCTGATCAACTGGGTCCATTTCTACTTGTATTCTGAACAAAACCCAGGTGCCAACTTTTTTGGTGAAAAGTTGAAGAAATTAGGGTTCGCTGCTTTTTTAGTCTAAATTCAAAATTTTCAAAAACGGACGATCTGGGTTGTATTGCAACGAAATTCTGAGCAAAACCCATATCTCAGAAAAATTTCCAAAAATTTGTCCGTTTGAGGCTGAAAAACCAGCATTCTAAAAATAGAAAGTTGCTCAAAGCTTGTCTGAACATAGGTGAGTTTACAGTCATTCTTCAAGGTTTTCAATATGGAGTACACTCCCCTCGAGTTTAAGACCAAATCAGCACTATGTCAAAACTTCATCATCTCAGCTGAAGAACGAGAGAAGGTGTGATATGAGGAAAAGGAAAGGTATCGGAAAAGATTTGTGTAATACTCTTCTGATTAAAATCAAAAGAGGTGTCAGAAACATAAAGTTGCAGAGCCACCAAGTTATCAATTAGTGAGTCATCTTTTCGAGCAGCGATGTTTTTCAAGAACATAACTCATAAAGCAGCCAAAGAAGTGAAGGATTCTCTAAGTTTGATCACAGAAGGCGAGGAGATCTTGGAGAATCAGAATATTGCCTTAGATGGTATCAATGCACCTAATCAGGACCCAGTTTCCTGCTTTTTAGCGGATATGAGTGAGATTTAAAGCGGCTTTCATATAGAAGCTTTCTTTCCGCTTTCTTTCTATTTTTGGAACAATTCTTATCCATTCTTCGAAGAGAAAGAAGATAAATTGTAATAGTTGGCGTTTCCCGCTTTTCCTGCTTTCTTAGGTGTTAGACGTTATCTTCTTTCTAGATTTAGAAATAAAGCTTGCTTGCTGAGCAAGCCCTAGATTGTAAAAGCAAGGAGATTTTAGGGTTCCCTACTCCTCAGCTTTTGCCTATAAATAAGAGCCTTTGCTCATTAGTTCTTTAATCCAAGTATTTCAGGATAGCAAATTGTTGAGTCTCTTGAAATGCCAGTTAAGTTATTCGTCACCACTCTGTGTTGTGATAGCAAATTGTTGAGCCTCTTTAGCCAACAAGGAGATAGTGTGGATTGTTGTTTCATTGTGTAAGAATAAGATTGGTAAAGTTCTAGGCTGCAATTTCTGTTCCGTGCATTTGAAGTGAGTTTTGTTCCAGAAGTTTGAGTAATAAAATCATGAGCCTCCTTTGCCTTGATATAACATCTCAGATTTCCGTTATTTATGTTCTACTTTTATGATCTTGATTTCAACTTGCATTGAAGTGTGTAGATGTTTGTTGAGAGAGAGTTTATTGAAGTATTTTGTCAGAAATCAACCTTGTTCATTTCTAGTTTGTTACATCCCGATTTTATAGCTACTATTTCATAGGGCAATTGATTGTAATGTTTGAATCTTGATGATGAATAAAACATGGTTGATCTCGTTATTAAATGAATGAGTCCTGTTTAAATGATGGTTTCATTTGATTGTTACTTCTAAATGATTTAATTCTTGATTAAATGTTGCATACAATTATGGAATAATGTTATTCTAACTTGTGAGATGTTTTTACCTTGTTATGAGCATATGACTCGGTTGAGCAGAGTGATCATTATTGCAAATTCATCCTTGAATTCTCCACGCCCAATGTTCTTTGGCAAAGTGTTATGTTTTTCTTTCAGCCATCTTTGTGCAACTTTCTTGCAATATTTCTCCTTGTGCATGTCCCACACCTTTTCACATTCTTCCATGGAGATCACAACACTTCCTGACCAAGGTGGTATTGAAAAACATTTTTCAATCATGTTTGGCTTGAGGTTGCACACTACTCTTCCATCTACTGTTTGAATCTCCCATGTTGTAGGATTGTAATGCTTGATACAAGCAATTACAAACTCTAGACTTTGCACTAAGACAAGAATTGATGTTGCTGCAAGTAATCCAGAATAACCAAGGTATTTGATTGCAACATTGCTTGCGTCTTCCAAAGCACGCAAATTGAACACTGGTTTGACATGATCAAGTCAGTTTCAGCAGTTTTGATGAAACCATGATATAGCACTGATTTGGTCTTGAATTTGATGGTTGAAAAACTTGAAGATTGACTGTAAACTTGACTATGTCTGGACAAGTTTTGCAGAAACCCTAAATTTAGCTTGCTGATTTTTCTTCAAACAGGCAGATTTTCAAACAAAAAATCTGAGATATGGGTTTTGTAGAGAATTTCATTGCAAGAAGAACTAGATCGTTCGTTTTTGAAAATTTTGATGGCTGGTTGAAAAAGCAGCAAGCCCTAATTTCTAAAAAATTTGACAAAAAAAAGTTGACAGCTGGGTTTTGTGCAGAATCTCATTTGAGAGGGACCCAGATGATCAAATGTTAAAATTTTTGAAGATTTCTTGGACATGCAAGCAAAAATCAGGTTCTTGAAAATTGAAATTTTTTCCAAAATTGTTCAGAATAATAAACTGAGCTGACCTAGATTGCTGAAATTTGAAAAAGATATACTCCTAAAAAATTGATGCCTTGGAAAAATAAAGCATGGAAAAAGGAGCCTCTGTGCAAGCTGATTTTGAAAATATAAAGAACTCTGAAAATCTTCAAGTTTTAGTCTTCAAATCTTGAAATAGGAAAAATTCTTGGTTTCTCCTCTCTTGCCTTGAAATCACCTGCAAAAAATTATGAAGAATGAATGCACAAAGCTGCCTTAAATAAGTTTTTAGGTTGAGAATTGCCTTATTTCCTAAATTTAGAGTTGTGAAACCCTAAAACAGGTGCATGCAAGTGGACGCTTTCTTTTTGTTTTCTTTTTGAAAGATGAAACTTTGGAAAATTTCTCTAAGGCATGAGAGCTTGGACGCCACCCTTGGAGGACTTAGTCATTTTCTTGAATTTCCTAAATTTAGCTTAATTTTGATGTTAGTTTGACTTTGAGTTCCAGATGCTCGGAGAATCCTGTGAGCTGACTGAATGATCCATCACAGAGCCTGAGTGAATCTGACAAGATCATCCTGGAGGCTACTTCCGATAAAAGCATCATCTTGACCCTCAAAATCATGGGTGCCCTTAGCTACCTAGGGCACCCAACTTTTCCAGTGTTAGCCATTTTTGTGTTCTTCAACTTTTGCTTGTTTTCCCTTATCTTCTAATGAATTTTCATTTCTGGATGATCGAGGTGTCCAATGAACTGATGTTTGGACTCGTTGGATAGCCTGATGAATTCTGAGGGGGATCTCCTGGGAGTGACATTTTCTAAAACCTGATTTTGGGGCCTCAAAAGCTTGGGTGCCCCTAGCTACCTAGGGTGCCCAAGACTTCCTGACTTAGAATTTTCTTGAGATTTTCATTTTGCCTTTGACTTCATCCCTCCGCTCTGTCTTCAATATCTGTTGACTGCCAACTCTGATGGACTCACTGATGATTGCGTTGGAGAACTGCTTTAAAATTGAAGAGAACATACTAGAGGCTGCAATTGCAAATTCATTCATTTGATGACCCAAAAGCTTGGGCGCCTATCTCCTCCTAGCGCACCCATGATCTCCAACCTTAGCCATTTTTGGCTCTTTTTCAACCTTCAAACTTGAAACCTCATGTTGTGTCCTCCATTCAATTTGAATTTGTCGGCAGTTGACAAGTCTAATGAATCTGCTGAGATATCTGTTGCAAAGCTGGCAGGATTTTGAAGAGATTGACAAATCTGGAAAACCCTAATTACTGAATTAGATGGCTCAAAACCCTAGGCGCCTATCTCCTCTTAGGGCGCCCAGAATTTCCAGAATTAGAATATTTTCTGATAATTTCATAATTTGCATTTTGTCTCTCTATTGAGAACTCTCCGTTCGATCTGAATTTTGGATGACTGATTGATCTGATGACTATGTCGATGGATTCAGTGCGGAGCTGAGAGGATTCTGAGCAACATTGTCTGGGATGAGAAAACCCTAATTCCATCATTTGACCTCTTGAAAGACTGGGCACCTATCTCCTCCTGGGGTGCCAATACTTGGCAATGTTAGTTTTTATTTTGCAAATTTCAACTTCTCCCTTCATTCCACGTGCTTGCCATTGCTTCAACTATTGGAGATGAAAATTTTTTAAGGCACAAAACCCTAGGTGCCTAGACTGGGTAGTGTTGATGTGATTTTTGTGACCGCACCAACGCAGAATAAAGTCGCCAACGGCTACCCTATTCTCTCTTGATCAAAGTATCCAGCACGCTAAGATTGCGAGAGAGTTCGTGCGTTCAACTCCAAGGTTCTTTCAATGCGAATAGTCTCAGTTGGCTCAATGTGATTTGCTGGTATTTCAAGGGGACTTACGGAATTGTTCAGCAGCAGAGGAAGGGGTTTTCATAATTCGACAGATTTATCAATGAAACACGGATTTCCTATTCTAACCATAAAGTACTGAATTTAAAGTGGTTGCAGGGTTTAGAGAGTCTAAATCTATTCTAAGTATGGGATATGGAGCTCAACTTCAGCGAACTTCAACCAAACTTCGCTTTGCCTCGCCTCGGACAGCTTCCACGGAGTCGGTGCAATCTTCAGAGGAGTAGTTCAAGGTGTTCAGATCACAACTTAGCATGAAAATACCATCACAACGACGCATATAGACATACAAATCATGATCAAAGTTAAGTACATGATATTCCAGTTGACCACACAAGGTGCATTCACCATCAGCAAATACACTAGTGGTATGGATAGACGAAGTTGCTTAGATCAAACACCACATTCCACAGCTAACATCTACTTGCATGGAATGAAAATTATACTACTTTGAACTATTTTATGCTACCATTTGAATCGGAAGGACGAAGAAACCTTGCTAGCTACTCACAACAAAGACGAAATTCACCATCAATGAAAAACTCTTTTATTGAGAGAGTGTTCACAACAATTTCTTACAAATTTTTCAAAGGGAAAACTTTCCCTCTTCTTCAAACTACACTATCAATCTATACTAAGTTACTCCTAAGTTGTCCCTCTACTCTATGTCTACTGTCTAACTTAATGTCTATTCTAATTTCTAATGAGTTACAAATGAGGGGGGATGCCCCTTTTATAGCTGGCCAAGTCCAACGGACAGCTCAGATTACAATCGGCTGGATGGCCAGGATCGTGCCACCTCAGCCCTAAACAAGATTTACCCTAAAAACTGCCACAAAGAGGAGTGGGGTAATAAATGAGCCATTATTGTCCATCATCCTTCTAGAAGATTCCAGCCTTGAAACGCGTTCACACTGTTCTTGACGTTGTTCTTCAACTTTTCTCGAGCTTCCATTCTTTTCTCCATCTTGAGTTTTGAAAACATTTCTTCTCTGTCACTAAGTCTCAACACTTAGCCATTTTCTTGCAACTTTTCTTCCTTCGAGGTTGAAATGTCATCTTGGATTATTTTCTTCATCACTTTAAGTCATCACCGCTTGGTCTCGACATTCCTCCTGCAAAACAAGCAAGGAGAAGAGCATTAGAACACTTCATAATATAAACTTAACTTACCCGATTTTCACGCTCCAACTTCCAAGCGTTCATCGTCCTCACTAGCCAACTTCATCCTCAAATTCTTCATGCCTTGGCCAAATTTCCAACCCATCTTATCTTTTGCCTGGGCATACTTCACTCTGATATTTCATCCAACTCAGACTCGAGAAGAAATCCTTTCATCAAGAATTTGATCAAAAATTATCTAGGTGATCATTTTCAAATTCATCTACCAAGGCATTTTAACACATTTTATCCCTTGCCTTAGAAAAATTTTAAATTTTCCCTTAGGAAAATTCATCAACCTGGTGCCCATCAAAAATATTCACCTTGAAGGCCTCAGCAAAGTGCAGGAGACCTTAAAATCCATTCCTTGTCGAAGATGTCCGATACCTAGAAGAAAATTTTCTTTAGAACTTATTGAATTCATGGGTATACAACGAACGGGTTCATTTGATTTTTTTGAATTTTCCACCTTAGAAAAAAATATATATTTTCAACAAATTTATTCTTGTTCTTCGATCTTGAAGTATTTCTTTGCTCTGACTTGAAATTTCTCATTGGCCTTGTGCAGCTGGCATCATTTGACTTCATCTCTGGCAAATTCATTTGTATCCAAGAAATTTCATCACTTCACCAGACTTAGGCGTTTTTCCTCTAGAGAGGTGGAATTTTGATAACACTTAGAAAAATATTTAAAATCACTTAGCACTTCGAATTTGCCTTAGAAATTTTTTATTCACCTTCAATCACTCTGCCCGTGGTGAGGAAATTCACTTAGAAATTTTTTCTTTTTAAACGCCTTGAGAGCACATATCATGTCATGGGGAATATTTAAATTCCAACACCCTCTATACTTTTTTCATCACTTGGCAATTTCCAACGCCTTAGTTATTTTGTTTTATCACCTTGGGCGTACTTAGGGAGTCCTGTTGACATTTTCCACCACTTAAAATAGTTTTCAAGGCCTCCTAGGCTTAGGCGCAAATGCCATGTCTTACTTCAAGTTTACACTTAGAAAAATATTCAAACCTCTTCCTCAACCCCTTAGGTGCATATGGAAGCCCTCACTTCAAATTTTCTATACTTAGCACACTTTTCAGCCTTTCCACAAGTCAAAGGCGCATTCAAAGGGGGGGGCTTCAAATTTCCACGCCTTGGAATCTTCATCTTTACCTTAAAATATTATCACATCCACCAACCTTGCATGGGCGCATTCAAAGGGTGGAGATGGAAGTCAACATTTTGTCTTTTCTTAGCTTACATGGCGCATTCAGCTTGTTGAGGAGGGAGGAATCTTTTTCAACGCCTTAGACTTGTGACTCTTAAGCTTCTTCATTTTTGTCTCCACATGCCCTCTCTTGGGCGCATTTGAGTATGTGAGGAAGATGAAAATCTTTGACTCCTTTGACTTCTTTCTTGTTAACTCCTCTTGGGCGCATTTTGGGCATGGTGGAGGATGAAAATTGTTGACCCTTTTGACTTTCTCCTTGGGCGCATTTCAGCTTGTTAGAAGATGGGCGCATATTGCATGTGATGAAGGATGAGGCATTTACAACGCACAACATGTGACCTTTGGGCTTCCTCTTTTTGTCTCTACATGGCCTCACTTGGGCGCATATTGCATGTGAAGAAGGATGAAACTCTTTGACTTGTTTGACTTTCTCTCAAGATGGGCGCATTTTACCATAGGAGGAGGATATTGCTTGATACTTAGAAAATTTTCATGCTTGGCTCTTGCAGCTGGGCGCATTTTGCCATGTGAGGTGGATGAGAGCTATACTTAGCCACTTTTCTTGCCCTCGCCTTAGATTTTCTTCTTGGACGCATTTGGCATAGGGAGGTGGATGAAATTTTAACTTAGAATATGTTCTTCACATTCCCAAGGCAAGTTGGGCGCATATGGAGGCATGAGCAGGATATCTTCACTACTTAGAAAATTTTCAATCATGCCTATGAGGAGGGCGCATTTTGGGGTAGCTGCAGGATGGAGTCCAACACTTAGCCATTTTTTCTTCGTCTTGGCCAGTTTATCCATGCCTGCTATTTATAGTAAGTCCTTCAATTCTTGCATCTTCTGAAGCTCAGAATGATTTGAAATTTTGAACGCTGGATCTTCACGACTTCATCAACCTGTTGACACTGCTATCTCGGGTTGGCCTGCTATTTTTAGCCCATTTCTGAAGATCGTTTGCTATTTATAGAAATTGCCTGGTTCTGATATCTCCACAACTCCGTTTGTTTTGAAATTCGAATGATTCACTCCTCACCACATGACTTGCCTGCTGACATCGGCGCATGCAACTGATTTGCTATTTTTAGCCTATTTCCAAAATGACTTACTATAAATAGTAAGTGCTCCGTTTGTCTTCAAATTTTACCAACAGATAGCCTGAAGGATGCTGATCGCGGTGGTTTACACCGATTTTCGAAAATTCTAACTTTTTACCCCTCTTTTTAGGTTTCGAAGCTGGAAACCCTAATTTGTTCTGCATGCATATCAAATGATCTCCGTTTGTTCTCGTTTCTGCTGCATTGCGATCAGCTCGTGATTCTGAAGTGCTGGGAGGCGGCTGTCGGGATGCACTTGCTAAAAATAGTAAGTTCCTAAATGAGTGATGACCTCCGTTTGCATGTCACATCACTCTGAAGCTCTCAAAAAACCCATAAGGAATATGCAGACATGCAAAGAAAACCCTGACATGCAAACCCTAAAAATAGCCTCTGAAGGCTGAACTCTGAAAGTTGTCGTCTCACTTTGCTTGTTATACTGTTGCGAAGGTCTCGAAAAACCCAGAAGGAATCTCCAGACATGCGTTGAAAAAATCTGCATATAGGACCTGAAATCTGCTTCGGAAGCTGAACTGCTAAAAATAGTAAGTCGTCCGTTTCAGCTCAAATTTTGCACACGAGCAGCTTGATGTATTTTGAATGCAGTGTGACTGTTGAAACTTTGAAAGTGTCGAGAAAATGTTCCAAATTTCACACTTACTAAAAATAGCAAGTAGCCGGAATCTGATGAAAATTTGCTGAGAGCCTGTTGGCAGCAGCTTGACAACAACATTAATCTCTGATTTCAATTTATTCACTTCGATCGACCTCGAACTGACCAGGAAAGATGGAAACCCTAATTTTCAAACTCGACCAAATTCACGTTTAAGCTCAAAGGCGAAGAAATCCCTCGAAAAGGCAGACACCAGAGAGAGACACAGCAAAAACAAACCAAAAATCAAGCCAAAAGTTCGAAACGAAACAAAAATTAGGGGGGTCCCCATTTGCAATGGGGCGATGTGTGAAAAATGTCACAACAGGTAGGGGTGCCTAAACTTTCTAGAGTTAGCCAAAATTTTGCAATTTTCATGAATTTTCAACTTCCATTCTCCATTCTTCGTCCCTTGATCATCTGTTGCATGTTGGCGTAACAACTAGCACCTCTGGAGTAAGAGTTGGTACGGATAGCTATGCACACTACGCAATGAGTGCTCTTCAAATTAGGAGGGGAAGCTCCCTCGTTGTGCTTGACAAAAATGCTTTGAAAAGGAAAGTATACTAAACTAAATCCTGTCTTTTTGTTTCACTGTAGAGGTACAAGGCTTTCTTGAAAACTTCTATACGTTGCAGCTGAGTATTTTCTGGTTTCGCAGACTACTAACTACAACTAGGCTTAATTACTTAAAATCTATCCAGTTTCTTCAAGAAAACAGAGCATGAGGAAACGGAGCAAGGTTTGACTATCTGACGATAAACAAGTATAGATTCTCAACTTGAAGGCAAGGTGGCACATCTATCAGCTCAATCTAAACAAGTTTATTGGAAACAACAATATACGATAAACTGAATACGGATTCTCAACTTGAAGGCAAAGTGGCACATCTATCAGCTCAATCTGAACAAGTTTATTGCTTACACACATCACACGATAACCAAGAACAGATTCTCTACTTGAAGGCAAGGTGGCACAACTATCATCTCAATCTGAACAAGTTTACAGTGAGCACAAAACAGATTTTATCAACTGGAAATAATTCACCATTATAATTGCATGAAACCATATGTGGCATAACACTTAATCGTAATAGTAAAGACACATGAATAGATACAAAAAGAGCAATATTGAGGGCAAGGTAGGCGCAGCATATATTTCTCTCGTGCAAAAGTTATTAATACCAAATGGGCAAAAGCTCTTATTTATGAAAGACATCCAAAGGGTGTAGGGAACCCTAAAATCACCTTGGAGTCAACTACAATCTTGCAATGCATGCAAAGGGTTTATTGCTAAACCCTAATTAAACCAAACTATACAGGTTAAGCTGGAAAACTACCGTAGTTAACCGATTACATCTAACTAAATGGACAATGTGCAAGCATGCGTCCTTATTGGCCGAGTTAAGCCCGGAGACTACCATCGATTGAAAATTGTAAGTCGAACTCCAAGTAAATAAAGCAAATCTCAGAATAGATATGCATGTGATGAAACAACGAGTTAACTTGAAAGGGTAACGCCAAGTTAACTCCTGTATATAAAGTCTATTATGAGAGGTAGGAACTGAAGTCTACTGATCGTGATCTCGAGCAACCAATCCCTCAACGAGATCGTTAACTGAATCACTATCTGGAGCTCTGATACTTTGTTGAAGAATGCTATGCCTGCGCAGCATGTCTTCACCAGCTATGATCTGGGACTGAAGTTCGCCCCTACTCCGTGTTGCCTCATCGAACAATGCTAACATGACTGTAAGCTGATTAATCTTACAGCCAATGGTCTCCCCATTGAAAATAGCATGAATGAGTTCCTGGAGCTCTAATTGAACGTTAGTAAGCTCAACATAGGCACCACCCTCAATCTGATGCCGACCACGGTGGCGAGATCACTAAAGTCCTCCTGGCTGGAGTGCACTAGTAGCGATGTCTCTACTCTCGATAACTCGGCTTCATAGTCTCCTCTATCTTAGCCTTGAAAACCAAGCGTGTTTTCCAAGTGAATCTTCTCTATCCCTCTGCATCATTGATTCGCCCATGCCATACATGGGTGAGCAATCATGAAATCTCATTTTGAGTGCGGTGGTTGCCATTTCTTGCTCCTCATCCTGGAGACGAAGACGGAGCTCTCGTGCATTGTACCGTAACTGATATAACTCTGTAAGCATAGAACGACCTCTAACAATGAACTCCTCCCACTCATCCAAACGCTTGCCATATGCAACTCGTAGTTAAGTTGACCTTGTTTCTTTGGAGGCTCAAGCATTGAGTGGGAGTGTGGCTTATTAGCATCTGGCTTTGTGAACAAGACTAGAAATGTATTGACAAAGTTGTCTGATTTCAGCCTTGAGGGCTGCCTTATCTTCTCCATCCTTCAACATTCTATCCCTGGCACTGTCTGTAGCAACCTGTAGTAGATCAACCTGAGTCTGGCGTGTGCTACGACCAAGGTTGACTATGATAACCTCGAAGTCTTGAGATTCCAACTCAGCCAAGCTCTTCCCCTGTGGAGGTACAGCAGTCTCGACTACGATCTCCATGTCAGTATTCCTCTCCACGTGGACCATGTTCTTGATCCTTTTGTCTAGTGCATCCTGATAAATCTCATCAAAATCGGAATGATTAAGAACATAGGATGGCTGCCTCCTCTTCCTTCCCAACTGAGACTTAATCCAAGACTGATCTCGGCTAATGCTACTGGAAGGGTCTGTACTAGCAACAGGAGGTTGCGACGAAAGTGAATGTGTAGAGGAATGACTACGAGATGGGGAGTCTAAATCCAATTCAATGTGAATCGGGACTGGTGACTACTCTGGAACTAGTGTAGGAACTTGAGGCTGCACCTCAGGCACTAGCGGACGCTGAACTGGCTCTGTGATAAGCTGTATATCAGGCTCCATATGTGTATTAATAGCAAGCGCCTTGCCCTTTGAATTGTTTGACGCTTGACCTTTCTTAGGAGGATTACTCCTCTTTTTCTGTTTAGGTTTTGACGAGGAAGGTAGCGAAGGATTCACCACTACTAGCGGCTTTGCTCTAGGTACACTTACCCTCCGAGTCTTCTTGCTGTCGAGGTAAAGTATACTGTTCTGAATAACTCTACTTGACCTCTCTTTCACTGTTGCATACTCCTTGGCATACCAATCAACTGCCGGCAATGGCTGTGTGTCAACCTGCTCTCTGAAAAACTGAGGAAGGACTTCTCCCTCATCATCTGATAAACCTCCCACATCTTCTGATAAGAAAACATAAATCTATGAGAGAGAGAAACGACCGTAGCTGCGTCTGCGAACCTCTAAGTCATCTGCGCAATTTGCCCAGTAATCCTCCATAGAAGGCTCATGATATGTGCGTCTAGCAAGGTGAGTTGTGTAATGACCTGAAAGATCATAAGCACATGCCTCAACAAGATACTTGAGATGATATTTCTCGAGTTCCTTTCCTGCAACTTTGGCATCAATTGCCGCCTTGCACCAATACATTCCAAATTGGAAAGGAAAATTAAGAGATGGTCTGTGCCTACGGCGTAAAAGACGATGAACATCATGCATCTGTCTCAGGAACTCCATAAAGATTGTCTTATCCGAGGAATAACGTGGAAGCATAGCTGGATTTTCTGTAAATCCGTATAGTCGGATGTAGGTATATGTCGAGAACTGAATAAACCAATCTGCCCAACTATCCATCACTTCCCTAGCAACTACCGAGATACGAACGTGCAACTCCCGGTCTAAATTTCTCACTATATAAGTCAGGAAAGCCTCATGAACACGCTTGAAATGACGTTCAGCCTTAGTGAACTCAAGCTGATCATAATACTGATAGACTTTCTGGACATTGAGAATGCCCACAGTGTTTAGTCCTTGGAACTGACCCTGATAAGCGATCAAGTACACGAGATACGAACACATGTGAAACTCATGAGCAACTAGGAAACCGGTGATTTGCTTGTGGATAATATCGCTGATGAAGGATGCCCAATCATAATGTTCCTGCCCAGATATGATGCGACCAATAATGTAATACATCCAAGGCTGGAAAACATTAGCATGTGGCTGACCTGAGACACGATTCAGGTGTGTAATTAGAATCGCGTATTCGTCCTTGTACTCACCATGACCCACATTGTTTGGCAATCTGTTCTTTGCTTGCTTTAACCATCTTTCTGCCATCTTTTTCTGACATTTGTCCATATCAGCATTGAATGCCTGCTCGCACTGCTCCATAGAAATAACCAGACTATTCGAGTGTTGAGGTATACTGAAACTTCTTTTGATGTCCACAGGCTTGAGACTACAAATAACTCGTCCATCAACTGACACTATCTCACGAGTAGTAGAATTGTAATACTTAATACAAGACATTATGAACTCAACACAATGAACGAAGATAGGTATGGAAGCGGCCTCCAATAACCCAGACTGCTCAATATTTTGAATAATCGAAGCTCTGATCTTAACCGGATCTAGAACTGCTTCTGGCAACACATTGTGAAGATCTGTCTCAACTGTCCCGAGGAAGTCGTGAGTAAGGACTAATTTGGTCCTATATTCGAAATTTGAGTCATCTTGCATTACGAAAAATAAACACATTATTTGTGAACTTCGACTATGTTACGACAAAATTCGGAAAGCTAAAATAACTCTTGAGGCTAAAATAGCCTTCGAAGAGTTATTTTTGGCAAAATCACGAGACTCATGGGTTTTGTCGAGGAAGATTACAAGACAACCAGGCGTCAATCGCGAAAAATCCAACCTCTCGGCTAATACAAAGGAATTTTAGTTGAGAAAATTAGTAACTCGAGAACGAATGTTCTGAAGTTTAAAAATTCCTGAAAAATCAAGCGCACAATTTTAACTCGAGGAAATTATATAGAAATGATCCAGATGTTTGAACTTGTCGAATTTGCCAATTTCAGGAACATGCAAATTGGAATCTGAGAGAAATTCGAGAATCAAGGAGGAAAAAGACGTTTTTTGTATGCTCTTCTTCAATGAAAATCGCCCTTGAATTCTTCAAATTGCTGATAAATGTGAACTTTAATCTGCAAAAAGATATGTTTGATGAAATCGCCTTTAAAAATTGATGAGGAATTTGCCTTTGCTTTGCTAAAATTCGCCTTTGCTTTGAAAATTACGAATTTTCCTTGAAGTTGCGCCTTTGCCTTGAAGAAATACGAATTTTGCTTTGAAGATATGAATTTCGCTTAAGAAAAACGAATTTCTCTTTAGCTTTGTGAAAAATAAATGAAGATGGTGCCATGTTTAAATAAGAAGAAATTCGCACCAACTTGTGAACTGCAAGATTTAAAACCCTGATTGAAATAGAAGTCTTTCAATTGGTCCCCCTTCAGTTGAACTGCCACTGACTCGAAGTTCGAAAATAATGTGCATCACTTCTCAACTGATACATATTTGCAAGAAGACACCGACCAGCAGCAACTAAACTATCAATCCAGTTGTCCAAAAGTCTGCCATGACTGACTAACTGATCCAGTTTTCGTTGTTCTGCAAGTGTACTCTGAGGAAGAACAGGTGCTCTATTCGGATTTCCATGAACAAGATCAGAAATGTACTGACGAAGTTGACTATTTTCAGCCTTGAGTAAGGCCTTATCTTCTCCATCCTTCGTGATGCGCTCTTCAAGATTATTAGTGACGATCTTAAGAAGAGTTACATCTGTCTCTCTAGTGGTCCTGCCAAGATTTGCCTTAGTGAATGTAAAGTCACCAACTTCGACTTCATCTAAGCTCTTACCCTCTGGAGGAACAGCAACTTCGATAACAATCTCTGATGCTGGAGTCTTCTCAATATGCACTTGTTTCTTTATCTTCTTGTTCGATCTTCTCTGATAGGGTTCACCGAACTCAGATAAATCAAGGTTGTACAAAGGTTCACGCCTCTGTCTTCCCAAAGACTTCTCGAGCCAACAAGGCCCGAACGTATTTTCAATTAGGAATGTCTGATGTATCAACACAGTGGTGAGATTCCGGTTGTCTTCGATCCGGCGAATTGGTGTCACCGAGGCTCGAGAATCTGTATGTCAATGAGTTGTATGTGAGAAGCGGCGAACTAGGAGGTGAAATATGGGGCTCGACTGAGATAAGCATCTGGAGACTCGGGGAACATTCTCAACTTGTTTCTGCTTCCTCTTACCAGTAGCTCTTTTCCCCGTATTTCCACTGAGTCTAACACCTTCAGGAGGTATTATAATGGCCTTGACTCTAGGTCTTGCCCTAGAAGTAGAAGGCAATGAAGAGAAATCCTTTGGCGGCTCTGCTACAGGAACTAACTTCCGCTTCCGTTTGCTTTCCAAGAACAACCCGCTAGTCTTGATAACTGATCTGGAAACCTCCTCAATAGAAGTATTCTCATAACATACCAATCGAATTGGCGAAGTGGGCTGCCCGAGCAACTTGATCCTTGACATATGAATTAAGAAGAACTTCTCCATCATCATCCGATAGACCATCAACATCTTCTGATAGGTAATCAGAGAGCTGACCGATAGTGAGTCTACAATAGTGACGACGACGAACCTCGAATTCATCTTCACAATTAGCCCAGAAATCTTCAAGTGCTGGCGTATGTGCAATCCCTCGCTCTAACCGATCTGCATAATGACCGAGAGGATCATAGGAACGCCTCTCAATATAAGTCTTGAGTTTGAACCTTTCTATCTCGGTAGACATAAACCTGGCATCTGTTGCTGCATTGCATGTGAAAATTCCCAATGTGAATGGAAAATTAGCTGCAGTCTTATGACGACTACGAAGAAAGAAATGGACATGCTGCATCTGTCTAAGGAACTCCATAAAGATAATCTTGTCTGACGGATACCTTGGCAACATCAGGGGCTCTCCAACATATCCATAAACTTGGATGTATGTGAAAGTAGGGAACTGGATAAACCAATCCGCCCAAGTCTCCATCGCTGATTTGGCCTCGGCAAAAATACGAATGTGCATCTCGTTGTCAAGATCTCTCACGGTTCTCATGGAAAAGTGATCATTCACTGCTCGGAAGTCCTGCTCAGATTGAGAGAACTCCAACTGAGGATAATACTCATGAACACGCTGAACACCGAGAGTGCCATTAGTTTTAAGAAGCCTGTAACTACCTTGAAATGCAACCAAGTAAACCAAGTAGGATATCATATGAAACTCGTGATACTTGAGAAAGTTAGTAATTTGCTGATGTAAGCAATCACTAATCAACATAGCCCAGTCAAAACGCTCTGTACCATCAAGAATTCTGGTAATCAGGTAAAACATCCATGAACGGAAAGTGCTAGCATCTGGTTGACCGGTAACTCGGTTGAGTAAAGTTATCAAAACAGCAACTTCGTCTTTAAATTCACCACGACCAACCTTCTTAGGCATGTTAGTCTTTTGAACTTTCAGCCACTTCTGAGCCACCTTCCTCTGCGAACGTTGTTGATCAGCATCCCATATCTTCTCACAAGCTTCAAGAACCACAGTAAAGTTATCTGAGCGAGGAGAAATAGCAAAACATTTCTCTATGTCCTTTGGTTTGATACTGCAAACAACCCTCCCGTCAACTGATCTGATTTGACGTGAAGATGAGTCATAATGCTTGATGCAAGCAAGAACGAACTCAAGATCGAAAGTAGTAACAGGAATGGATGCTGCTGCCAGTAACCCTGAACGTTCAAGATTCTTCAACGAATTGCTGCTAACACCCTCCAAACTGCTCAGATTGACCACTGGATAAACATGATTCAGGTCTGTATCTGAAGTTTTGATGAAATTATGAGCAAGAGCTGATTTCACCTTGTAATCAATGAGATTGAACTGCATTTTGAAAATGAGGACTTTTGACTGTAAAGTCGAATATACTTGAAGAACTTTCTGAAAACCTCTGAACAAGGCTAAAAATAGCTTCTGACGAAAGAAATTTTCGAAGTTTTTCTGGAACATGGGTTTTGTGCACAACTGAATTCTGAACAAACCCAGATAACTGAATTCTCGAAAAAATGTGTTTCAAGCCCACATGCAAAGAAATTCTCGGAAAAAAGCACAGAGCTTCAGAATGAAGACTACGGGGCGATTTCCTTGAAAAAATCTAAAACGTGGGTTTGGCTGCAAATGCTGAAATATGCGAACCCAGATGATCAGATTCTGAATATGTGTTGAATTTCTTTAACATGCGAAGAAAGTACCTAAGGTGAGAAATAGAAGAAATAAGACAGAAGATAGAAAGTTTCGCTTGTCTGCTTCTGAAAAATCAGCCAACTTCTTCTCTGAAACTTGATAAAACCTGCATGCAAAGTGAAAATAAAGTCTAGAATCGCCTTCCTCTAAACAATCTGAACTCGTTGCTATGAAGAACGCTGAATTCGGACACCTGTAGCACCTTTAGCTTGCTGGTCGCTCAAGAAGAATAAGAACTTCGAAGCTAAAGATGATGAAATAATGGACGCCATTACTGAAATATATAGATTTTCATTTTTGAAATTCGCACAAGGCAAGGAATCCATGGAAAGTGCGCTTGGCTTCTGATTGGACCTCATTCCAATTAACTGAAACTCGAATATGCTAAATAAATCGCCATGCATTAGGGTTTCCCTTTTCAGTCTTCAGTTGACAGCTTCATGCGACTTTGACTTTAGTTAGCAATCTATATCAAGTTCGCCATCCTTCACTCTTGCTTTAGATTCACAAATTTGAACTAAGGCGTCCCTTTTGATAACTAAAGTTAGCAATAAGGAATTCGCCATATTTCATGCAATGAATATTCTAAAAATAGCAACCCTTTTGGAACTAAAGTTATCACAGAATGAACGCGCCACTTCACATGCTTCAACTCTAAAAATAACAACCCTTTTGGAACTTGAGTTGCCACTCTTTGCAAAATGCGTAGCTTCACTAATTTATGCTTCATCAATAAAATCCTAAATATGGCGACCCTTTTGATAAGTGAAGTTAACATTCAAATGCGCCATACTTCACTAATTTATGCTTCACCATTCATGCCGTCCCTTCTAGAACTTCAGTTGACACTCAATGAAGCGCCATCTTCACAATTGCAACCAAATTCGCCATGCATGTGGACTCCAGTTGACATTCACTGATAATCTTCAGTTAAGTGAACATGCAATCAAGTTAACTCAACATGCAAAGTAGTTAACTGAACATGCAAACTAGTTAACTCGACATGCGAACTGAAAGATCACTCAACATGCCAATATACAAACTAAAGATGACAACCCAGAAAACGTTTAGTCTAACTGCAGTCAGAACTCAAGTTAAGGCGTCCATTCAACTCTCTTTCGAAAATCCAACTTTGAACTCTTAAGGCGAATTCCAGACTTAGCCAAATTTCATGAAAATTTAAGCTAAAACCTCTGTCGGGACCTCTGTTCATCCTCTGACACTGGTTGACTGACTTCTCTGATTGACTAGCTGACAGGTGCATTGCAGAGCTAAGTAAGAATTGATCAAAAGATATCTTGAGACTGGAAACCATAAAACTGACATTTGAAGACCCAAAAATCCAAGCGCCTTTTTCAAAAGCTGGGCTTTCCCTCAGACTTAGTCAAATTTTGACATCTGCATCTCAAACGAAGGGAAAAATAAATCCTTCATAACTTCTGATTTACCAACTTTCAGGACTGGATCACAGGTTCACTGCGGAGCTAACCTCATTCTACACGATAGCTGCAAAGGCACATTTCCCCAAAAAACATCATCTGAGGGGTGAAAATCAAGGGCGCCTTTTTGAAAAGTTGCTCTTTTCATTCCAGACTTAGCCATTTCTGGAAATGACTAAAATAACACAAAAACCCTGACTGCAAACCGCTGAGACATCCTCTGATCCGGTGAAAACAGGCAACGAAAAGTTGAGCGTAACACGGACACATTGAATATCTGAGATCATCAAAAAGAAGGCATTAAAGATGTTTGTACCCAAAACCAAAAATTTTGCTTCCCTAAGGCATTTTTGCTTAATTGAGTCTTAATCTTGTTAAAGTGTTGTCAAAAGGTCGTTTTGGGGGTTTTCAAATATGGAGTTGGTGTCAGTACTATGTCAGTCTGTTACTGAAGAGATTTTAGAAAAATGAAAATTTGAGCGAAAAGCGTCAAAATTTTTCTATCTGGAGAAGGGAGCACATTAGAAGGCTAGGCCTATCTTTGGGGCTCCGAGATCACATTTTAGGGTTTGTCACCTCCAACGGACATTTGTCGCATCGTCGGCTTAGCGATGAGCTATAAAGCTTTATCAAAGCGGACCTGTTTGAAGGCAAGTTCACGGAGAATCTGATTGCAAATGCGAAAACAAAGAATTGGCTAACTCTTGGAGAAGCACCGGAGAAGTGCATATCTTTTGAGGTGCCAGGGCGTAAGGTTTTTGGTGAATGTCATCAAGGCGTTTATCTTACATTAGTTTCAAGCTTAGCGGCATCCGTCGGAAGGTGAATCCCCGAGTTCTTTGAAAGCGCTGAACGAGGTCAAGCGTTAGGTCAAATCCTCGATCAAACTATCGGAAAAACAAAAACATTTTGAAAAGGCTTTTGGGAGCCTTTAATGCTGCTGATGAAGTTCCGGTATTCAATGAGTATTCACGTTCCTTTCCGTTGCGTATAAGGTAGAGATCGAGGAAAGATGTCACCGTCGGCTTGCGGTGGAGATTTTTTTATTATTTTTGTGTTTCGAAGCCCAGAATACGGAATAGAAAAGAGCAACTTTTGAGAGCTCTTGTTTTCACACCTCGAGATGGCGTTTTCTTGGGAAATGTGCAGCACAGAACAAGTGCGAAACGGCAACCCCATGATGAACGAGTTCGATCACGAAAGTTGATAAATCAGAAGTTATGAAGGATTTTGTTTTTCCCTTCGTTCGAGATGCAGAAGTTGAAATTTGACTAAGTCAGGGAAAAAGCGCAGCTTTTCAAAAAGGCGCTTGGATTTTTGAGTCTTCAGATGTCAGTTTTATGACATGCAGTATCAAGATATCATTTGATCAGTTTTTACTCAGCTCCGCAATGCACCTGTCAGCCAGCCAATCGGAGAAGTCAGTCGACCAGTGTCAGAGGATGAACAGAGGTCCCGGCAGAGGTTTTAGCTTAAATTTTCATAAAATTTGGCTAAGTCTGGAATTCGCCCAAGAGTTCAAATTTGAATTTTCGAAAGTGAGTTGAATGGACGCCTTAACTGGAGTTCTGACTGCAGTTAGACTGAACGATTTCTGGGTTGTCATCTTCAGTTCATATGTTTGCATGTGGAGTGATCTTTCAGTTTGCATGTTAAGTTAACTGGTTTGCATGTTCAGTTAACTACCTTGCATGTTCAGTTAACTTGGTTGCATGTTAAGTTTAACTGAAGATTACCACTAAAAGTCAACTGAAGTTTACATGCATGGCGAATTTTGGTCAAAATTATGAGATTTTAGTGAAGATGGCGCTTCATCAAATGTTAACTGAAGTTCAAAAGGGACGAAGTGAAGCATGAAGCATTATTTTGTGAAGCGTGAAGCATATTTGATGAAGTATGGCGAATTTGAAGTTGAAAACTTCACTCATGAAAAGGGTCGCTATTTTTAGTTTTTGAAAAGTGAAGCAAGACAATAGTGAAGATGGCGCACTTTTCAAGGAAAGGGCAACTTTAGTTTGAAAAGGGTTGCTATTTTTAGATTATAATTGATTAAAGCATGAAGTTGGCGCACTTGTTGAAGGCCAAACTAAAGTTCCTAAAGGCTAGCTATTTTTAGCTTATTATTGCATGAGTTTGGCGAATCTCTTATCCCATTCTTATTGTTAACTGAAGTGTCAAAAGGGCACGCCTTAGGTCAAGTTGATGAATCCAAAGAGAAGTTGAAGGTGGCGAATTTGATAAGATTCTAACTGAAGCTAAAGTCGCATGTTTGAGTTTAAACTAAAGATGTGAAAGGCAAACCCTAATGCGTCCACTTATTGAGCTTGTTTGAGTTCTAGTTAACTACTATGAAGACCAATAAGAAGCCTAGCGCCATTTTTAATGCATGCTTTGTTTAGTGCGAATTTCTTATGATGAAATTCTATATATTTCCAAGATGGCGTCCATTATTGCATCATCTTTTGCTCTGAAAGCTTGTATTCTTTTGAGCGACCAGCAAGCTTAAGGTGATTCAGGTGTCCGTTTTCAGTGTTCTTCGAAGCTACGAGCTCAGATTCTTCAGAGGAAGTCAATTCTAGACTTCATTTCCACTTTGCATGCAGGTTTTATAAAGATTCGAAGAAGAAATTTGCAGATTTTTCAGAAGCAGACAAGCAAAACTTTCTATCTTCTGTCTTATTTCTTCTATTTCTCACCTTAGGTACTTTCTTCGCATGCCAGAGTAATTCAACACATTTTCAGAATCTGTTCATCTGGGTTCTCATATTTCAGCGTTTGCAACAAGACCCACTTCTTAGATTTTTTCGAGAAAATCGCCCCGTAGCCTTCATTCTGAAGCTCTGAGCCTTTTTCCGAGAATCTCTTTGCATGTGGGCTTGAATCACATTTTTTCCAAAATCCAGCTATCTGGGTTTGTTCAGAATTCAGTTGTGCACAAAACCCATGTTCCAGAATTTCTTCGAAAATTTCTCCTGTCAGAAGCTATTTTTAGCCTTGTTCAGAGTTTTTCAGAAAGTTCTTCAAGCATATTCGACTTTACAGTCAAAAGTCACCATTTTCAAAATGCAGTTCAATCTCATTGATTACAAGGTGAAATCAGTCCTTACACATAATTTCACCAAGACTTCAGATACGGACCTAAATCATGTTTATCCAGTGGTCAATCTGAGCAGTTTAGAAGGTGTTAGCAGCAATTCGATGAGGAATCTTGAGCGTTCCGGGTTGCTGGCAGCGGCATCCATTCCTGTTTCTATCTTCGATCTTGAGTTCGTACTTGCTTGCATTAAGCATTATGACTCGTCTTCACGACAGATCAGATCGGTTGATGGAAGAGTGGTTTGCAGTCTCAAGCCGAAGGACATAGAAAGATGTTTTGCTATTTCTCCTCGCTCAGATAACTTTACTGTTGATCTTGAAGCTTGTGAGAAGATATGGGATGCTGATCATCAACGTTCACAGAGAAAGGTTGCTCAGAAATGGTTGACAATTCAGAAAACTAACTTGCCTAAGAAGGTTGGTCGTGGTGAATTTAAAGGAGAAGTTGCTGTTTTGATCACCTTACTCAATCGAGTTACCGGCCAGTCAGATGCTAATACTTTCCGTCCATGGATGTTCTACCTGATTACCAGAATCCTTGATGGCACAGAGCGTTTTGACTGGGCTATGTTAATTAGTGATTGCTTACATCAGCAGATTTCTAACTTTCTCAAGCATCACGAGTTTCATATGATATCTTATTTGGTCTACTTGGTGGCATTTCAAGGTAGTTTCAGACTTCTTAAAACCAATGGTACTCTCGGTGTTCAGCGTATTCATGAGTATTATCCACAGCTAGAGTTTTCTCAGTCTGAGCAGGACTTCCGAGTGGTGAATGATCACTTTGCCATGAGAACCGTGAGGGATCTTGATGATGAGATGCACATTCGTATTTCAGCCGAGGCCAAATCAGCAATGGAGACTTGGGCAGATTGGTTCATACAGTTTCCTACTTTCACGTACCTCCGAGTTTATGGTTATGTTGGAGAGCCTCTGATGTTGCCGAGATATCCGTCAGACAAGATTGTCTTTATGGAGTTCCTCAGGCAAATGCAGCACGTTCACTTCTTTCTTCGTAGTCGTCATAAGGCTGCGGCAAATTTTCCATTCTCATTGGGAATTTTCACATGTGATGCAGCAACAGATGCCAGGCGTATGTCTACTGAGATAGAAAGGTTCAAATTCAAGCCTTATACTGAGAGATGTTCCTATGATCCTCTTGGACATTATGCAAATCGGTTAGAGCGAGGGATTGCACATGCGCCAGCACTTGAAGATTTCTGGGCAAATTGTGAAGATGAATTCAAGGTCCGTCGTCGTCACTACTGTAGACTTACTGTTGGTCAGCTCTCTGATTACTTGTCAGAAGATGTTGATGGTTTGTCAGATGATGATGGTGAAGTTCTTCTCAATTCTTATGTTAAGGATCAAGTTGCTAGGCAGCCACTTCGCTCACCTGATTGGTATGCTAAAGAGAATACTTCTATTGAAGAGGTTTCCAGATCAGTTATCAAGACTAGTAAGTTGTTCTTGGAGAGCAAGCGAACACGGAAGTCAGTTCCTGTAGCAGAGCCGCCAAAGGATGTTTCTTCGTTGCCTTCTACTTCTAGAGCAAGACCCAGAGTTAAAGCCATTATAATACCTCCGGAAGGAGTTAGACTCAGTGGAAACACAGGGAAAAGAGCTACTGGTAAAAGGAAGCAGAAACAAATTGAGAATATTCCTGAGATTCCAGTAGAGACAGTTAT
Organism: Sequoia sempervirens; assembly: GCA_007258455.2. Classification (NCBI taxonomy): domain Eukaryota; kingdom Viridiplantae; phylum Streptophyta; class Pinopsida; order Cupressales; family Cupressaceae; genus Sequoia; species Sequoia sempervirens. Next base: position 416,434,446 of record VDFB02000015.1, read on the forward strand.
TCAAACTGAGCCTCACGTTTCACTTCCTAGTTCACCTCACGTTCCGCCTATTGATATAGATTCTGAGCCTGAGCCACAAATTCAAGCAGGATCGGAGACAACTGAAACACCACAGGTTGATACATCAGGGACAGTTTCTCCACGAATTGAAAATATTGTTCAGTCTTGTTGGCTCGAAAAGTCTTTGGGGAGACAAAGGCGTGAACCGTCATACAACCTTGATTTGTCAGAGTTTGGTGAGCCCTATCAGAGGAGATCAAACAAGAAGATTAAGAAGCAAGTGCACATCGAAAAGACCCCTGAATCAGAGATTGTGATAGAAGTTGCAGTGCCTCCAGAAGGTAAAAGCTTGGATGAGGTCGAAGTGGGTGACTTTACATTCACTAAGGCAAATCTTGGCAGGACCACACGAGAGACAGATGTATCTCTTCTTAAGATTGTTACCAATAATCTTGAAGAGCGTATCACGAAGGATGGAGAAGATAAGGCTTTACTCAAAACTGAAATTAGTCAACTTCGTCAATACATTTCTGATCTTGTTCATGGGAATCCAAATAGAGCACCGGTTCTTCCTCAGCACACACCTGCAGAGAAACGAAAATTGGATCAGTTGGTCAGTCATGGCAGACTTTTGGATGATTGGATTGACAGTTTAGTTGCTGCTGGTAAAACTCTTCTTGCAGATTTATATCAGTTGAGGAGTGAGGCACACAAACTCCGTCAGGGTATTCAGTTGCTGGATATTGCAGTTGCAGAGAGCTTGGCAAAGGATCGCGTTCTTGTATCTCAGTTATCAGTTGCATGCGATGCTTTGGAGGAGATCGAAGATCAAGAGAAAGTCTTCACTTGGAAAGAGCAGCACCTTCTCAGAACAGAAATATGTGAGAAAATCTCTTCCAAGTTATTTTCACTGAAGGATGACGTAGTTGGAGTGCTTGCACTTGTCAGTGGCTTCGTTGTTCAGATCCCGTGTCATTATCTTCTCGAAGATGGCACGTATGTTGAGTTGGAAAAAGTTCAAGCGGAATTCGAGAAGCTGATTTTTGACAGCCTTGAAGGTGAACCTAGGGCGCCAAAATTAGAAAATGTTTCAGTGATTGCAGCCAGTTTGAGAAAGGCGACTGAAGAATGCAAAGATGGTGTGCACACAATTACTGAAAGTGGCAGAGAACTAAAGAAGCAGACTGTTATTTTTAGCAGCATCAAAGTGCCAGATGACAGGGAGATCGATGAGTTCTTGGTCGAAGTGTTAGACCGAGTTGACATGGAGTGATCTGTCAGTTAGAACGTGCAGTTAATTTCTAGGGTTGAGTCCTGAGCAGCAGTTAACTTGACTTCCAGTCTTCAGTTCACTTGCTGACTTAACACATGCTTATCTCATCCTCGGAGTTATCAACACAGGAGTTAGGGTTAGGGTTTCTAGTTAACTGAAGGTAGTGGCCAGTTAACTTTGCTTTAAATAAGGACGTGCATGCTTGCACATTGTCCAATTAGGTTATTTGTACCAGTTAAACTGAGGGTAGTTGCCCAGTTAACTGTATAGTTTACTTCATTAGGGTTAGGGCGCATGACTTGCATGCATTGCTAGAACTGTAGTGAACTCAAGGTGATTTTAGGGTTACCTACACCTTGATGTATATAAATAAGAGCTTTTGCTCATTTGTAAATAACTTTTGCTTGAGAGAGAAATATATGCTGCGCCTACCTTGCCCTCAATATTGCTCTTTATGGTATTTGTTCATGTGTCTTCATTATTGCAATTGATTGTTATGCCACATAGGGTTTCGAAAGATTGTAATGTTGGATTCTTCCATAGTTTAGAGAAATCTGTTTTGTGAATCTTTTATTGTTATGATCGAACGTTATGCCACACAGGGTTTCGTAAGATTGTCATGATAAAACCGTTTTGTGAAGTGTTTACTATGCTGATCGAGTGTTATGCCACACAGGGTTTCATAAAGTTTTCATGGTGAATCTTCTCTTAGATTAGGAAAATCTGTTTTGTGAATCTTTTGTCATTACGATTGAGTGTTATGCCACATAGGGTTTCACAAAGATTTTGATGATAAAAGCTGTTTGTGAGTCTTTACTATGCTGATTGAGTGTTATGCCACATAGGGTTTCATAAGATTATCATAGCAAATTCTCAAATCTGTTTTGTGCTTAATAAACTTGTTCAGATTGAGATGATAGTTGCGCCACCTTGCCTTCAAGTAGAGAATCTGAATGCGTTTATCGTCTGATAGTCATAACCTTGCTCCGTTTCCTCTTGCTCTGTTTTCCTGAGGAGAGTGGATAGATATAAGTTGTAGTTTAGTTGATTTGCGAAACCAGAGAAAACTCAGCTGCAACGTGTAAGTTCTTTCAAGAAAGCCTTGTGCCTCTAGCAGCTGAAACAAAAAGACAGGACATAGTTTTAGCTTATTTTCCTTTGCAAGTACATTTGTCAAAGCATAACGAGGGAGCTTCCCCTCCATAATTTGAAGAGCACTCATTGCGTAGTGTGCATAGGCTGTTCATAACAACTTCTACTCCAGAGGTGTTAGTTGTTACGCCAACAAAGACTTGAAAAGCTCAGGCGCCTTTCTGAAAATGTGCTCTTTTGCTTATTTCTTTGATATTTTGACCAAGATTTGACCCTACGTTCGACCTCAGGTTCAGGCACTTCAGCAACTCAGATTCACCCACTGACGGATGCGTCGCGAAGCTCGAACAAAAGTGAGATAAACATCTTGGGTGGAATTTAGCCAAAAACCTACATTTGGCACCTCAAAAAGATGGGCGCCTTTCTCAAAAGCTGCGCTTTTCTTCAGTGTTAGTCAATTCTCGCCTTCGCCTCGTTTTGCACTATATCATCCACAACTTGCTCGAAACAGGTCCGTTTGACAGGCTTGATAGCTCATTGCGAAGCTGACGTGATGCTGGACAAATGTCTGCTGGAAGTGACAAACCCTAAAAACAGGATCTGGACCCCTAAAATATAGGGCGCCCATTTGAGAATGTGCTCCCTTCTCCAGAGATAGAAAATTTTGGTGATTTCCATTCAGATTTTCATTTTCCTTGAATTACTTCAGTAACAAATTGACATTACACTGACACCAACTCCATATTTAAAAACCCCAAAAAAGACCTTCTGACAACACTTTAACAAGATTAAGACTCAATTAAGCAAAATGCCTTAGTGAAGCAAAAATTTTGGTTTTGGGTACAACATTGCAGTTTCTTGATCTAAGCAATGCTTGAGACTCTGAATCTGACACCTGGCAGTTGACTGACCTCCATTAATAGCCTTGGAGCTCCTAAAATAGCTTCTGAAAAAGCAGAATAGACCCACTAGGGAAAAATTGATCTTTTTGTGATTCCGACTAGACCAACCTGATGAGGAAGTATTTTCAGCCAATCAAAATCAATTTGAACCCTAGAAGCCAAACTTTCTATTTTTAGAAAATTTTGCCAGTATCCGTTTTAAAAGAAACCCAAAAAAAGGTTCTATTTTTAGAAATTTTCCTAAAATTTAGGGCCAAAAAATTGAGATCTGGGTTTTGTAGACTAGGTCGCTCTAAGCAGACCCAGATCGTCAAATTTTGAAAATTTTGAGTTTTTGACCCTCATGCAAGACATGCAAACTCCCAATTTGACCTTTTCTGACAATTTTAACAAGACTTTTGACCATTTCTTCAAAATGCCTAAATGTAGCAAAAATTTTAATTTTGGGTACAACAAATTCTAACTGTCAATTCAACTAGTAATCACATGTTGTAATATTAGAATTAGTGGACAAGATAATTTGTATTAAACCTTGCATATCATACAAGTGGTTGTAGCTACAATAGAAGTTTAGTCAATTTATTTCATTTATTTTTAATTAGTTCATTTGTAAACAACATAAATAAATGTCATTTGCACTTAGATGGCTAATGATAATTCTCATCTTGTAATGCCCCCTCTTCCTAGGCAGTCATTAGTTGTTGAGGTTAGTCTATCACTTGGTTCCCCTGGACTAACAAGATGGTTAGGGGGCTCCTCTGAGGGTGTTTATGACTAGTCAGACAACCATTTGAGCTCAATTGGTGTTTTCCAACTCAATGTTTTCAGGGTTATTGTCGTGTACCTTCCGAAGAATGATTTAGACACTTTGTCCATACCATTTTTAGTAAGTCATAGGGTGGTTTGTATCTTGGTCAGTTGGTAGTATTTCTATATTAGGAATGTTGGCAGATTCTCACCATGGTTTTATCTTGGCATTTATCATTGTCCTGCTTATTAAGTTTAAATAACGTTAATAATAAAGTTAAATTAATATATTTAACTTTATGCGTTATGTATATATTTTAATGACTTTATGATAAAAATGATATAAGGGGTTTTTTTAAAAGATTATTTTATTTCATAAAGTTGACGCCAACTTAAAGGAGATATAAGGCAGGAAATAAATTAAATAAAATAATTTTAAATTGCCAACTTGGGTGTGGGAATTGGAGGGAGATATAAAAGCCATTTTATGAGCTCATTTGCACATTCATGTTTTGGAAAATTAGATAAAGGGTTTGCTGGTTGGACTGGAAAGGTCTTGGCTTCTTGAGGACGAAAATCCTCATGAGGAACAGTATGCTACAGGAGTGAAAGATTTCCCAAGGCTACTTGTTGATAGCTCCATTAAGGGGTTATGCATTGCACGTTATCGATTGTAGAAAAGCTTTAAATCAGGGTTTGAAGGATTTATCAGGAAACTGAAGATATATTGATTATAATTTCAAAGTGAAAGTTTACAGAGGATTTGATCTATTTCAAGGTTTTTGTTATTGCAAGGATAGTTTGGCATTGTATGTAGAGGGCAACTGCAGGAGATAATATTTTTTAATAGCTGCTGCTATTCATTTTCATATACCTGATCCATTGATCCAGCTGTACCAATTGGGGCATCCTACTCTTGCATCTAAGGTGGTGTAGGCATAGTTGCAGTGCCAAGAAAGAGAAGTTTTGGTGTGGCAACTGTGACGAGGGTCTTTACCAAGCTTGGCGTGGGAGATAGGCAAGCCAAAAATTCCTTATTGAAGACGTCTTTGGAGGTGCTGCATTCTCATTGAATGGGTGTATGACAGTAAGGCTGGGCAGAAAAGCTGATCGTAGAGTTTAGCTGAGTCATGGTGTCTTCCAAGCTGAACGTGGGGTTGCAAAGGAGCTATCACAATTTCCAAAATACAATCTCATTGATTATTGTTGTCCAAACTGTGATTGGGAAATTGCTGATTGAAAACAGGTCTGAGTTAATCATTGCTCGTTATGTATGCTATTGAATTGTATTCATTTCCAGAATTGTGAACTCAGAAAATAAGTATTGCACCTCTGTTATTAATCCCATAATTACATGGTATTAGCAATGAGAAAATAAGATCTAAATTCATTGAGTTTCAATGAGTATTATATTGTGAAAACAAATTCTGAAAACACATGAATCAAGAATGCAAATAGTTTGACAAAATGTTCCATATGTCAAACTGAGATAATCGGAAAATGTTTTGTTCCAACTGGGGTGGGACATTACACATGCATGCATATTGCTGGAGTTGTTATTCATTGAATATTCATTGTTACTTTTATCAAAAATGTGTCTTGCGATGTATGTTAAAGGTTAAATTGTTCTGGCAAATTTGCAAGCTTTGTATTGTAGGTCAGCTCAAAGGCATAGATTGTGGCTTTGTACCAAGTTTTGCACTTTACCATAACATTCGTGTTCGTGTAAGCATATTCAAACTTCATAGGTTTATTTGTATTGTTCAGACTTTGCATTTAGTTGAACAATGCAAGTGTGTAGTCGTAGGATTTGTTTTAAGTCAAAAAACATGAAATCCTTTGCCTTGTCTTGAAAGAGTGTTGGATCCTTTTACCCAAGGCAAAACAAAAAATATGCGCATTTATATTTTATGCACCATGAATGTGAATCACTCCAAATCATTATAAAGATTGTACATTGCAAGTAAATATTGTCCAATTTTAAGTTATATTTATTTTACTAAGAGCTTTCGTTTCTAATTCGAAGAGCGGTTCTATCACACATCTGTTCTATTTTGTGTCACACCAAAAGGTATGAATTAAAACACTAACAACCCAAAACATGATGAAGGGTCTCTTACAAGCCTACAAGCTCCCTAAACACTCAACATCTTGCCATCACAGATGACAAGAAATGAGACACAAAACCTTGAAGGCCACAAGGAGATAGGCCTAAAGAAGCCTAGGGAAACTTACCAAGACAAAGCAAGGTTTACTCATTTTGTGCACTATAGATGAAAGGTTTGAAGCAATGTTTTCAACATACACAAGCATCATTTTCAATATCATAAACTTCACAAAACATTTCATATTGATTTAGCATAATACACAATGTAAATAAGTCAAACCATAAAGCGTCAAAGCCATACCACTGAGTTCAAACCAGCCAATATAAGATCCAATTAACACCACTTTCCATATGAAATTGAATTACTCTATCATAAATCAGCATTTACCACATCCATATTTTGCTTTCCAACATGTTCATACATTAGGCCTATAATCCACAAAATCGGGACTTACAATAATGACAATTTCATTAAAAACCAATGTGTGATTTCCAATTAAACGACATTTATGACTTGATCCCAAAGTGGAGATCCCATTCCAAGCATGGATTGATCACCCACTAATATGAAGATGAAATAAGTGTACAATTACAACACTTTCATGCCTTCATGAAAGTCCACAAAAAGCCATAACATACAAAAACACTTCAATCAAGGTTTCCTCATACACATGATGACCTACATGAATCTAGACAACAAGAAGGAAGATGAGGCAAGTTCAAGGACAAGAAGTGGTGTCCACCTTGATTCTCCAAAACCAAGGTAGGACCAATTACAACTATGTTCTAAAATAGTAAGCACCCATCTTTGCAACGTTTGTCAATGCAATCCATCTTTTCAGATGTATGGATCTACATTTTTTGTGTTGTTGATGAAAGGTTTGAAGCAATGGTTTTCAACATACTTAAGCAACATTTTCAATATCATAAAATTCACAAAAGAGTTATATTTATTTTGCCATAATACACGTGAAAATAAGTCAAACCATAAAAGCAACAAAGAACCATACCACCAAGTTCGAACCCACTGATACAAGATCCAATTGACAAAACTTTCCAAATGAAATTGAATTACTCTAACATCATAAATGAGCATATACAAAATTTATAATCTACTTCCCAACATGATCATACATTAGACCTATAATCCACAAAATCAACTTACAAATTCTGACAACTCAGTAAAAATCAATGTGCAATTTCCAATCAAATGATATTTATTACTTGATTCCAAAGTGGAGATCCCATCCCAAACATGGATGGATCACCCACCAATACAAAGATGAGATAAATGTACAATTACAACACTTTCATGTCTTCATGAACGTCCACAAAAAGCCATAATTTACCTTTTACAATAAGAGTACAACTTTCACAAATATGACAAGATGACAGAAAAAAGTGACCATGATGTTGTAGATCCTTGTGGAAGCTTCATGATACTCCCCCATGATTTCAATGAGCAATTCCAATGGTGATAATATCACCTAATCATGTGGGACCCTAAGGCCCACCCCTCTAAACTAAGAGATGGCCTCCATAGTAAATCAAACACAAATACGGCATACAAGATTAGCCACATACAAAAACACTTCAATCAAGGTTTTCTCATACACATGATGTCCTACACAAGTCTAGACAACAAGAATGAAGATGAGGCAAGTTCAAGGACAAGAAGTAGTGCCCCCCATGATTCTCCAAAACCAAAGTAGAACCAGCTATACTATGGTCTGAAATAGTAAGCGCCCCTCCTAGCAATTTTTTTTAATGCAATCAATCATATGCATCTACCTATCCTCTTGGATATAGCTTTAATGTTACCAATGGTACGTAATTCACATCAACTTTCAAGTCCCATTCACCTACAACAGTCATTTGTGGAAATAATTTCTTTCATTTTTTCTTTGTTGATCTTCATATTTGGAATCCTAATTTAGTTCTTGATCTTGATACTATCCTTCATTACATTAAAAATGCAATTAATAGCTTCATCATGGAGTGAAGGCCTATTCTTGTCTATAACATCGCCCAACAATTTGAACAAAATACTGACTACAATTTTTTTTTTAGTTTGTTTTTTGTGTCGTAAGAGCAGTCATGTAACCTACTCATAAGACAATGTAATGCCTCTTTTTGAGATATTAGGAATATGCTTTTTTTTGTATTTTATGATTTTAATAAACTTGAAAATAAATGCAATTATGAAATTAAACCTACACTAGTAATAATCAGCAATATGTAATTTTTCAGAACTCAAATAAAAGACTGTAAACATGCAATTTGTATCTTCTAAATATCTAAACTGAAAATGAAAGGAGTAAATTATAACTAAACCTTACCTTGAATTTAATTTAAACAGCTATTAATTAAATAACGCGAAGCTAATCACACTTAATTAATTTCAAAATTTAATTAACAGCAAATTAATTAGCCAAACCCTATATATATATATATAAAAACAGTTATAAAAATCATAAATAACAAATCCTATTCTAATGCAGAAATTAGTGATAACCTACAGCGGTATATGATATTAAATCATTATTATATTCAGATCGTGTTATATATAAATGCAATCATGTAAAGGCAGAAAGGCTGGCGCTGATTATTAATAATCATAAAACAGTCAGCCACAAATACTGAATGCAATTAAATAAACCCAGTGATTCCCTATATAGGGTGTGCATCAGACAAGGAATAAGTATGATAAGCAATAACGTCCAACAATATGCTATGTTGGAGCGATACGATAGTTTAAAAGCTGTTTACTATCACTCATAAAGCTAATTAAGACCTGTTAGTGATAAACATTTGGGTTTGGTTTATTATTTCCAATTGTAAATATCCAGCAAAATATACAACCAAATTTACTACCTCATATTGCAGCCTCTGTATTAGTTGGCAATATAAATATTAATTACAAATGAATGTATTAATCCAGTTTGCAATATTAATGAACAGATCACAATAAATATACTGATTGCAATTTCAATTTATTATTCAGATTGCAGCAAACATAAACAGTCAACTATGTGCAAATATATAAAACTAGATCGCAGCAGCAGATGGTGTTAATTATTGAATATGCAACATAAGTTCTTATCATACAGTAGAAATGAAGTAGATAATGACTCAAAATTCGCCTGACTTCATCATATGTTTACATATCCAATCGTTCCAGCTGAAGCACAATTGTGATCCTTGTGTAAAATTGCTCAATTGGAGATGAGGGTTTTCGTCCTCAAATCCGAAGTGATTCCAAGAGGGTTTTTGTTTTCTAGAAATTGCACCAAGGGTTTCTGCCCTTAGAGCACTAATTTGAAATATGAATCCGAAATGATCATAAAGGATAATAGATGATTTGATGTAAGCCTTGACTTCTTTTTTATAGGCTCTTTACTTTGGGCCCTCTATCTTATTTATTTTTATTTTCCTCTTCAAGTATTTAAAAAATATTTCTAAATTACATCCAAAGGCCCCCTTTTTTGAAATATATTTTGAATAAACTGTCAAAACCACTTATTTAAGTATTACATTGGCCTAATAATAATATTTAAGTTTCCCATTTGAAAATAAAGTGATTGGACCCTACTTAAAACATTATTAATTCTTTTAGCTCTAAGGGGTCACGACAAACAAATTTTATTTGATAGTACTAGATGTATAAAAGATGTCTTACTCCTAGTTATCAAGGTGATCATAGCTTAGGTTAGGGTAGATATTGACTATTTATTGAATGCATTTATTGAGTCTTAAGAATATCATTCTTGTTCTTGAACAAGCTCTTTTATATAGAGTATTGCATTTTAAGAGAGCAAATCCTTATTAGCAGACCCAGTTGGGTGTATTTCAATATTGCTTACATTTTGAACAGTTGTTTTCTTGCACAAATAAAGATTTTGGTGATTTCAATCTATCCTTCAATGATTCTGGGAATTTATTTTCCTTAGGGCTATAGGGTGACTAAGCAGGGGACATCAATGATTAGAACTTCATGGAAGGCTGTGATACCAGAAAACCGTTTACCTCCCTATCTCTCTGACAAGGATCAAGGACTAGGAATTCAAATTGCACAGCTTGGTTTGGAAGCTTCAGCAGCGGTATTTCTTTTTCTTCATTAAAATGATGATTGTTCAAACTTCAAAGTATATCCTATAAATTTTCCATTTATTGCAGAAATTTTATTTTTGGAAGAATTATGGCCATGAATGTAGATGCAAGCATTGCCTATTTTGTATTGAAACCAAATTATTTGGAGCATCCATTTTTTGTAATGCAATTCTGTTTGGGAATATATACATGGTTACAGATTTCGTTTTATTGAATTATGATGTAGTAAACTAAGCATTGCAGAATTACTTCTTTGTTGCCAGCTTTGAAAATACAGTGACTTTGATCTTTCAATTGGAAGTAACCAGTAAAAGAGATTGTAGAGACAGATTATTCTGGCACTTAGGGTGATATTTAATTAGCATATTTGCAATGGCATATTTGTTACTAGGGGGCTGCACGGTGTGAGAATTCCACAGCTAGGAATGTAGAGATTGAATCAATTGCAGGGGCAGAAAATGGTGCAGCTCAGGATCTACAACAACTATTTTTTAAAAGAGAGGTGCTCTTCCCTTATATTCTTGATCTTGCCCCTGATTTGTCGTTTTGTTAGTAATGTTGCATTTTTAGTTCCTATCAATAATCTCCTATTTATCTTCCTTGGATATTTGGTACGATATATGATTAGGGCTTCAAACTTAATATTTTTTCACTTTCACCCTGTAATCAATTTGTCTGTTGTTTAAAGTGCATTCGTATCTCCAATGCCTTGCTTGCACACCATCTTGTCCATGGAGAGGTCATGCCTTATTTTAGTTAAATTCCAGCAATGGTGGTTATAATTTGAATTTTTTGTTTATGGACACAAGTACAAATACAGTAAGGTATCCTTACTGGCACAACAAATCTTTAGAAATTCTCATAGACAGAGTACAACTGGGATTCAACATACATAAAATTGCACATGTAAACATAAAAATTCAGAAGTTTCAATATCCAATCTGTCAATTTGAAAATTTCAAGAATAAGAAACAGCTTTAGAAACTCCAGTCCAGACAAGCTTTGCCTCATGAAGAAGCTAAAACACATCCAAATATGAACTCATAGATGAGTGGATGTGTGAAGACAGACTCATGTCTCCATTTTTTTCTAGATCTGCCATGGTTTAAGGGACCCCAGTCCAGGAAAATATTGTTGGCAAGATGCTACCTGCCAGTTGGTGTTAACTAAAACCAAGTTGGGAAATTAAAATGACATGAATTTCAAAACTAAAAATTGAAGCATCTACTTTTCTGCCTACAGCACAATCTTCATTGTTTTGTAGCTTTTTGATTTGTCTCTTTCAAAACAACTCAAACAAGAACAATATGTGAAGTAAAACCTCTCTTCAAATTATAAGGGGGAATTTCTTGAGATCTAAAACTAGCTTAGCCACTTAGCTATAAACAAAATATATAGTTATAAACACTATACAACTAAGTCACAGGGCTTGCCAAGTTTCATCTATGAAATTTGAAATTCAGCAAACTTCAAAAAAATCTTAAAAATTCATTCATGTTCGCCCTACAATTCATACAGATAAGGGCTTACATTTGTTTTTCTTTTCTTGTTGTTTTTGGTGCACTTCAATTGGGATTTTTTGTTGGCCCCCCATTCTTATAGTGTTTTAATAATATATCCCCGCTCCTCCCTCCATGCCTCTCAAGCTGAGATGATAAACCTTCACTACAGATGCTGGTTTTGTGTTCAGTGTATCTCCAATCGGATGTTGATATTGGTTGAACTAGGACTGTCACCATGACGGAAGTTGCTTGTCATCAAACTATAGTTGCTATAGCGTGGGAATTACGTGATTTACCTACTTAATGTTGATTATTGAGCTGGTATGATCTTGCCTTCTACTTCTGTTTGCTGCCTTCTACTTCTGTTTGCTCTATTAGGATGGATCTTGTGGCTAAGGGCTCTTTCATCTTTGCCTTTTAATTTCTAGTTTTTCCTTTTATTTTAATTTATTTTTTTCTAAAAATAAAATTTGATATATTTTTATTTTATTTTTTAAACCACATTGATTAGTTTTTTATTCAATATATTAAAATTTAATATTTTAAAATATTTAAACTAGATTTTAAATTATAATATATTTATTATTTAGTATATAATAAAACATATTTATTATTTATACATTAATAGATTAAAATTAAGAAGAATAAAGTGATAAAAAAAAAACTCTGACATGTTCTGCTCTGCTTTGCAATCTTCCGAGCCTTCTTTTGTGCCCTTCCTTGTGTCTAAGGATGGCGATTCTTCTGTGCAATGCCAGACTGGGATGCAACTAACAATTTTCCGCCTGGACGAGGTGATGAAAGGAGTCTTGGGTTATCTGAAGATCTGCAAAAGAATCTGCGACCTAATTACAAGGTTGCTCTAGGGTTGGAAGTTTGGGATTCACTGCGAAGGAATTCGTCGCCATCTAAGACCTCTCTTCCAAATTCTTTTGCCCGCCCCTGTGCCTCCCAAAAAACCCCTTTCTCCATCCACCACTCAGACGCAGTCCCAAAAATTTGTTTGGACGGGATAGCCTGTGATAGGGAAGAGTATTTGTAGAACCATCCCCTTATTTGCAAGTTCATGAAAGTCTGGCCTAAATTGTGTGACCTCCACTCCTGGATAAGCAAAAATTGGAAAGAATACATGGAGGCAGAAATCAGTATCTACCCTTGTGCTAAAGGGTTTTTCATCTTAGAGTTCGAATCTCTGGTAGACAAGGAATTGATTCTCAACTCCTGACCTTGGTTTTATCAAGGAGATTTTCTTTGCATCAAGCCATGGTTCCCCTCTTTTGACCCACGAACCGAGAAGTTTTCTTCAGCATTCCTTTGGGTAAGATTACCTTACCTTCCTCTGCAATTCTGGGAAATTGAATGTTTGGTGGCTATTGCCAATGGACTCGGCAAGTATCACAGCATCTCAAAAGAAACTATCAATTATGAAAGCTCTACTTGTGCTTGTTTATGTGTTGAATTCGATTTATCCAAAGGTCTTCCGGCTGAAATCTCACTGAAGGTTGGGAACACACGATGGCAACCTGTGGATTATGAAAAGATTGTTGTTAGATGCAGGAATTGTTTCTCAACTGCCCATGCAACCTTCCAATGTAATAAGAAGCAAGTGTTGGAGTGTGGTGATGTAGTCCCAATTCAGCCCTCATGGTGGGTTGGGGCTAACTCCAGCCATTATGTTATTGCACACAAAGAGAGGGTTGATTTGTCACCTTCACAAGCTACGCAAGAAGTGTTTATTGTTCCTCCTCTTCAATGGCTCTGACAATTCTTGTTGAGGGCAATAAGCCAAATGTTGGTTCAATGGGTGCTAGTGAATCATCAACTGTTCCAGATCAATCTGCCTCAAAGATCTCGAATCCGCCTTCTCTTGAGTCTTCGGTGACTTCTAAATGTCCTACCAATCATGGATCTCCAAGGAAGGATGAGTGCAATGAATAGAATATCACCCATATGTCTAAACAAAAATGGATGGAAGTAAAGAGGAAAGATCACCTCCTTCTAGACTCAAGCACCCAATGACATTAAGGTCTGCAAAATTTGGGGAAATTTAAGTGTCATGGTAATGCACATCAAAATAGGGTGTTATCATTTGTATGGTTTTGAAAAAACATATTTCATGTTAGGAGAGTTGCTCAACGCAACTTTGTGTTGCCTTTGTGTTGCACCCCTTGTGGCAAGGGCATGCAGTTTGTGCCTTGGCTTTTTTGGGTCCTTATATTATGGAAGTTGTCCCCATGATAGCACTTACCAAGCTAAAAAAAATATAAAATAAAAAATTAATAGATTAAAATTAAAGTTTTGAACATATTTATATTAAATTTTATTTATTATAATGTATTCAAATTTAACATAATATAATTTTATTTTTAATAATCTTAATTTAATAAATGTAAAATATTTATATTAATTTTTAAATTTACTATAATATTATTTTATTTAAATAAATAATAAATTTGACTATTTTATTTCAAATCTATTTTATTTAATAATATTTTTTTTCCAAATCTATCTAGCAATGTGAAAATTTTGTTGATATATTATATTTTTTTTTTTAAAATCAAATTTAATCATGATTTTTTTTTTATCTCTTTGCTGAATTTCATCAAAATTTTATTGTTGACAAACATGAACTCAAACCTTATGACATATCTATACAATATTTTCAAGGCGAGGAGGGGATGGGATTTTGAAATAGTGTTACAAGACACAAACACAACTCAAACCTAACAAGATAATTTTTTACTCAGACTTGGACTTGATGCTCAAACTCGTTTAGGACTCAACAAAATGAAAAAACCATGAAATATTGAGATTTTAAAGGACTGAAAGATTTATCGATGCACCTTTTAATAAATAAAATTTAAAGACACAATAAACTAATCAAATAGTACACAAGTATACATTGATTACACAACTACAAAAATGGATCAACCTCCAAAAATCTTCCAAAACCTTCAAAAAACACCTAACTTTGACACTTTTACATTTGAGTGTTTTCAATTTTGTATTCTTTTTCTCTAATTTTCACATTTGATATTGGGACTCACCAAGCTTGATCCAGCGAGTGTAACAAGCTTGACAAATCTAATTAGACTTGTCGAGTACCCAGGTCTTAAGCCCCCTTAGGCCTTATTTTCGCTTTCTCACCTCAAGCTTCATTGTGTCTCTACGTGTCCCTGCAAGTCTTGTATCTATGTTTTGAACAAATGGAACAACTACTTATCTACCTATCACTTTTGCCTCAAGTATGAGCAGAAGACTAGCAACAACTCTTGTCTCACAAGCAATATTTTTAAATATTATGAATGAAAGCAACTAATCTAATGTATGAACAAGGACACCTTCCTATTGGCTAAAGCAAAGACTAACAATTTGATGTAAACAAGACATGGAAAAGATTGATAATTTAGATAACATATGATTCCAAGAATTGAAAGGCTATGTTGCATGCAAAGCTACAACCTAGATGAATGAACATCATCAATACAAAGCTTGGCTGAACATGATCTACTGTTCGAGTCAATTCATGAAATTACAAAGATAGTAACACAAACACAAAGATAACATATAGAACAATATTTCAATGGCATAAGCATACCATCAACTATCGTTAAGATTTTATGTGCTTAAAGCACTTATGAATAAGGTTACAACATGTCCAATGTTTGGGACTTAGAATAATCATATTTTATCCCAAAAATCATAGTTTTAAACACAACTACTCCTAAAGAAATAATAAAATAACAACTAAAGTGACCTAAAAATAGGCCCTCAACTCTCTCCCTAGAAATAGAACCAATGGAATAACAACTACCAAAAATAGCAATTTGATACACAAACCATCATTGTAATGTTGATGTAATTTCTTACTTTGAAACCCAATGAATCTTTTGAAACCCTAACCATCATGAATTTCTTGACCTCACCAGTCTCACATTATGACTCAAATTTAGGGTTTTGAAAAGATAGAAAATTGGAAATGAAACCCTAGGATGAAGATAAACCTTCAAATTTGCATCACATACTAGGAACCCATTGGAAATATTGAAAACATGCTACCACCTTCACTATTCTAAACCACTTATGTATACTTGAAGATGGAGACATGATGAAATAAATATAATTGCTCTTATTCTAGCTCAAAAAATTGTTGCTAAAGTTGACTTTTGTTGATGTAATAGCGGCGGGAGATATCTTTCTCTCTAATTCGAGAATATTAAATATTAAACAAATAATTGTTTAGGCAAGTCAGCCTTATTATAATTAATATTTTATTTTCTTCAAGTGGCCAACCAAGTGAAGAGTCGCCTTGCATTGTATATATAGAAGGAGATGTTCATCCATTTGATCATCAATCAATTCAATCACTTCTTTCTCACCTCCAGCAAAAGTTCACCATTCCATTTGCAGCAGATCAGACTTCAAGGGGAAGCATATTTATTTGTACTTAGCATCAAGGAGTGATGCTATTATTCATTGTAATAATTCAGCCTTGAGTAAGGCCAGACTTGTAAAGCAGATTTCTACTCTTGTTCATCTGATATCTATATATAAGAGATATATATTTTGTTGGGTTTTTCTCCCTCGAGTAGGAGGGTTTTCCCAGCGTAAAAGTGTTGTGTTCATTGTTCTATGTGTTGTTGTATTTCTACTTATTCCATTTCTGATCCTAAAACTAACATGGTATCAGGGCGGGTCAAAGAAAAGATCTGATCAGAATTGTTAAGCAGTCTAAAGGAGATATGGTCTGGGAAAAGCTATGGATGGTTTCTCGAATCAGACCTAGTGCCTTCTGAGCAACGTAGCCTCTTGGAGACTGAAGAACTTGGTTGCACGGAAACCCAACCAGGGACATTGTAATAGTTTAATTGATTATGGTTTACAGGCCTGTATTTGTTTGGACTATCTGAATGAAAGTTAGCAGCAATAATCTCAAGTCTGACTCTTGGAAGTTATGCGTACTCTGGGCGATTTGTATTGTCGTGCGTATTCATGACTAAAGCCATCGGTTGCATTAGACATTTGCTCGTATTCTATCTGACGAGTCGTGGCTATCTTCGTTCTTCTATCGCCGATGAATGATATGTATATTCTTCAACAGCCGATAAATGTATTGAAACAAGCTATGCAAAAGGCATCACTAGGATATCAAGATCCTTAATACATTTCACGGAACTTCGTTATCATTGACGAATGTCTTGAGCACTGGTGATATAGTGAATATCGTGGCATTTCAGGAAGTCTCTCCTCTTCATCACGTCTTTGATGCGGGAATATTTCTGTGTTCTGGGAGTTATGGCAACTGTTATATTCGTGTTGGCTGAATATCTAAGCATACGGGAGTGTGACTATTCAAGATGAAATATAATATAATCGATGCTCATGGTCGGCTTTATTATCTCTACACGGGAACTTGCCATTTCATAAATTGTATATTTCATCACACCCGTTATCGGGTCTTCCTATCAATCACTCTTGTTATTTTGCAGCCATTGGGTGTCACTGTTATATTGGTTATCAAAGAACATGTTCACTGCTTGAGACGTCTGTTGGAGAACACATCTTCATCTTAATCAAATATTATGGTGTTGAATATCGGAATTGATATTCTAATGTCGCTAAAATTAAATGAGACTCCTATGTAGTGGGCACTTGCATTGAACATTATTGCGTGAACATTATGAGACTCCTATGATATTCTAATGTGCGTGAACATTATATCCAATCGTGATCAATTATTGCAGAATCTTGTAGCTATTGCAGAAGAACGTGGTGAATTTAATATGGAACAAGCTTGAGCAGATCTGAATCTTTAAGTGCAAAGATCAAGAAGAACAATTGGTGGATTGTGAGGAAGATTAATCAATAAAGAGATAAGTATTTCATAGCCTTGAATAATGTTCATGAATTTCTTATGTAGTTATTAATTCATACAATAACATTGGGAATAGTGAATCATGTATGCATTGGTATTTCTCTTCGGCATAGTTTAATTCTATGAAGTATTAGTAATCTCTCTAAAATGCTTCCAGGACAGATCGAGGAGTGTTGTACCCAAACCAAATTTTTTGCTTCACTAAGGCATTTTGCTAATAGAGTCTTAACCTTGTTAAAGTGATGTCAAAACGCTGTTTTTGGGCAAGTCAGGTATTGGATTTTGTGTCAGTTTGATGTCCGGAAGATAATGGTAAAATTTGGAAAAATTGAAAATTAGGGTTTTTCAAGATCCTGTTTCAGGCCCAAAACCCTAAAAAAATTGAAACTTGTCAGAATTGACTGAAAATTGTTTTGATTGGCCTATTTTGCTTCACAATCGCAATGGTGAAGTTAGATTCAATCTAGGTCTGGTGGGTAGTTTTCACTTTTTTAGATGGAGAAATGAGATTTTTGGAATCATCAATGGCAGATGGCCAGATGTCAGATGTTGAAATCTAAGCCTAAAATGCTCAAATGAAGAATTTGTGGCGAGTTAAGTGCTAAGTAATGCTTCATCTTGGAGGGGATTTTTCGTCGGGATGAAAATCATCAAAAAATTTCTAACTCTGGAGCACCAAAGCCCTTGGAGATTAGGGGCGCCCTAGATTTTAGAGGCCCAAATGTCAGTTTTGAGACTTGTCACTTCCAGGAGGATTTGTCGGGAATACTGTCAGCTTCGCGATGAGCTATCCAGCCAGCCTAAAAGATATGCTCAGCATCTGTTACGAGGAATTCAGCAAGAAACAAGGAAGGTGAAAAATGACCAACTCTGGAGGGAAAAGCGTAGCTTTTGAGAAAGGTGCCCATCTTTTTGAAGGGTCAAATGAAGGTTTTTGATCAAATGACACCTAGGATGTTTGTCTCGCATTTGCTCAAGCTTCGCAATGTATCCATCAGTGGGTGTATCTGAGTTGTTGAATTGCCTGAGCCAAAGGTCAAACACAAGGTTAAATCTTGGTCAAAATATTAAGGAAAAAGCAAAAGAGCACATTTTCAAAAAGGCGCTTGAGCTTTTGGAGCCTTTAATGCTCTCTTTTTGATGATTTCAGGTATTCATCCTATCCATGTTGCATTCATCTCTCTGTTGCCTGTCTCCATTAGATCAAAAGTTGACTCAGCTGCCTGCAGCTAGAGGTTTAGTGATATTTTGGCCAATTTGGAAAATGGTTATCTCTAGGATGAAAAGAGCACATTTTTCAAAAGGTGCCCTTGATTTTCAACCCTCAGATGATGTTTTCAAAGGAAGTGCTCTCTTGAGGTTGTTGTGTGGAATGAAGCCAGCTCCGCAATGAGCCAGTTATCTAGTCCTGAAACTTTGTCAGACAGAAGTTATGGAGGTTTCAATTTTCCCTTCATACGGAATGAAGATGGAGAAGATTTGACTAAGTCTGAGAAAAAGCCCAACTTTTGCAAAGGGCGCTTTGATTTTTGAGCCCTCAGATCTTAGTTTTGTGGTTTGCAGTCTCAAGGAGTGTTTTGATCAATTTTTGTCCTGCTCTGCAATGCATCTGCTAGCCAGTCAATCAATGAAGTCAGTCAATCAGTGTCAGGGATTGAACAGAGGCTCCAGAGGTGTTAGTTGTTATGCCAACAGTTTTCTAGCGCCCACCGTGGGGCACGAGGCAAGAAAACTTTCCAAAGCTTAGGCTTTGCACGGTTATGACTATCTGGCGTCCTACTGCTCTAGTACAACAACCAGCACTAATTCCACCTGTTATACAGCTGAATCTAGTTTTCATCGAAGCAGAGCAGTCAAATATTATCAATAGCTTGCGCACTTTTATCTTTGAAAATCATACATCTACCACTCAGTGGAGAAACGTGGCTACTACTCTGGATAAAGAAGAAGAGAAAGCAGATCTTGCAGCAGGTAGACCAGTCTTGCCACCTCCCGCGTGGAATTAAGCATCCTAGCGTACCGAGTATATACGAGAAGAAGGAGAGGTAATTCTCCCATCCAACCAGAACCTGTCTTTCAAGAAGCTCCTGATCAATTCACTGAGGGAAAAATTTCAAAAGAGATTCCCATTCCAGCTGAAGAAATGGGTGATCATAACAATAACAACAATAACCACAACGGTCACAATGGAAGAAACGCAAGACGTCCAGCCCCCTTGCCTTGGGGCGACAATATTGGACCATTGGCTTTACAAGGACATCATGAACTACCCAAGGGTTCATGCAAGTTTTTCCCAAGATTTCATGGCGATGGTTCCAGACATCCTAATGAACATCATTCAGCATTCACGGCGGCATGTTCCGTCTTGCATGTTGCTCATGAGGACATCGCAATACATCTCTTTGTGGAGACTCTTGAGAACAACGCAACAGACTGGTTCAACAATCTTGAGCTAGGCATCATCACCAGTTGGGTTGTCATGAGTGAGAAATTCTTGGCGAGATTCAACCTGCCGAGGATAGTCACAGACTTTTTGCACAACTCTCGAATTCGAAGATGGAGAAACATGAACCGATGAGAGAATTTGTAGCAAGGTTTAATCGCCTTGTTACACGTCTTTCTCACACTTTAAATCCATCTGATGAAATTCTAATGAGTTCCTTCATCAACGCACTGTCGTCAGAAATAGCCTTTTTCTTGAAGATAAGCAAAGAAGATAGTCTACAACTCCTTCAAGAAGAAGCAATCAAGCTCAAAGTCAATATGATTACGAGGGGCAAGATGAAGGATGATTCGATCAAACCGCTCGTGCAAGCGTTGGCTGATCCGTTGTTACAGAAGGTAGCAAATGAGGTGACCATACTGAAGAGACAATCACCCCCTCAAGGGCAACCAGCCTTGCCCACATAACCATCATTTCAACCACAACAGCAATACCAACCAAGAAGAAACAACTTCCAGCCATACAATAATTTCAAGTCAAAGTTTCCGCAAGGGCAACCGAGGCAAAACAATGAAGCTGAGAAGGCCACAGTGTTTTGCACTTTACATGATTCCGTTGAACACACCGGCGCTACATGTCTGGAAAACCAAAGAATGAATCAGCTCATGGGATTTTTCGATTCTGCTCCTAGTTCAAGTTTCGTACCTTCCAATTCAAATGTCGTCTCTTCAGAGACAGACGACTTTGATGGCGACTCTGCAACAAGGTATTTTGATTGAGAACTCGTAAATGAAGAACAAGAAGAAGAATACCGCAATTTTTCTCTCACGTTTAATCATGAGAATGTCACCTCACCTGTGTTCACACATGCGCAGCATTTCAAAGCACAGGAGGAAGAAGAAAAGCGGAATTCAAATGGAAAAGGAAAGGAAGTAGCTTCTACTTCCAATCCTAAAGTTTCACAAGAAAACATCTTGCCGGCTGCTCTAGATTCGACTTTAGCAAGTTTCGACATCGTGTCTTCTATGATGAAAACGAAGGTACAAATCTCTCAACTAGAGTATCTACAAGATCATCCAGAACAGCTGGATAGAATCTTGAAAGTTGTGAAAAAGAAGGCTATTGGCTAGCCAACATTACTACAGTCCTCCGCACCTGCAGAGGACAAGCCAAAACCGTTCTATATATCTTTATATATAGGAGCTTTCAAACTGACCAATTGTATAATTGATAGCAGAGCTTCCGACAACGTTATGCCTCTACAAATTATGAATGCGTTGGGACTATCGTGCACTCCTACTCAAGAAAAGTGCTACTCACTTGAGTCTAAGCCGGTGCCGTTAGTTGGCCAACTTAAAGATGCACAAGTAAGGATAGCGTCATATCCCGAGAAGAAAATCATGATGACCATCTTGGTGGCTAATATTCCTACCAACTATGGGATGCTACTTAGCAGGAGTTTTTGTAAGGATCTCGGAGGAGAAATTCAAATGGATTGGTCGTTCGCGACAATTCCATTGAAGAAGGGCACATTTAAGCTGGAACCTGAGGCAAAGTCAAAATTTACAGTGGTTAAGTCCCAAGACCCACATGCTCAAGTGTTGTATCAAGACACGGGTCCAAGCACATATGCTATGGTGTTAGAAGTAACTGAAGATTGTCAAAACTTCACGCTTTCCACAGAATTGTCAAATGAAGAATCTAAGATGTGGACAATGCAGTTTGACGGTAGTTGCTCAACATCAGGCTTAGGAGCGAGAGTAGTGATTATCTCTCCCAAAGGTCGTTTATATCCTTTCACATATAGGTTGCAATTTGAATGCACCAATAATACTGCTGAATACGAGGCGCTTTTATTAGGTCTCAAGAACGCAAAGGATATGGGGATCAAACTGCTGAAAGTTGAAGGAGATGCAGGGTTGATTGTTAAACAAGTCAGGGAGCAGTTTCATGTTAGAAAGAATTTGTAAGAACCCAACTAGTTCTCTACTTCTATACTATTTTGCTACTGAATGCACTGTCTGAATTTGTTTTGGTATTTGTTGTACCCAAAACCAAAATTTTTGCTTCATCAAGGCATTTTGTTTAAAAGAGTCTAAATCTTGCTAAAATGATGTCAAGTACAGTTTTTTGGCAATATCAAGCATGGAGTTTTGTCAATAGTTTGTCAGTCAAAGGTACCATTTCATTGATCAGAACCTGAATCAGAGGCTCAGAACGAAGCATTTCACAATGAAGGAGCATTTCAAGACGACACTTATACTTTTTATGGTCATTTCAGCGGCTATAATGATGATTTCAATAGTCTGTTTTTGAAAATTTCTCAGAGAAAAGCAAGAAAGCGCACCTGTAGCCCAAGGGCGCCCTTCTTTTTGAAGGTCAAGATCTTGTTGGAAATGCTCATAAATACAGTCAATCTCTTCAGTATTGGTCTGCCTATCCGATGAGCTATCCAGCGAAGTTATCTGAGACCCGTAACTCCGGCAACTGGCAACAGAAGTTGAAGATTCCAAAGTTCCAGATTGCAGAAGCTTGTCCTTTTCTAGCTTAAGCACGCCTATAGCTTAAGGGCGCCCTTCTTAAAGGGGTGATAGATATTGATTTTTCTGGTAGCTGATGCAGTCAATCTCTTCACGACTAGTCTGCTTCTCCGACAAGTTATCAAACGCGGTCATCCGAGTCCTAGAGCTCCGGCAGTCGACGTCCAAAGATGAGCTTATAGAGAGATTTCACATCCTAGAGCTTCTTCGTTGCGTTTCCAGTGCAACTGTAGCTCAGGGGCGCCATTCAAAATGACCCTTAAGATGATCCAGTTTGCTGATGAGGTCTTCCTAACGTTAGTACTACTCTAGTCCAGCTTCGCATTGCACCAAGTTGCCTGTTGATCCGACATTCTGAAAGATCGTGGCAGAGTTTCTACCAGGCACGTAAATAAGCGAGCGGACTGGCATAAAATTTTCATTGTATTTCTGTAGGCCAGAGGCGCCTAGCCTTTAAGCCTGTCAGATGAAGTTGTTCGCTTTCGGAGTCTTCACGGGATTCAAGCGTAATTACTTTATCTATTCAACAAGCCCAGCCATCAGCCTTCGGGATTTGGCAAGCGCTCGTACGTGCGAGGTCTGGCGAAATGTTGAAAAATGAAGACATCCGGAAAATGGCCAAGTATGGAGCATATATTTTCAATAAAATGCGCACTTGTATTTTTGAGGTCTTAGAAGCAGTTTTCTTGCTTCGTCACCTCTAGAGACGTCTCTCGTAGATCCTTCTAGCTACGCGTTGAGACAGACAGTGCTCAAATCGGGTCATCCCAGCTCCAGATATCAGAGGACAAAATAGGGCATCTAGTTGAGAGTTGCACTTTCGTCAAAACAGTGTCAGTGCACCTATAGGCCAGGGGCACTTTTACTTTTGAGGCCCTTAATGCACCTTTCAGATGCCTTGTGTATGATCATTGGATGCAGAATATCTCCAGTCATGCAGTGAACTTGGTTGCCTGTCAACAAGGTTCACCGTTCGCCATCAGTAGCTGTTTGAAGTATCAGATGGCAGTTTAGGAAAATGGTTTAAGTCTGGCACCTGTAAATGAATTTAATCAAGGGCGCCTAATTTTTTGAGGTGTTAAATGATGGATTTTGCAGTGATGACTCCCAGCAGACATTTCTTCTTTGCTCAGTAGGCTTCGCATTCAATTCACCAGTTCAGTCTCAGCATCACCTAGTCACTCAGAAATCAGTGTCGAAGATGGCCAGTTGTAACTTTGTAGTAAGCTACAAAGTAGGAAGTTAATAAAAAGTGTAATAACTTGAGCAAATGGACGCCTATGAGGCCAAATGATGACTTTTTGGAATCAGTGAAGTTCGCCGGTGAATCTCAAAGCTTCATTCGGTTTGTCAACTGAAGTTTAATAATATTTAATATTTATTTTGCATATTTTTGGCATTAAATGGCGAATTTCTAAAATTGGCGCCTTTTGCAAATTGCATGATAATGAATATTTTATTATTATTTATTTTCGAACTTCGAGTCAGTGGCAGTTCAACTGAAGGGGGACCAATTGAAAGACTTCTATTTCAATCAGGGTTTTAAATCTTGCAGTTCACAAGTTGGTGCGAATTTCTTCTTATTTAAACATGGCACCATCTTCATTTATTTTTCACAAAGCTAAAGAGAAATTCGTTTTTCTTAAGCGAAATTCATATCTTCAAAGCAAAATTCGTATTTCTTCAAGGCAAAGACGCAACTTCAAGGCAAATTCGTAATTTTCAAAGCAAAGGCGAATTTTAGCAAAGCAAAGGCAAATTCCTCATCAATTTTTAAAGGCGATTTCATCAAACATATCTTTTTGCAGATTAAAGTTCACATTTATCAGCAATTTGAAGAATTCAAGGGCGATTTTCATTGAAGAAGAGCATACAAAAAACGTTTTTTTTTCCTCGATTCTCAGATTTCAATTCGCATGTTCCTGAAATTGGCAAATTCGACAAGTTCAAACATCTGGATCATTTTCATACAGTTTCCTCGAGTTAAAATCGTGCGTTTGATTTTTCAGGAATTTCCAACTTCAGAACATTCGTTCTTGAGTTTTTAATTTTCTCAACTAAAAATTCTTTGTACAGTCGAGTAGAGGTTGGATTTTCGCATTTCTGACGCTCTGGGTTGTCTTAGAATCTTCTTCTGGACAAAACCCATATCTCAGATTTTTGCCGAAAATAACTCTTCGAAAGGCTATTTTTAGCCTCAGCAGGCTATTTTTAGCTTTCCAGAATTCTTGTCAGAACATAGTCGAGTTCACAGTCAACAAGCGTATTTTTCAGAATGCAGTACACTCAGCTCGAATATAGGACCAAATCAGTCCTTACTCACGACTTCCTCGAGACAGTTGAGACAGATCTTCACAAGGTGTTGCCAGAAGCAGTTCTAGATCCGGTTAAGATCAGAGCTTCGATTATTCAAAATATTGAGCAGTCTGGGTTATTGGAGGCCGCTTCCATACCTATCTTCGTTCATTGTGTTGAGTTCATAATGTCTTGTATTAAGTATTACAATTCTACTACTCGTGAGATAGTGTCAGTTGATGGACGAGTTATTTGTAGTCTCAAGCCTGTGGACATCAAAAGAAGTTTCAGTATACCTCAACACTCGAATAGTCTGGTTATTTCTATGGAGCAGTGCGAGCAGGCATTCAATGCTGATATGGACAAATGTCAGAAAAAGATGGCAGAAAGATGGTTAAAGCAAGCAAAGAACAGATTGCCAAACAATGTGGGTCATGGTGAGTACAAGGACGAATACGCGATTCTAATTACACACCTGAATCGTGTCTCAGGTCAGCCACATGCTAATGTTTTCCAGCCTTGGATGTATTACATTATTGGTCGCATCATATCTGGGCAGGAACATTATGATTGGGCATCCTTCATCAGCGATATTATCCACAAGCAAATCACCGGTTTCCTAGTTACTCATGAGTTTCACATGTGTTCGTATCTCGTGTACTTGATCGCTTATCAGGGTCAGTTCCAAGGACTAAACACTGTGGGCATTCTCAATGTCCAGAAAGTCTATCAGTATTATGATCAGCTTGAGTTCACTAAGGCTGAACGTCATTTCAAGCGTGTTCATGAGGCTTTCCTGACTTATATAGTGAGAAATTTAGACCGGGAGTTGCACGTTCGTATCTCGGTAGTTGCTAGGGAGTGATGGATAGTTGGGCAGATTGGTTTATTCAGTTCTCGACATATACATACATCCGACTATACGGATTTATAGAAATCCAGCTATGCTTCCACGTTATTCCTCGGATAAGACAATCTTTATGGAGTTCCTGAGACAGATGCATGATGTTCATCGTCTTTTACGCCGTAGGCACAGACCATCTCTCAATTTTCCTTTCCAATTTGGAATGTATTGGTGCAAGGCGGCAATTGATGCCAAAGTTGCAGGAAAGGAACTCGAGAAATATCATCTCAAGTATCTTGTTGAGGCATGTGCTTATGATCTTTCAGGTCATTACACAACTCACCTTGCTAGACGCACATATCATGAGCCTTCTATGGAGGATTACTGGGCAAATTGCGCAGATGACTTAGAGGTTCGCAGACGCAGCTACGGTCGTTTCTCTCTCTCATAGATTTATGTTTTCTTATCAGAAGATGTGGGAGGTTTATCAGATGATGAGGGAGAAGTCCTTCCTCAGTTTTTCAGAGAGCAGGTTGACACACAGCCATTGCCGGCAGTTGATTGGTATGCCAAGGAGTATGCAACAGTGAAAGAGAGGTCAAGTAGAGTTATTCAGAACAGTATACTTTACCTCGACAGCAAGAAGACTCGGAGGGTAAGTGTACCTAGAGCAAAGCCGCTAGTAGTGGTGAATCCTTCGCTACCTTCCTCGTCAAAACCTAAACAGAAAAAGAGGAGTAATCCTCCTAAGAAAGGTCAAGCGTCAAACAATTCAAAGGGCAAGGCGCTTGCTATTAATACACATACGGAGCCTGATATACAGCTTATCACAGAGCCAGTTCAGAGTCCGCCAGTGCCTGAGGTGCAGCCTCAAGTTCCTACACCAGTTCCAGAGTAGTCACCAGTCCTGATTCACATTGAATTGGATTTAGACTCCCCATCTCGTAGTCATTCCTCTACACATTCACTTTCGTCGCAACCTCCTATTGCTAGTACAGACCCTTCTAGTAGCATTAGCCAAGATCAGTCTTGGATTAAGTCTCAGTTGGGAAGGAAGAGGAGGCAGCCATCCTATGTTCTTAATCATTCCGATTTTGATGAGATTTATCAGGATGCACTAGACAAAAGGATCAAGAACATGGTCCACGTGGAGAGGAATACTGACATGGAGATCGTAGTCGAGACTGTT
Source organism: Sequoia sempervirens (assembly GCA_007258455.2). Lineage (NCBI taxonomy): Eukaryota > Viridiplantae > Streptophyta > Pinopsida > Cupressales > Cupressaceae > Sequoia > Sequoia sempervirens. The sequence goes on from VDFB02000015.1 coordinate 416,461,365, forward strand.
GTACCTCCACAGGGGAAGAGCTTGACTGAGTTGGAATCTCAGGACTTCGAGGTTATCACAGTCAACCTTGGTCGTAGCACACGCCAGACTCAGGTTGATCTACTACAGGTTGCTACAGACAGTGCCAGGGATAGAATGTTGAAGGATGGAGAAGATAAGGCAGCCCTCAAGGCTGAAATCAGACAACTTCGTCAATACATTTCTAGTCTTGTTCACAGGCCAGATGCCATTGCCACACTCCCACCAATGCTTGAGCCTCCAGCAAAACAAGGTCAACTTAATCATTTAGTTGCATATGGCAAGCGTTTGGATGAGTGGGAGGAGTTCATTGTTAGAGGCCGTTCTATGCTTACAGAGTTATATCAGTTGCGGTACAATGCATGAGAGCTCCGTCTTTGTCTCCAAGATGAGGAGCAAGAAATGGCAATTAACAGACCCCGAGATGAGATTATGATTGCTCACCTATGTATGGCATATGAATCAGTCACAGATGCAGAGGATAGAGAAGCTATCTACTCTTGGAAAACACAGTTGGTTTTCAAGGCGAAGATAGAGGAGACTATGGCGTCAGAGTTGGCTGAGAGTAGAGAGCACGTTACTAGTGCACTCCAGTTTGTGAGGACTTTAGTATCTCACTTACCGTGTCGATATCAGATTGAGAGTGGTGCCTATGTTGAGCTTACCGATGTTCAGTCAGAGCTCCAGGCACTCATTCATACCATTTTCAATGGGGAGACCATTGGCTGTAAGATTAATCAGCTTACAGTCTTGTCAGCATTGTTCGATGAGGCAACACAGAGTAGGGGCGAACTTCAGTCCCAGATCACAGCTGGTGAAGACATGCTGCGCAGGCATAGCATTCTTCGACAGAGTATCGAGCTCAGACAGTGATTCAGTTAACAATCTCGTTGAGGGATTGGTTGCTCGAGATCACGATCAGTAGACTTCAGTTCCTACCTCTCAGAATAGACTTTATACACAGGAGTTAACTTGGCGTTACCCTTTCAAGTTAACTCGTTGTTTCATCACATGCATATCTATTCTGAGAGTAGCTTTATTCACTTGGAGTTTCATTTAGGGTTTTCGTTAACTGATGGTAGTCTTCCAGTTAACTCGCTTTCAATAAGGACGTGCATGCTTGCACATTGTCCATTTAGGTTAGATGTATCGGTTAACTGATGGTAGTTTTCCAGTTAACTGTATAGTTTGCTTAATTAGGGTTTAGCAATAAACCTTGCATGCATTGCAAGACTGTAGTTGACTCAAGGTGATTTTAGGGTTCCCTACACCTTTTGATGTCTATAAATAAGAGCTTTTGCTCATTTGTACATAACTTTTGCACGAGAGAGAAATATATGTTGTGCCTACCTTGCCCTCAATATTGCTTGTTTTGTATCTGTTCATGCGTTTTTACTATTATGATAAATTGTTATGCCACACAGGGTTTCATGCAATTATAATGGTGAATTATTTCCTTAGTTAGATAAAATCTGTTTTGTGTTCAATAAACTTGTTCAGATTGAGATGATAGTTGTGCCACCTTGCCTTCAAGTAGAGAATCTGTTCTTGGTTATCGTGTGATGTGTGTAAGCAATAAACTTGTTCAGATTGAGCTGATAGATGTGCCACCTTGCCTTCAAGTTGAGAATCCGTATTCAGTTTATCGTATATTGTTGTTTCCAATAAACTTGTTTACATTGAGCTGATAGATGTGCCACCTTGCCTTCAAGTTGAGAATCTATACTTGTTTATCGTCAGATAGTCAAACCTTGCTCCGTTTCCTCATGCTCTGTTTTCTTGAGGAAACTGGATAGATTTTAAGTAATTAAGCCTAGTTGTAGTTAGTAGTCTGCGAAACCAGAAAATACTCAGCTGCAACGTATAGAAGTTTTCAAGAAAGCCTTGTACCTCTACAGCTGAAACAAAAAGACAGGATTTAGTTTAGTATACTTTCCTTTTCAAAGCATTTTTGTCAAGCACAACGAGGGAGCTTCCCCTCCTAATTTGAAGAGCACTCATTGCGTAGTGTGCATAGCTATCCGTACCAACTCTTACTCCAAAGGTGCTAGTTGTTAAGCCAACAGTGTTTTGAATAGATATATTGTTTTTTTTGTGTTTTAAGGGTTTATTGACATAAAAAGCAAATAACATAAAACTGAAACTTATTACAATAATCTGAAAATTCTGAAACAACTGAACTACTACTGCAATTAATCTTTATTTCTCAAGAGGATGGAAAATTACATTATTTTCAAAATAAAAACAATGGCGACAACATGAAACCTGATTTTTATTTGATTTTTGCCTTGCCTTCAACCGGAACTGAAGCATTTCACTATTCATGACAGCACTGTAGCATTTTACTGTTCACGATGGTACTGTTCATGATGGTACTATTCACATGTCACTATTCACGCATTACTGTTCACGCGTCACTATTCACGCATCACTATTCACGCGTCACTATTCACGCACTACTGTTCACGCGTCACTATTCACGCATCACTATTCACGCGTTACTGTTCACGGCCATACTGTAGCAACAGGTGCAAACTTTAATAAGCAAATGATTAATCTTTAAATATTTTGATCTACAATGAAACCCCTATAAATCTCTGAATCTTCCTCACAACTGCTGAAGCACAAATCAGAGTCTCTGTATGAAACTCTCTGGATACCAAATTTGTTGGATATTTCACCAATTCAAATGGAGACTCACAGAAGAAACTATGTTCTTCAATGGCAATGGCTGAAACCCTTCTCAGAGCACAAAAACCTGTTTTCAAAATGATAGCAATAACAATGGATACCTCATTCTTCTTTTCTCGAGAAAATATATGCCTCCAAAAACCCTAATCGAAAATCCTCTTCAAGGCTGCGATTTTTTTAATGAAATAACATTAAATAAAATCATTAACATTTAATTGAATTAAACTTAGGGAAAACTTTTAATAATTCTCCTTCAAAATAAAATACTCAATTGGCCCCATTCGATGTGTTATAAACCCATCACTTAAGTGATTTAAATATAAAGTCAATTTAACTTTATATTTAATCATTAATCATTAAACATGCTGGAATTCACTGAAATAATCATAACTCTCTCAATATTGAGAATCTGGCGAAACCGTCTGAAACTGGAGTCCAAGAAATTATTTCCCAAGTGCCTGAAAAGACATGCTAAAAATAGCAAGAATCACTCAAAGAAGCCTAAATCAAACTCTCGAAGCTCAAACCAACCACTAAACTCTGAGAAAGCCAAAAACACTGAACAACCCAAACCTCCTGTGTCCAATCTGACCCCCTATCCATCTGTAATAGCCTACGAGGGTCCAATAATAGGCTAAACCACAACTAGACTAAAGTATCTAGCTAGAAGGGGACATCACAGAATTGCCTTCAATTCTACAGGCAGAGGGTGTGGAATGCAATCAACTGGTTTGATGCATTTAATATCCAATACATTCCAAGAACAGACAATAGCAAAGTTGATGCTCTTCCAGTTTCAGCTACTCTTTTCATGCCAAACTCTGACTTTTGTCAGAATTCATTTGCTATTGAGATGATTTATAGACCAGTTGTACCTGATAACTCAAACAACTAGCAAGTCTTTGATGATGATGCAGATATTGAAGAATTTCTCGTCATGGGAGATAACTACAAAGAATTGTTCTTCAAAGGAAGTTCTACTCCTTTCAGAGAGTCAATTGTTGAAGACTCTGAAGCTACAGAATCTAGAATCATACAACTGAAAGGAAATCAAATTCCTAAGGGTTTTGTATCTTTAGAGGATATTTTCGACCAGCACAACCGTTACATCCAAGATCAGAAGATGTCAGGTGTTAACACTTCTGCAGAATACAATGAAGTCAACATAGGTACTGAAGACAAGCCTCAGTTTGTGAACTTAGGCAAATGTTGTACTCCGGAAGAGAATGAGAAGTTTATCGCCTTGTTCAAGCAGTACAAGGATGTATTTGCCTGGTCTTACAAAGAATAGAAGATCTTCACACCCATAGAATTGTCTCACACAATTCCGCTGAAATCTGATGTTAAGCCTTTCAGGCAGAAGCAAAGACATTACAATCCGCGAATTCAAAGTACTATCTACGCAGAGATTCAGAAAATGGTGGACTCAAGGGTAATATTTCCTATTCATCACTCCACCTGGGTATCCAATATAGTTCCTGTACGCAAAAAGAATGGTGAAATCAGAATTTGTGTTGATTTCAGGAACTTGAATCAGTCATCTTTGAAGGACAACTATCCCTTACCTATTATGGAGCATACATTGCAGACAGTTACCGGATCAAAGATGCTATCTCTTCTTGATGGTTTATCTGGTTACAATCAAATTGCAGTGGCAGAGGAGGACCAGATTAAGACAACTTTCACCACGCTGTGGGGGACGTTTGCTTATGAAAGGATGCCTTTCGGCCTTATCAACGCCGGTGCTACATTTCAAAGGGCCATGGATTTGGCGTTTGGGGATCTTAGGAATAAGATCATCGTCTATCTTGATGACTTAACCATTTTCTCAGATAAACGGGAAGACCATTTTTCACATTTGGTGAAAGTTTTTGAAAGATGCAAGTATCACAAGATATCATTGAATCCCAAGAAGACCATCTTTGTGGTGACGGAGGGCAAGTTACTTGGCCATATTGTTTCCAAAGAGGGGACCAGAATTGACCCAAATCGGGTGGATTCAATAAGGAGCCTCTCTATTCCAACGAACAAAACGCAAGTACATTCCTTTTTCGGAAAAGTCAACTTTATCCGAAGGTTTCTACCTGATTTCTCAGAGCTGACAAAGGAGATTTCAGCAATGATGAAAAAGACGTCCACTTTTGTATGGACAGAAGAAGGCAAACAGGCCTTTATTAAAATCAAAGAAGCTATTGCTAACGCACCAGTGTTAGTTCGACCTAACTTTGAGAAGGATTTTATCCTCTATTGTTACGCGTCGGAACACACGCTCTTTGCTATATTGACTCAGAAGCTCAGTGAAGAAGGAGAATCTTCGATTGCTTTCATGAGCACCAGTTTCAAGGATAGTGAATCGTGCTATTCTCAAATTGAGAAGAATGTGTATGATGTCAGAGCTGTCAAGAATTTTAGGTTCTATCTTTTGAATTCACATACAATGGTGTTTGTCATCGATCCAGTAGTTAAAGGCGTGCTAACTCAACAGGAGATGGGCACGAAAAGAGGAAACTGGATTGCCAAAGTTCAAGAATATGATCTGGAAATAAGCCGACCAAGCTTGTTTGCGGGCAAGGTCTTTGTCGATATTTGGCGGAAGATGGAGATAAAAAGTATCAGAGCAATGGTGGATCTAATCCGGAACGAGAAATCGAGGAGGACCTTCCTTTGGTCTTATTAGTTGGTTCTGCGGAAGAATGGTACACACCTTTGTGGTGTCATTCAACATATGGAGAATGTCCAAGCCACATGGACAAACAGCAGAAGAGAACATTAAAGTTGAAAGCACAGAACTTTGTGCTTATAAATAATTTTTTGTACAAGCGTGGCCTTGACGGAAATTTTCTATTATGTGTCGGAAAGGACCAGCAACAAAAATTGTTGGAAGCTTTTCATAGTCAGACGTGCGGAGGACACTTTTCATCGAGGGTCACTGCATTCAAGATCCTGCGAGCACAGTTTTATTGGCCAACTATGTTTCGCAATGCATATGATTGGGTGTACAAGTGTCAGCTATATCAACAATTTGTTGGTAAAGTAAAATTGACAACTCTTCCACTCAGGCCAGTTATCATCGATGCTCCATTTCAGCAATGGGGTATAGATTTTGTAGGTCCTATCAATCCAAATTCCAGTAAGGGGCATGTTTATGTCCTGATAGCGACAGATTATTTCACAACGTGGGTTGAGGCGGTTCCTACTAAACGAGCTACTTCTGAAGTTGTTTGCAACTTTCTAAACGAGAATATTATTTCACGCTTCGGAGTGCCTCGGAAAATTGTGGCTGATAATGCAACATGCTTCTCGTCAGAGGAGATTTTGAGTTTTTGTTTTGATCACAGCATCATGTTGTCACATTCATCAGATTATTATCCTCAGGGTAATGGATAGGTCGAATCATCAAATAAGAACATTGTCACAATTGTGTGTAAGCTACTTGAGTCAAATCAGTAGGCTTGGCACACAAAGTTATACAACGCTCTTTGGGTTGATCGTATAACTCCTAAAAGAGCTATTGGTACCTCGCCTTTCATTCTTTTGTATGGTACTAAAGCAGTTTTTCCCATCACCTTAGAGTTGTTTGCTTTACAGTTGGCATCGACTTTGGAGGATGAAGAGTTCAAAGATCCTATTCAGAAGCAGATGTTCTTCCTGATGAAGCTTGAAGAAGAAAGGACAGAGGTTGTTGATAAAATCACTCAGCATCAAGAGCGAGTGAAGAAGATTTTTGACAAGAAGGCTCGTCCGGGAGACTTGGAGATCGGAGATAAAGTCCTTTTGTGGGACAAAAGGCATGAACCTCAAGGAATGCATGGTAAATTTGATTCCTTGTGGTTAGGACCCTTTCAGATCCATGAATCTACAGGAGAGAACACATACATTCTCTCATATTTGGATGGAAGGCTTCTCCCGCTTCCTTATAGCGGGCAGTATCTCAAGCACTTCAACCCTCCGAGGGAGGAGTGATTCCTTGTAAATATTTTGTAAGTACTTTTTTATGCTTTACCGTTATGTCGTTTTGTGTTTCCCTGTTCTATGATGTTATGTCGTGTTTTAGGTGATTTAAGTAGTCTTGTTTTAGGTGATTATTAGGGTTGTTAATGTTAAGTTTAGGTGATTAGGGAAAGTCCTGACTCCATATTCCCAACTGATAAGTCCCTAGTCTACAAAACACAGAGAATCTCGGGTTCTCCTATGCCGTAAGTATCCGACATGGTCACCAGACGGAGCCTAATGTTGTACCCAAACCAAATTTTTTGCTTCACTAAGGCATTTTGCTAATTGAGTCTTAACCTTCTTAAAGTGATGTCAAAACGTTGTTTTTGGGCAAGTCAGGTATTGGACTTTGTGTCCGTTTGATGTCCGGAAGATACTGGGAAAATTTGGAAAAATTGAAAATTAGGGTTTTTCAAGCCCCTGTTTCAAGCCTGAAACCCTAAAAAAATTGAAACTTGTCAAAATTGACTGAAAATTGTTTTGATTGGCTTATTTTGCTCCACAATCGCAATGGTGAAGTTAGATTCAGTCTAGGTCTGGTGGGTAGTTTTCACTTTTTCAGATGGAGAAATGAGATTTCTGGAATCATCAATGGCAAATGGCTAGATGTCAGATGTTGAAATCTAAGCCTAAAACGCTCAAATGAAGAATCTGTGGTGAGATAAGTGCTAAGTAATGCTTCGTCTCGGAGGGGATTTTTCGTTGGGATGAAAATCATCAAAAAAATTCTAACTCTAGAGCACCAAAGCCCTTGGAGGCCAAGGGTGCCCTAGATTTTAGAGGCCCAGATGTCAGTTTTGAGACTTGTCACTTCTAGGAGGATTTGTTGGGAATACTATCAGCTTCACGATGAGCTACCCAGCCAGCCTGAAAGATATGCTTAGCATCTGTTACGAGGAATTCAGTGAGAAACAAGGAAGGTGAAAAATGACTCTAGAGGGAAAAGCGCAGCTTTTGAGAAAGGTGCCCATCTTTTTGAAGGGTCAAATGAAGGTTTTTGATCAAATGACACCTAGGATGTTTGTCTCGCATTTGCTCAAGCTTCGCAATGTATCCGTCAGCGGGTGTATCTGAGTTGCTAAATTGCCTGAGCCAGAGGTCAAACGCAAGGTTAAATCTTGGTCAAAATATCAAGGAAAAAGCAAAAGAGCACATTTTCAAAAAGGCGCTTGAGCTTTTGGAGCCTTTAATGCTCTCTTTTTGATGATTTCAGGTATTCATCCTATCCATGTTGCATTCATCTCTCTGTTGCCTGTCTCCATCAGATCAAAAGTTGACTCAGCTGCCTGCAGCCAGAGGTTTAGTGATATTTTGGCCAATTTGGAAAATGGTTATCTCTAGGATGAAAAGAGCACATTTTTCAAAAGGTGCCCTTGATTTTCAACCCTCAGATGATGTTTTCAAAGGAAGTGCTCTCTTGAGGTTGTTGTGTGGAATGAAGCCAGCTTCGCAATGAGCCAGTTATCTAGTCCTGAAACTTTGTCAGACAGAAGTTATGGAGGTTTCAATTTTCCCTTCATACGGAATGAAGATGGAGAAGATTTGACTAAGTCTGAGAAAAAGCCCAACTTTTGCAAAGGGCGCTTTGATTTTTGAGCCCTCAGATCTTAGTTTTGTGGTTTGCAGTCTCAAGGAGTGTTTTGATCAATTTTTGTCCTGCTCTGCAATGCATCTGCTAGCCAGTCAATCGGTGTTAGGGATTGAACAGAGGCTCCAGAGGTGTTAGTTGTTACACCAACAAGGAGCAAAAGGATGATGAGAGATTGCATTCAAGAGAGGAAGAGCTTGATGCATCCTATGAGAAAGTCACGCAGGCTGAAGAATGAAGACACAACTTGCTACCATGGGACTGAGTTGGTGGCACATAACTGGAGACATCTCTCGAAGAGGAAGAACCTATTCAGATTGTCACTACGATCAGTTTCTTCGAAGAGGAGGAATTAACATTCAGAGGGATTCTGACAAACCAACAGAGGCAACCTTGTCGAGGAGGTCAGGAGGTTGATGCAAGAACTTGGAGCTTCAGAGGGAGTCACATCATCATGAAGATCTGTTGCAATGTATATTTCTCTATGACGAAGAAGTATGAGGTGAAAGCCCTTGTAGTGTATATTTCTCTGTGATGGTGAAGTATGAGGTGAAAGCCCTTGTAGTGTATATTTCTCTGTGACGGAGAAGTATGAGGTGAAAGCCCTTGTAGTGTATATTTCTCTGAGACGAAGAAATATGAGGTGAAAGCCCTTGTAGTGTATATTTCTCTGAGACGGAGAAATATGAGGTGTGAGCCCTTGTTCATCTCTAAGACTGAGATGAGACGTCATGTTGAGAGACTTTATGACGACATCACGTTGAGAGACTCCATGATGAACCTTTTGTACTTGTGTTTTTCCACACATGGGAGTAGCCATGGTGGACATCATGTTGAGAGACTCCATGACGACATCATGTCAAGAGACTCCGTGATGGGCACTTGTGCCCATGTTTCTTTCCACACATGGAAGTAGCCACAATGGACGTCATGTTGAGTGACTCCATGACAATATCACGTTGAGGGACTCCATGATAAACTCTTTTCCACAAATAGGTGTAGCCATTGTGGGTGTCATGTCGAGAGACTCCATGACATGGATATTTGAAAAGATACCTCCCTAGCTAAGAGGGAGTGTTGATGTAATAGCGGCGGGAGATATCTTTCTCTCTAATTCGAGAATATTAAATATTTAACAAATAATTGTTAAGGCAAGTCAGCCTTATTATAATTAATATTTTATTTTCTTTAAGTGGCCAACCAAGTGAAGAGTATCCTTGCATTGTATATATAGAAGGAGATGTTCATCCATTTGATCATCAATCAATTCAATCACTTCTTTCTCACCTCCAACAGAAGTTTGCCATTCCATTTGCAGCATATCAGACTTCAAGGGGAAGCATATTTATTTGTACTTAGCATCAAGGAGTGATGCTATTATTCATTGTAATAATTCAGCCTTGAGTAAGGCCAGACTTGTAAAGCAGACTTCTACTCTTGTTCATCTGATATCTATATATAAGAGATATATATTTTGCTGGGTTTCTCTCCCTCGAGTAGGAGGGTTTTCCCAGGGTAAAAGTGTTGTGTTCATTGTTCTATGTGTTGTTGTATTTCTGCTTATTTCATTTCTGATCCTAAAACTAACAACTTTAATGTCATGTCCCTTTTTTAGAAATAAAATAATTGGGAGATCCATAGCCTATTTCTTTATTTCTTGTAGGCTAAGGGATAAAGTTAGGGAAATATTTTAATAAAAATATTTTAAGTTAGTCCTAGTAAGATTATTTAAAACATTGTGAAAAGACAACTTAAATATATTAGTTTAATAAAGTAGATTGTGTAAATGAGACATAATAAAGTCTTATATACTATTTTATTAAATGATTTTTAGTGGACACTTTTGGAGGGAAACTTTCAGAGGGAAAAATAAAAGGTGTCAAGAATGGAATCTCTAAAAGAGACACTCTTAAAGGAGATCATTCTATTAATGAAATCAAAACCCCCTCTTTATGTCATAGCGTGACCACTTGTGTTCATCTATTTCTCTTAGGGGCGAAAAACCTTGGGGTATAGAGATTCGGAGGACGAAACCCCCCTTGGTTTCCAGGCAAGAGTAGAGAACAAACATCCTTTGTTCTTTGAAGCGATTTCACCCAAGAATTATAGTCGTGCAGAGAAGATTGTAGATTATTTTTAGTTTCCAATTTGCTATAGTACTGCTACTACAATGCCATTGTGATACTGCTATTCCGTACTTCTGCTATAGTGGCACTATAGTAACCTATCATTGTGATGAGTATTTACTATTTATAACTACAGTTTGTATTAGCAATTATTATATTTATAACAATAGTTTGTAGTATAATTTTGGTGTTGATTTCAGCCATATCAATTATTATATTTGTGGTGTTACTTGTATTTGTCATACCTTTGTAGTCTTACCTCACTCGTTGTTGTGGTAAATTTGTGAGTTGGGTCTTTACTATTGCTTCCTTTAGTTGTAGAAGTTAGGTGAATAACAATAGAATTTTTTTTATAACAATCATGATAGCTGGATCTGGCTATTGCCCTCCATTGTTACTATTTTTGCTTACTGTATAAAGGTGGAAGGTTTTGATGTACTAACTCCATGATTTTAAACATATTACGATACAATAGTGTTGACGTGTTTTATAGTCACATACAAATCATATAAAATTCACAACGAACTTTACCTCTCTTGAAAGAAAACTAGATTTAGAAATATAATTTTATCATCACAAGGCTTTGATTGTCAGGACTTAACTCACTAGATTGGTCTGTTGTGTACAGTTTTACAAAGGGAATTTATGATTCAAGAGACTTAGAACAGGATCAATTTATGAAAGGTTCACAAGAAATTCACAAAATTACATCCAGTACTTCACAGATTAAGCATTTTCCAAAAGGATTTGTAATATTTTCAAAGCTTTGATCAAACATTAAGGATTTTAGAAGAAAATGAAAATAAAAAAGTAAAAGGGGGAAGGGTTTAGGAATCTAAATCTAAAAAATCTTGCACAAATACACTTCAGAATCGCAAAAGACATCACAACCAATTTATGCTTCACCAAAATTACTCACAGGTACACATAAATGGTGCAAACTTCAAATGAAATTTTCAAATTAAGGATCATAGCATACTCAAACAATGAAGCAATGTTGTGATATTTCATAATATTGGAAAAGAGATATCTACAAGTCATTCAGGATTTACAATGTATATGACAATTAACGTCAAAATTACAATTCCGCAAGTATAGATAAACATAATCACTAATCTACTTGAAAGGAAACCATGAGGGAAGCAAATTAATTACAATTCTTTGTTAATTGGCCCACAAGTATTAACAATTTGCAATCCTTAAAAAAATAGAATGATGGCCCTTTTATAGAAACAAGGCACCAAAGTTAGTTACAAATAAACAACTAAGATTACATCTTGAGGATAGACAGCCAAAATTCAAAGGTTGAGAGAATATTCCAAGGCATCAACATCTTTAATTGCCAGTTGACATAAATCCTTTCAGATGCAAATACTCTTTAAATACCCAATAGTGGCATAATCTTCACAAATAGCATATAAAGGGAAGGATGTAAGAAAGAATCCCACAAGGCAGGTTAGAGACTGAAACTCCGTAGAACCAATTGGGGACCAAAGTTCCATAGGCCAGATACTTATGCTGATGTTCACTTTAATTTGACAAGCTAAATGGATATTCTATCAAAATATTTGAACTGGACCAGCAAATAGGAGCTCCAACAAGCTACAACTTAACATTATCTGCAAAGAAGGCAATTAAATTTATCAAATGTCATAAGCTTTGCAAAATAAATCTGGAAAGTGAAAATACAGTTTGCAGCTTCAGATTTAGATTTTACAAAAAATTTAATGCTTTCAGTGATAATTACTTTGGGAAATTTCACTTAAAACTTAAGGAAAAATTCATGGGAATCCCTTTGTCATTCAATGTGCATAGGAAGTAGAAGAGCAGTTAATGCTATAGGCAAGAGCCACTTGTGGGAATTCAAATTGGAATTGTACCTTAAAATTTTGGTATTTTGAATTTTCAAAATATCAAGTTCAAACGGGGGTCAAATCTTCGCAAGATGTTTATCATTTCTTTTAAATGTTCCTTTTGCAAACCTCTCCAAGTGAACCGATTCTTTGTGCTTTAGAGGTTGGATTCAGATGAATACTTCTTTGCAGCTTCAGATTTAGATTTTACAAAAAATTTAATGCTTTCAGTGATAATTACTTTGGGAAATTTCACTTAAAACTTAAGGAAAAATTCATGGGAATCCCTTTGTCATTCAATGTGCATAGGAAGTAGAAGAGCAGTTAATGCTATAGGCAAGAGCCACTTGTGGGAATTCAAATTGGAATTGTACCTTAAAATTTTGGTATTTTGAATTTTCAAAATATCAAGTTCAAACGGGGGTCAAGCAAGATGTTTATCATTTCTTTTAAATGTTCCTTTTGCAAACCTCTCCAAGTGAACCGATTCTTTGTGCTTTAGAGGTTGGATTCAGATGAATACTTCTGATGTTGACATCATCAAAAGGATATGATGGTGTCTCCTAATGTAATCATATGTCGAAGGAAAGAGTTATATGGATGACATCAGCATAACGTAATGTTGATGTCATCATGGCACGAATGGCAAGGAATTCCAATTGAATTAGTCTTTTTAATTTCCAATGTTCTAGTTTAGATGAATAGATGTCATCAAAAGGTAAGGCAAGGTCAGCTAAAGGATAAGATGATGTAAGCATTGAGATGGGTGTGGTTTGATGGTTATTCAAATGACAATGTCCACATGATGTAATGTTGACATCATCAATGTATGGTCAATAGAAGAATCCAACTAAACCGAATCATTGGTCGCTTCAAAATGTCCTATTCAAATGAAAGGAGAATCTCAGCAAATGGATAATGACATAAGCTTGACATCATTGTGATGTCATGATGGTTTGAATTGTAGAAAATTCTAAGTGAACTAGTTAAGTGGATGATTCATAGAAGTCCTATTTAGTTGGTGAAGGGATATCTGCAATGAAAAGATGATGTAATGATGATCTCAATAGTGTATGGTTATGCGGTAAATTCCAATTGAACTAGTTTCATGCTAAGTGATTATTGATTGAGTTCAAATAGGGATCAAACTTCCACAACTATTTAATTTTGACTTGTGAGTTATTAGTTGTGGGAATTTGAACAGGAACTAGTCATGCAGGGAAATTTAAGTGAAACGATTCTTTAAACTTTCAATAGGTTTAGTTCAAATGAGTATCGATTTTCTGCAACAATGACTTTTGCGGGATTTTCCATCTAAAGTGAACCTTGCATGAAAAACTAAGTGAACTAGTTTTAAAATTTGCAATTGGTGCAGTTCAAATGGATACCAATTTCCCACAAATGGGGACTTTTGTAGAATTTCTCAACTGAACCAAACACGCGTAAAAAATTGGGTGATGTAGCCTTTGGACTGGTTGGGTATAAACCTTGCAAGTGAATATCTTCCTTGTTTTAGTGAATTTTAAGAAACTTGAAAAAGGACTAGGGCTTAATTTTGGTTACTCTATCCAACCATGATGAAATTTTGGCACAAGGCCAACCATATATTGGAATCTTGATTGACTTTGGTGCATGTTGATATCTAGGGACCAAGCTAAACCTAAGCAAAAAGAAGGGGGTCCATATTTTGCTAACAAAATGGGGCGTGTTGTGAGATGGCACAACAAACAGGGAACCCACTTTCCCTACTTATCTATCAAAAAAAAAGGAAAACAATTTTTGAGAAAGAGTAAACAAACTATGCAAAAGTAGATAGGAAGTCGTGAATGGAATGATAACCTATTAGTCATTGCCTTTAATCCCTAAGATCCACATAAGCAAGGGATGTCTTAACACATTTTAAAATCTTGTTGATTCAGCTTGTCAAGATAATTGACCCCCCTTAATATGAAGTTTTTAAGCCCATTGACATCAGCATACATGAACTCATTAAATTGCTTAGGTCACAAACAATCATTATGTATATGCTATAAATGATGAATGGGTTTTTTTACCTTATTTTCTCCATATGGGCACACGAATTGCTATGAATATGAAAATCAAGAAGAGCCTTATTATTCTTTTTAAGTACATCAAAGGGGATGTACCCTATTGCAAGCGCAAGAGCTTACAAACCCGCACAATCCATTGCAAACTTGCGAACGAGGGTAAAAATAACCTCAGATAACCATGAAAACACCAATATTCAAAGCAAACAAGAAGGAACTAGTTTCTATTGATGAAGATGAGGAAGTTGGGGCATATGTCTTGACTTTGTGCAACCAATGGGAAAGAACTATCTATTCCAATTGTTGTACCCAAACCAATTTCTTTTTTTGCTTCATTAAGGCATTTTGCTTAAAATGGTCTAAACCTTGTTAAAATGATGTCAAAGCACAGTTTTTGGGCAATTCAAGTATGGACCTTGATTCAGTTTGATGTCAGGAAGATACTGGAAAAATTTGGAAAAATCGAAAATTATGGTTACAAGCACCCCTATTTCGGGTCACAAAACCCTAAAAATTGAAACTTGTCAGAATTGACTAAAAATTGTTTTGATTGGTTTATTTTGCTTCACGATCACAATGGTGAAGTCAGTTTCAGCTAAAAGTTAGTTTAAGTCTAGTGGATAGTTTTCGCTTTTTCAGGTGGAAAGTTAGGAGTTCTGAGGTCGTCAATGGCAGATGGCTAGAGACCAGGTGTCGAAATCTAAGCCTAAAACGCTCAAATGAAGAATCTATGGCGAGATAAGTTCTAAATGATGCTTCGTCTCGGAGGAGATTTTTCGCCGGGATGAAAATCACTGAAATTTTTCTAACTCTAGAGCAAAAGAGCCCCTCCTAGCCAGGGGCGCCCTAGATTTCAAAGGCCCAAATTTCAGTTTTGAGGTTTATCACTTCCAAGAAGACTTCTCTGGAATACTGTCAACTTCGCAATGAGCCTACCAGTCAGCCTGAAAGATATGTCTAGCACTTGATACGGGAGATTGAACGAGAAACGAGAGAGATGAAAAATGACTAACACTGGAGTGAAAAGCGCGCCTCTTAGTCAGGGGCACCCATCTTTTTGAGGGACCAAATGAAGGTTTCCAACCAAATGATACCTAGGATGTTTGTCTCAGACTTGATCAGGCTTTGCAACAAATCCGTCAATGGTTAATTCTGAGTTGCTGAACTGCGGGAATCAGGAGTCAAACATAAGGTCTAATCTTGGTCAAAATGTTAAGGAAAAAGAAAAAGCGCCCCTGGAAGCCAGGGGCGCCCAAGGTTTTGGAACCTTGAGTACAATCTTTCTGGTGATCTCAGGTATTCATCTTGTTCGTGTTACATCCAACTTTCTATTGCATATCTCAATCAGGTCAGAGGACGAGTTAGCAGCCTGTAGTTGGAGTTTAAGTATTATTTTAGCCAGTTAGAAAAATGGCTCTCTAGGAACAAAAGCACCCCTAGAGGCCAAGGGCGCCCTTGATTTTAACCCACTAGATGATGTTTTAGGAAAAGTGTTTTCTAGGAGCTTTTTGTGCAAAACTGAGCTAGCTCCGCAATGAGCCTGCTTGTCAGTTCTGAAGTTTTGCCGAACACCGGAGGACACGAGATGAAGGGAGGTCAGAATCACCTCCAAAATGATGAAAATTTTACTAAGTCTGAAGCTAAAAGCGCCCCTGGAGGTCAGGGGTGCCCTGAATTTTGAAGCCTCAAATCTAAGAATCAGGCTTTGCAACCTCGAGGAGTTTCTTGTCAGTTTTGATCCTACTCTTCAATGAAGTTGTCAACCATTCTTTTGGACGTGTCAGTCAATCAGAATTAGTGATCGAACATGGACTCCGATAAGCTTTGTGAAATGAAATTTTCAATAAAATTTCTAACTCTGGGAGATGACGCCTAGAGTCAAAGTTTGACTTTTTGACTCAAGTGTATAAGCGCCCTATAAAGGTGGAGATTGTGAACTGAGATTAACTATTATTTAATTCTCAATTAACTATTTTCAACTGAACTTGATTTTGCTTGCAAAAGGGGCGATTCATTTTTTCCATGTTAACAGTTTTTGGTCCAATCAGAAGCTAGCGCCCTATTTAGGACGAATTTCTCAAGCAGTTAACTGAGTTAAGGGGGGTCCAATCAAAGTTTGCCATATGTTTTGAGGTCCAATTAGGGTGACACCTATTTGCATGTATATTGGGATGATTTTAGACTTAAATTTGTTTATTTAAGTCATTATTGGCACCATTATTAGCATTACAGGTGCAAGCAAACACAATTTTCTTGAGCAAGCAAAGATCTGAAGGTGCTTCGAGTAACATTTTTCAGTGTACTTCACCGTGCCAGGTCCAAATTGTTCAAAAGACTAATTTTCAAGACTTCAATTTTTCAAAGCATGCAAACTTCATCGAATACAGTTCAAGTATAGGCGACTTTTTGAGGCAGAACAAACAAACTTATATCTTCTGTCTAAAATTCTTTTATTCTTGTCTTAGGTTTTCTCTCGCCTGTCAAAGAAAAAGGAGAAATTTTCAGAATTTGATCATCTGGGTTCACATATTTCAGCGATAGCAGCAAAACCCATGTCTTAGATTTTTTAAGGAAAATATCCCCGTTGCTTTAATTCTGAAGCACTGTGTTTTTTTCCAGAGATTTCTTTGCATGTGGACCAAGAACTCGTCTTTTTTAAAATCGAATCATCTGGGTTGTCTTAGAATTTCATTGCCTAGAAAACCCATTTTCCAGATTTTCTTGAGAAAAATTGTCCTAGGAAGTTCGAAAACCCCTACTTTTTCTCGACTGAAAATCCTTTGCATGCCTGGCTAAAACTCACTTTTTTGAATTTTTGACGATTTGGGTTTGCTTAGAATTCAATTCTCTACAAAACCCACGTTTCAGAAAAATTCCTTAAAATTTTCCTGCAACTGAGTATATTTAGCCTCATCTAGAGCTTTTTTCAGCTTTTTCTGAAAGTTGTCCGAACATACCCGACTTTACAGTCAAAACTCCAGATTTTCAAAATGCAATTCAACCCTATAGATTACAAGACCAAATCGGTCTTGATGCATAACTTTTTGAAAACCTCGGACACAAACTTGGGTTGTGTCTATCCAGTGGTCAATTTGAGCACGTTGGAAGGTACCAGCAGCACTATAATCAGAAATCTTGAGCATTCCGGGTTGCTGGCAGCAGTATCTAGTTCCTATCACGGTTTTCGATCTCGAGTTTGTCCTTGCATGCATAAAATGCTATGATTCATCCACAAGACAGATCAAATCAGCCGATGGGAGAGTTATTTGCAGCCTCAAGCCCAGGGACATGGAAAAGTGTTTTGCTATTCCTCCTCGTTTAGATAATTTCACTATAGTCATTGAGGCTTGTGATAAGATATGGTATGAAGACCAAGAGAGATCACAGAGGAAAGTTGCTCAGAGATGGTTGAAAGTACAAAAGACTAACATGACAAAGAAGGTTGGTCGCGGAGAATTCAAGGATGAAGTTGCAAGAGGAAAGTTGTCTCAGATGAACTTTGAGTATCAAAAGACTAACATGACAAGAAGGTTGGTCGGCGGACCAAGAGATCAAGTCAATTTTGATAACTTTAGGGTTACATGTCAGGAGGAGGCTAATATTTTCCGACCGTGGATGTTCTATGTCATTTCTAGGATCCTCGACGATATAGAGCACTTTGACTAGGCCATGTTGATCAGCAAATGTCTTCATCAGCAAATCATTGGATTCCTCAAAATCCACGAGTTTCACATGGTTTCTTTCTTGGTCTACTTAATTGCGTCTCAAGGCAATTTTAGACATTTGAAGACCAATGGGACTCTTGGCGTTCAGCATGTTCATGAATATTACTCTCAATTAGAGTTCTCAAAAGCTGAACAGGATTTCAAAGCAGTGAATGATCACTTTCTCATGAAGATAGTCAAAGATCTCGACAATGAAATGCACATTAGGATTTCACCAAAGGCAAAATCAACAATGGAGAGTTGGGCAGATTGGTTCATTCAATTCCCCACTTTCACATAAATCCTAGTGTATCTTTACACCGGAGAACCTCTGATGCTACCAAGGTACCCGTCAGACAAGATCCTTTTCATGGAGTTTCTCAGATAGGCTCAACATGTTCACTCTTTTCTTCGCAGTCGCCATAAGACAACATTTACCTTTCCTTTCAGATAGGGTATTTTCACATGCAAGACTACCATTGATTGCAAGTTTATGACGAACGAGCTTGAGAGATTCAACTTCAAGTATCACATCAAGAGGCGTTCCTATGATCCCTTGGGTCATTATGTAGCTCAATTGGAGTGAAGTATTGCACACAAGCCAGCGCTTGAGGACTTTTGGGCTAATTGCAAAGACGAATTTGAAGTGTGCCGACATCATTACTGCAGACTTACTATTGCTCAGCTTGTTGATTTCCTATCAGAGGATGTTGAGGGTTTGTCAAATGATGACGGAGAGGTGTTGCTTAGCTCATATGTCAAAGATCAAGTTGCTCGCCAGCCACTTCGCCAACCAGATTGGTACGCCAAGGAGAGTACTTCAATTAAGGACTTGTCAAAGTCAGTTATCAAAACAAGCATGCACTTCTTGGAGAGTGAGAGAAGGCGCAAGATAGTTCCTGTCACGGAGCCACCAGTAGGGTTTTCGTCACTACCTTCTACCTCAAGGTCAAGGCCTCAAGTTAAGGTTATCTTGAAGCCACCTAAAGGTGTTAGAGTCAGTGGAAACACAAAGGGAAGAAGTACTAGCAAGCAGAAACAGAAGTAGGTTGAAAGGGCGCCTGAAGTTCCAGTAGAGACGATTATACAAGCTGAACCACATCTTTCACCTCCTAGTTCGCCATTTTCACCACAATTGCCTCCTATTGATAGACTCAGAGCCGGAACCACCAATCCGAGGAGCATCAGAGACAGTTGATACAGCAGCAACAGTCTCTCCTCGAGCTAATAATATTGCTCATTCATGTTGGCTCGAGAAATCTTTGGGAAGACAAAGGCGAGAACCTTCATATCAACTTGATTTGTTTGAGTTTGGTGATCCCTATCAAGGAAGGTCGAACAAGAAAATCAAGAAGCAGGTACACATAGAGAAAACTCCTAAAGTAGAGATCATTATAGAAGTTGCTATGCCACCAGAGGATAAGAGCCTAGATGAAGTTGAAGTTGGTGATTTCACCTTCGTCAAAGCTAATCTTGGCAAGAGCACTCAACAAATGGACGTGAGCCTCCTTAGGATTGTCATAAATAATCTTGAAGAGCGTATCATGAAGGACGGAGAAGATAAAGCTCTTCTCAAGGTTGAAATCAAGCAACTCCGACAGTATATTTCTGATCTCATTCATGGAAACCCGAGCAGAGCACCTATTCTTCCACAAAGCACACCTGCAGAACAACAGAAGTTGGATCAGTTAGTCAATCATGGCAAACTCTTGGACAACTGGATTGAAGACTTCATTTTTTCTTGTCAGCATCTTCTCGTAGAGTTATATCAGTTGAGGTGCGATGTGCATGGACTTCTTCAGGGAATCTTGCAGCTCGAGATAACTGTGGCATATGACGCCATCGTAGTAGAGGAAGAGAAAAGGAAGATTTTTGCTTGGAGAGAACAACACCTCTTCAGAATGGAAACGTACGAGAGAATCTCTACCAGGTTGGATGTGCTCAAAGAGGATATTATTGGAGCTCTCAAACTCATCAGCGGCTTTGGCACTCAAATCCCGTGCCGTTATCTTCTTGAAGATGGTACGTATGTTGAACTTGATGCAGTACAGGCTGAGTTTGAGAATCTAGTTCGTGATAATCTCGAGGGAGATCATGTGGTGTCCAAGTTGGATCACATCTCAGTGATGACAAATAGTTTCAAAAAGGCAACTGAAGAGGTGAAAAAATGTCAGAAGGCGATCAGAGATGGTGATAGGGAGTTGAACAAGCAGGTTATCATCGTGGACAGTGTCAAAGTACCAGAGGATGAGACAATCGACTAGTTCCTGGACGAGGTGATAGACCGTGATGACTTGGAATGATCAATCAATTGGAACCTGCAGTTATTTTCGAGGATAGAGTTATGAGCAATAGTTAACTCGACATCAGTCTTGAGTTCTAATTGTTGATTTTATGCACGAACATCTCATGCTTGGAGATATCTTCGCAGGAGTTTAGACTTTCTAATAGGAGCAGTTAACTGATGTTAGTTATCAGTTATTGTTATTTCAATAAGGACTTGCATGTTGCACATGTCCAGTTCAGTTGAGTCTTGTTTCGGTTAACTGATGGTAGTTTTCCAATTAACTATATAGTTTCCTTTATTTAGATTTAGCAATAAAATCTTGCATGCTTACAAGACTGTAGTTGACTCAAGGTGATTTTAGGGTTCCCTACACCTTTGATGTCTATAAATAAGAGCACATTTGCTCATTATTAATTAACTTTTGCACGTGATAGCATACATGCTCAACATTACCTGTAGTATTGCTATTTTGTATCTGTTCAAGAACTTTTATTGTGATAATAAATAGCTGAGCCGCCTTACCTAAATGTTATTATTATGGTACTTATTCACCTTAGATTAAATATAATGTCTAGTTTGATTGTTTATTGTTATGCGTGTCTCGATATGCAATCTACTGTGCCAGTTATTATTTCATGTTGTGTTTAATAAGCTTTATTTCATATCTACACTTCGGATAGTGTTGTGACCTTTTTCACACATCGCCCCATTGCAAATGGGGACCCCCTAATTTTGGCTTTGCTTTTGGTTTGTTTTGTCGTTGTCTCTCTTTTCTGCTGTCTATCTTTCCGGGATGTGTCCGTCATCGAACTTAAACATGAAATTTGGCCAAGTCTAAGAATTAGGGTTTCCATCTTTCTGGTCAATTTGAAATCACATGAAATGAATAAATTGAAAATGGAGACTAACATTGTTGTCAGTATGCTTCTAGCAGGCCCTCACTGAAATTTCATCGAATTCTGGGTACTTACTATTTTTAGTAAGTATGCAATTCAGAGCATTTTCTCGACATTTTCCAAAGTTTCGACAGTCACACTGCATTCAGAGCACATCAAGCTGCTCACTGGCAAAACTTGAGCCAGAACGGACAACTTGCTATTTTTAGCAGTTCAGCTTCCAGAGCAGATTTCAGGGTTTAGATGCGAAGTTTTTCGTCGCATGTCTGAGGATTCCTTCTGGGTTTTCTGAGACCTTCGCGATGGTATAACATGCAAAGTGAGACAACAACTTTCAAAGTTCAGCCTTCAGAGGCTATTTTTAGGGTTTGCATGTCAGGGTTTTCTTTGCATGTCTGCATATTCTTTATTGGGTTTTCGAGAGCTTCGCAGTGATGTGACATGCAAACGAAGATAACCACCTATTTGAGAACTTACTATTTTTAGCAGATGCATCCCGGCAGCCGCCTCCCAGCACTTCAAAATCGCGAGCTGACCGCAATGCAGCAGAAACGAGAACAAAAGGAGATCATTTGATATGCATGCAAGATGAATTAGGGTTTCCAGCTTCGGGACCCGAAAAGAGGGGTAAAAAAGTCAAAATTTTCGAAAACCGATGTAAACCACCGCGATCAACATCCTTCAAGCTATCTGCTGGTAAAATTTGAAGACAAACGGAGCACTTACTATTTATAGTAAATCATTTTGGAAACTGGCTATAAATAGAAGTCAGCTGTAGGCGCCGATGTCAGCAGGCAAGTCACGTGGTGAGGAGCGCATCATTCGAATTTCAAATCAAACGGAGTTGTGGAGTTATCAGAAACAAGCAGTTACTATAAATAGCAAGCCACCTCCAGAAACATGCCAGAAATAGCAAGTCATTACGAGGCATCAGCAGGTACAGGTCAAGCAGGTGATGAGGACCCCATGCCACGAATTTCAAGACAAACGGAGTTGCAGATGATGGAAAATCAAACACTTACTATTTTTAGCAGGTTGGCACAAAGGAATTAGGGTTTCCTAAATTCAAGGGCGAAACACGAAAGTTAGGCAGATGCGACATCCAGCTGCAATCACCACATTTCTGGCATTCGGCACGCAAAATTTGAAGGCATTCTGAGCAATTGCTATTTTTAGCAAGTTGCTAAAAATAACAGGTACAGACAGATATCAGGCATCAATAGCACAAACACATCCCGAGGTTCAGAACAAAGCAAAATCCAACCTTTTTGGAGCTTGAAATTAGCTTGAAGTGCAAAATTGACAAACTTTCTAAAAATAGCAAATAAGGGTTAGCATGATTAAATCACCCTAAATCTGGCAAAGAGCATGAAATTCGCTAAAACTGATAAATTTTCAAGTCCAGCATCCAAATTCGTTTTAAAAGGCTGAAGACAGATGAAAATTCTACCAAGGCAAAAATGAAGGCTCACAGGTCAAAGTGTTACAAATTTGAAGTTGACCCCTCCACAGGCGTCCAAGAACTTGGAAGGTGAAATTTCATTAAATGTTCAAAATTAGATGCTCAGAGGGTCCAATGCACCTCAAGCTTGAAAGATGGAGTTTAAAATTTTTCTAAGTCGTTTAAATTGAAAGTAGGCATACCCATATGCGCCTCAACAAGGAAGGGAGGTAAGAATTGACTAAGTGTCCAAGATTTAAAGCTTACCCTCTTGTTTGCGCCTAGGGAAGAAGATGACATCAAAGATTTTTCTAAGTGTTGCACATTTGAAGTTCAACCCCTAAATTGCGCCCTTGAGGCTGGCAAGAGCCTTGAAAATTTTCTAAGGAGAAATGGAAGCTCCACTAGTAAAATGCGCCCAAGTTTGAAAGATGCTATGAGGAAATTTTCTAAGTGTAAAAAATTAGAAGCTTAAGCCCCCATTTGCGCCCTTGAAAGAAGATGGAGTAAAGAGTTCATTAAGTGTTACAAATTTGAAGTACCACCTGCCAAATGTGCCTTGACTTGTGGAAGGTTGAAGAAAATTGTCTAAGGCATTCAAATTTAAAGAAGACCCTCCTAGATGCGCCCAAGGTCATGGGAAGAGTATAAAATATTCTAAGGCTTTTGAACTCAAAGCACAGGGTCTAAAATGCGCCCTTGAGGTTGAAAATTGATAGAAAAAATTCTAAGTCATGAAAAATGAGAGCTCAGGGGTAGAATTGCGCCTAAGACAAGAAGGAGGTGATTGTGAATTGTCTAAGTATAGAAAACTTGAAGTATGCACCTCTATATGCGCCCTTGCCAAATGGAAGTCAAATGAAAGATTCTAAGTCTGGAAAATGGAGGTAGGGGATGTTAAATGCGCCCTTGACTTGGAGGAAGCCCTGAGATTTCTCTAAGTGTTGCAAAATGAAAGATTGACCTCTCATATGCGCCCAGCAGCATGATGGAGCTTGAAAGTTAACTAAGTCCAGCAAAGTGGGAGTAAGGACCCCTATATGCGCCCAGCCATGAAGGAGGAGATTGAGAATTTGTCTGAGGCACTCAAACTGAAAGTGAGGGTGGTCAATTGCACCTTGGCTCGAGGGAGAAGTTGGAAATTTTCTAAGTGTAAAAAAAAAAAAAAAAATGAAAGTTGAGAGGTCTAAATGCGCCCTTCAAAAGGATCGTTTCAAAATTTCTCTAAGGCAAGATTAAAATTAGAAGCAAGCACCTCCAAATGCACCCTTGGGAAAGGATGAAAACAAGTTGGTGAATTTGATCAAGTGATGGAAAATGAGACTTCAAGGGGCTAAATGCGCCTAAGTCATGGGGGTGGAGGTGAATTTTCCTAGGTGAGTGAAAATTGAAGTCTGCCATGTTGAATGTCCCTAGCTTAAAGAGGGTATTATCAAAGTTGGAGAATTATCTAAGGCAATTAAAATGGAAGCTCTACCCATGAATTGCGCCCTACCTTGAAGAGAAATTCTTGAAGAATTTTCTAAGTAACAAGATGGAAGCACTACCCATGAATTGCACCCAAGATGAGAAGGAAGTCAGGGGATATTTTCTAAGTGTTTGCTAGCGGCAGGACAAAAGCTCAAATGCACCCAAGCTAGTGATGAAATAATATTTTTCTAAGTATAAATATTTAAATTCCACCTCTAGAAGAAAATACTCCCAAGTCTAATGGAGGGGATGAAATTTGCTTAGGCATGGATGAATTGGCAGTGGATGGGTCAGAAAGTGTCAGCTTCGTGAGGTTGATAAAAAATTTCAAGTAAGAGCAAGGAAATGCGCCTGGAGTTGAAGAAATGGATTAAATTTTGTGAAAATTAATTTTCTAAGGTTCAAAAATTCAAGAAATTTAAATGAACCCGTTCGTTGTGTACCCATGGATTTGACGTGTTCTGATGAAAATTCTCTTCTGGGTATTGAAGATCTTCGACAAGGAGTGGATTTCAAGGTCCCCTGCACTTCGCCAAGGCCTCCGGGATGGAGATTTTTGATGGGTACAGGATTAATGAGTTTTCCTAAGGGAAATAAAAAAAATTTCTAAGGCAAGGAATAAAATGTGTTAAAAATACCTTGGCGGATGAATTTGAGATTGAGCGCCTAGGTAAATTTTGATCAAATTCCTGATGACATATCAGAGTGAAGTATGCCCGAGCAAAATGCAAGATAGGTTGAAAATTTGGCTAAGGCATGAAGAATTTGAACGCAAAGTTGGCTAGTGAAGACAATGAACCCTCGGGAGTTAAAGCGTGAAAATCCTGGTAAGTAAGTTAAGTTTATATTATGAGGTGTTTTGATACTCTTCTCCTTGCTTGTTTTGCAGGAGGAACGTCGAGACCAAGCGGTGATGACTTGAAGTGAGGAAGAAAATAATCCAGGATGACATTTCAACCTTGAAGGAAGAAAAGTTGCAAGAGAATGGCTAAGTGTTGAGACTTAGTGACAGAGAAGAAATGTTTTAAAAACTCAAGATGGAGAAAAGATGAAGACCCAAGTGTTGAAAATCATCATTAGGCAGAAGAATGAAGTTGCCGCCTTGAAGTTAGATCGAGAACGTGCCTGTAGTTGAGTCTATTTGATCAAGTCTGCAGTTAAGAAGGAGAACAGTGTGAACGCATTTCAAGGCTGGAATCTTCTAGAAGGATGATGGACATTAATGGCTCATTTATTACCCCACTCTTCTTTGTGGCGGTTTTTAGGGTGAATCTTGTTTAGGGCTGAGGTGGCACAATCTGGGCCATCCAGCCGATTGTAATCTAAGTCGTCCGCTGGACTTGGCCAACTATATAAAGGGGGAGTCCCCCTCATTTGTATCTCATTAGAAGTAGAATTAGAGTAGAAGTTAGAATAGAGAGACAAATTAGAAGTAGCTTAGTATAGATTGATAAAGTAGTTGAAGAAGAAGGAAAGTTTTTCCTTAAAACTTTGTAAGAAATTGTTGTGAACACTCTCCCAATAAAAAGAATTTTCATTGATGATGAATTTCGTCTTTTGTTGTGAGTAGCTAGCAAGGTTTCTTCGTCCTTCTGATTCGAGTAGTGACTTAAAGTAGAATAAGTTTCATTTCATGCAAGTAGATAGTAATTGTGGAATGTGGTCTTCAATTTGAGCAAACTTCGTCTATCCATACCACTAGTGTGTTCGCTGATGGTGAATGCGCCTTGTGTGGTCAACTGGAATATCATGTACTTAACTTCGATCATGATTTGTGTGTTTATATGCGTCGTTGTGATGGTATTTTCATGCTAAGTTGTGATCTGAACACCTTGAGCTACTCCTTTGAAGATTGCACCGGTTCTGTGGAGGCTGTCCGAAGCGAGGCAAAGCAGAGCCTGGTTGAAGCTTGTGGGAATTGATCGCCATGTCCACGCCTTAGAGTAGATTAGAGCTCTCTAAACCCTGCATTTTAAATTCAGTACTTTCAAGTTAGTTCAGGAAACAAGAACTTCATAGACAAATCTTTCGAGCATTTGAGTTCCTTTCTCCGCTGCTAAACAATTCCGTAAGTCCCCTTGAAATACTAGCAAATCACATTGAGCCAACTGAGACTATTCGCATTGAAGGAACCTTGGAGTTGAATGCACGAACTCTCTCGCAATCTTAGCGTGCTGGATACTTTGATCAAGAGAGGATAGGGTAGACGTTGGCGACTTTATTCTGCGTTGGTGCGGTCACGAAAAACACATCAACAGATAGGTGTCGTCATCTCCTTAGGAATTTAGAAGTGAAGCTTATCGTTTGATGTTGTGCCAATTATCTTTCTTTCAGTCTACGCCTTGGATAGGTGTCGTCATCTCCTTGGAAATCCTAACTTAAAGATTATCGTATAAACCCATTCCCTGTTCCTAAGTCCCCATGCTCTGTTTCTCTTGAGGAAGTAGGATAGATTAAAAGCATTTAGTTAGTTGTAGTTAAGATCTGCAAAACCAGAGAAAATCCTTAGCTGCAACGTTCTTGGTTTCCTTAACCTTGTGCCTCTTCCAGCTGAGTCAAAAAGATAGAAGTTAGACTACTTTACTTTTTCACGCATATCAACACAAGAGGGACTCCTAATTTGAAGAGTAGTCATTACGCACTGTGCATAGTTGTTCGTGGCCAATTCATACTCCAAAGGTGTGAATTGTCATGCCAACACCAATTAGCTACAATGTTTCCTAAAGTATGCTTCACTTAAATGAGTCAGGGCACTTCTCCTTTTCAAATAAATTTGTTGTCAATAGTTGTGTGAAACTTTACCGTCTCTAGTAAATGTTCAAGTCACAAGTACTTCAAACCCTAAAAACATCCTTTCATTTAAGGCCATTCCCCTAGCTACTCCTTCTGAAAAGCTCCCATAAGGAACACCACCCTCCAATTCTTCTTATCATCTTATTAGCCAACAATGATGACACACTCCATGGGCTGGCTCAAAAATTGGAGGAACAAGTAGCTGATATTGCTCTTTTTCTATGGTGCATCTCACTTCTTATTAATCAAATTCAATGGCAAAAATAAAACTAGTTGGTTCTCCAAAACTGCTTGAAAGTTGAAACATAAGCTGGAATGCTTGAACTTGCTATGGATGAACTATCAGCATCTTCAATAATGGGCATGAAGCTATTGGAATTACTCTTTGATGAGAAAAACAAAAGGAGGTTGGCTGAAGTTATTTACCATAAATTGCAATAGGAGGGACAAAAAGACATTAGACGATTATTCTTGATCGGCATCAAGATGAGGCTCTAAACCTAAATGGAGGGTGGAGTCCCTACCTTTCAAAGGCAATTTGTATTGTAATCCCCATGAATTGGAGCCAACTGTGTTGCATAGATGGTTGTCCTTGCACCAAAAGATAGACCTGTTAATGACCGATACAATCTCCAGAGTTAATGAATCCATGGGAGGCAGTTAAGTGTAATGTCCCCTTATTAGAGACATAAAAATGCACACACAAAATTCCTTGTTCACGATTAAATTAGATCATTTTAGATTGCACATTTCAAGAATAAGACAAATGAAATGCATTATTATCAACTAGTGCATAACTAACCTAATCTGACATGACTTGTTACTCTTGATCGGAATAGATCTTCGCCTCATTCCTCTTCCTAACCTCGTGAGATGGTAGATTTACTGTGCCAAGGGCGCGTGCACCATCTTGAGTTGGACACCCTCAAGGATTGGTTACCTGTCTTGGGCTCCGTCCAACATTGGGTGGATTTACCCGCCTTTCCCTTCCACACTCCCTATCCTCATCGAGCGTTACGAAAGAGATTTTTGGCCCAAAGTCTATTCTCGTAGTAGCAAAGTCATAACATCATTCACTTATCCTATTGAATTCACAATTCATCACATATTAGAATATTTATAAACAACCACTGATATTTAATCTAATAAGATATGGGTTAGTCATTATACCGTAATCCACCACTGTATGTAGCCAATCGTATTTCCTGAATACATAACTATCAACCTTATTCAGACCACTAAAGATACTTACCTCAGAGTGTCGCTTTGTATTTGATTACTTCAAGACGTGTTCCCTGTCAGCGTAACCTCTTCATGTCTTCTTCTCTCCATCAATTTCCCAATATATATATATATATATATATAATAGGGGAAACAAACAATAATAACACATCTATTTACCCTACTCAATAAATTCTGAATATATTAACTAGAAGCAAATAATAACAAATGCATCTTAATCTTTAGATTCTGATTATAAATAACAATAGATATATCTATTGATCTATTCTATAAATTCTAAGCATATCATAATAATACTAATAGCTATGCCTATCAGTTCCCTTTAACCTTTAGCAGATCACAGCCCATAAAATCTGACTTTTACCCGAATGTATTGCAGCCTCTGTTTATTCTTTTATTTACATTTCTGATTCCCCATATATCCTCCTCTTCTTCTTATATGTTATCCCTTTATATCTCTATTTCTAATAAATATTTATATACCATTATGTATATATTCTATACAAGAATCTATATGTATATTACTATTCTTACTTGACTTACAATAATTCTATTGCATGAATACATGTATATATAATTGCAGTGACAATAAGGCCTACCACAGAAATAATAATAATTACAAATAACAAAATATAATAACTATGATAAAATAATATTCACCAATAGCTAAAATATATAATTACATTCTATCACTATATTAGAGAATACCACAATCTGTATAAATCTGAATATGCCTCTTATTACTGATCCGGTGTTTCCTTTAGTACAGAATATACTCTTATATTCTTCCTTTAATTCCACTCATCCGTCCATCGATCTGTAGAATGCTCCCTTTCTTCTACAGCGACGATCCCTTCTTACCTTACTCACATTTTTTCTCCCCATCCATATCTTTTGGATTATATTGTCCTCTTTTTATAGCCGGTCAAGGTCTTGACTTGAATCGTGCCTGTTGGTGCTGCCTTTTGGGAATCAGTTTAATGTTTGATTGCTTTTTCCTAACTATTGTTTATTTGGGAGTCATTCATCCTTTTTACTTTGTATATTATATTTTGTATTTGTTTAGTATTTTGTATATTATATTTGGTATTCTTTTTATTTCATTTAGTATTTGTTTTCTACTATGGTTTCTTAGAATGATATTTACAATTTTTTACATATTTTTGCTATTATCAGCTTTATTATTATAATATGGGATATTCTAAAATATTTATTTTGTGATTATAATGAGTGTCTATGATAATCATGATGTAGATAATAACGGTTAAGTTATTATTAATATTATAATATTATCATGATATGTATAATTATATATTTGTATTTTAATAATTTTTCGTATTTGTATTTTGATATTTAGTTGTATTTTGATATCTTGGTGTTACAAATTTCAGGGGACATGACATTAAGCCATGTCACGAACCTAAGTGTTGCACTGCACAATACAAGGAGACCAAGAGCGCACACCTTGCAACAATCCCCCCCAGTGCAAGTGAGGGGTTCGAACCCATGACCCAGGCTCTAATACCAATTGTTGCACAAACGGCTGTTGTTGCACCAAAAGATCAACCTGTTGATGCCCAACACAACCGCCAGAGTTAATGAATCTGCAAGAGGCAGTTAATCCAAGTCACGAACCCGAGCGTTGCATTGCACAGCACAAGGAGACCAAGGGCGCACACCTTGCAACAAATTGCATCAAGCTATAGAAGACGATAGGGGAAGCAAGTTGGTCTTCATTATTACAATCCACCACCAACCTTGAGGCTTCTTGATGATGACACTTTGTTGTTTGATGTGTAATCATTTTCCAAGGAAGACAGCCTGTAACTGATCACCTTTTGGTCCTTGGCCTTTTATGCTATTAAAGAGCAAGGGCTTTCTGTAATATTCCTCTATAGTAATATTATTCTCTTTTTGAAAAAAGAAGGGAAGATTAATACACAAAGTTAACATCAAGTATCTTTTTACTTTAGCCCTTGAATTCATGCAAATCAGATTATGTACTTTGCATGATCTAATTATATTACTTGCTTATTGTTAAGTTGTACCTAGCATATTGCACTATATAGCTCTTCTTATTGCCATAGTCTTGCTTATCACCTTATTCATTCCTTTCCTAGCATATTGTCTTTTGAGTGTAGGCTCTAAAAAGGTCTTCTACCTTTTCCCTATTTAGAGAATGACTTTTTCCTTCGAAGTATATAGAATATTGAACTACAAGCCCTAGAAAATAGAAAAGAAAGAGTAGAATAAGCAAAACCAAAATCAAACAAAGTAGAGATAGTGATACATATGTATGGAGTTAGAAGAGTCAAAATAGCAGAATCTTGGGAATATAAATCAGGTCCAAGTCACACCACCAAAAAAATGTGACCAGATGCAGGGGTGAAGGCTATAAGTGGAAGAAGAAAAATGAGCACAAGAAAAAGAAATGTGAAGGTATACTCAGAAATCATAAAGGGAAGTCAGAAGAAAGTGAAAGCGTACCATAGTGGGGATGAAATTACCTTACACCGTCCATGAAAATCATGAATTGGAATGTTAAGGGCCTCACCGCCACTGATAAAGTCACCTACTAAACCAGATAATAGAGCAGAGAGTGGACATTATACATTTTCACTTTTCAAGAAGCGAAAATTATGTGGTAAAATTGATCAGATCAAATTTTCAAACTTACTGAGAGTAAGTGATATAGCTTGTCTTTCAGCTGGAGGTTTTGCAATATTGTGGAAACCTGACAAGCTTTAAAGTTTAAGGAATCGAGTTGAATTTAAATATATAATATCATAATATAATCTTAAAGGATCTGCTGGATAAACCTAGGAGGACATGAATTTAGCTTTGGGAGCAAGGTGCTACGAAAGTTATATAAAGAAAAGGCCAGCCAAGAATTTAAAAATCTATTCAGTTTGGTGCCTTTCCCATATGGTTCTTAGGCATGAGATTTTTGAGGGAGACGATAAAGTTGGGAAGATGGTTTATACTTCACCCTTTTACCCTCAATAGAAATCAAATTACTTTTAGAAGACGGTACCAAAGCTTATGTGCATTCAGTAGTGCCTTTTCATGAACGAATCAAAGAATTGAGAATGATAAAAGAAGAAAGAATATGATAGATAAATGATGAAAACAGTAGCTTTTATTTTTGTTAACTTTCTAACTGGGAATTTGATTGTAGCTGAAGAATGGAGATTTTTCTGTAGGTTGAGATGTAGAAGGTTAAATTTGGAAATTGTAAAATATACGATGAAAAGAGGGAAGACTATGCATTCAATAATGCCTTTGCATTATTGAACCAAATATAAAAGAAAGATAAACAGAAGAAAAGTTTGGTGGATATGTAACATATTGAACTAAAAAAATTCTGATTTTGCAATTTCACAACAGACAAACATGCAACTTCAACATCATTTGATCACCAAGATTCCAATGTAGGTAAGGTGAGAGCATACAATGAAAGGGGTTAGATTGATTTTAGAGAAAAATGTTTGTTGGCGACAAGCTGCACAACTCATCATTGCATTGTTACAAAAATCTAAAATTAATAAAATACTCTTCTTGCGGCAAGCCTTCCAAATTAAATTACAAAATTCTAATTTGACGGAAAACCACACAGATTAACATTAGAAATAACAATGTCTGAAATGAAAGTATTTTTTAATGTCATGGTAACATAGCTATTTAGACTTACAAAATTTAAATTCATTTAAACTTATAATATTTCTAATGGTAAATTGCACAGAAAATTACAATACATTCAATAGCAAGAATATTTTACTATGGCTGGTTAATAAATACCGAACCAAAAATAATTATAAATAAACTGAAAATAACCAATAGCTGCAATAGTATCAAAAGTTCCCCTAAAACAAACAAATATTAAAGTATTTCATAGACCCAAAGGCCTACCTAGAAGGAACACTTTCTCAAGATGAAGAGGCTGGGTGCAGACATGTACGGCAACTCAAGTAGTGAATATTATTAACAATTGTGATCAGCAGCCTCAAAATTTAGAATCACAGCCCTCGCCCAAAGTATCGCAGCCTTACTCCAAGTAAATCACAGCCACAAAAGAATTTATATCATGAAAAGGACTCACACCCTCCTTAGATATGGACGAAAGCTTCAAAATCAAAACAATTTAATATTCATCAATGAAATATCTCAGACTAATTTTATACACAATTTTTTATCACTTCCTCAACTCTATGTGCACAGGCATTTCATCAAACAGTTGTTCTAAGTGTGTATTGAATTTGTTTTCAATAGAATGATAGTTGTCTTTGTGCAATACATTCATAATATGGATTTCTCACCAATTTCAAATGCATGGCAACATATATTGCAAGCAATACAATAGATGATTTTGTTTTCATACAATGCATATCTTGCTGGTTTAATATCTAACTCAGAAATTATCAACCAATAATATCTACCAGTGAAGAACATAACCAATAAATAAAAGTAAAAATTATGCTGACTTGAAATTACAAGAGGAAGATTTTAAATATGATTTATTGCACTCCCCATGGTACGACTGTGCCTGTCTTAATGGTATGATTGCCACCGTGAATAGGCGCTTTCCCATATTCTTACGGCTACCCAAATAGTATTTGTTGGTGGCAGCAAAATGAAGCTTGCGCTGGCTAAAGAAGTCGCGCCCTTGTCTAGTCACTGCCCACGTCACCCTTGGTGACTTTTTCCTTGTACGGCGTCCCTCTCTAATGCTGCAACTCAAAACAAATAGGGGCTACATAATATATTGAAAGCTGCGATATGAGGATAAGGCTAACAAGCCTTTACAAAAAATATTGAGACGACTCCCTTCAGGGGCTAGTATTGATATTATAAAATCGTCCCTCACAATTACCTGGAATAGTACAACTGGCTCTAACAACTAATAAAATATTTATTTTATTTATCTTTGTAACTCTGCAACTTATCACACACTTATCATATTGGCATAAGACTTCACGAATCTTGAAAAATCCACCTCTGAATTCAATGCAAGAAATCTGAATGATCTCTTTAGCAACCAGCTAGGGTAGAATCTTGCACTACTGAGGTCAGCATCCCTCAGGTTTTCATCTAAGGGTTTGATTTTTTTGAAAACTCTCCAATTTCATCAAAGATAATTTAGCATAACCAAAATGAGTTTCCAAAAGCGCTTTTGTATTAATTCTCAAAGCCACCAGAAGAACTTTTCAAATTCCTGCACTTTTAATATTTCCTTTTGCTTGACTTTAGCCTACAAGAATAAAATAGGCTAATTGGTCACTTTGGATTACTCCTCAGAAGGGGACATCACAATCACTCTTAAAAGAGTTTGGCAACCCATATTGCCGCAAACCAATCCTTTAAAAGGTGTGGCTGGCACCATAGGGTACATCCAACATCAATATTTAGAAATAAAATATTATTACTAACAAAAGGTAGAAATTAAGGGTATACTTAGATATAATTCAAACCAAAACTTAAGCTCTATATACACACACAAAGCACTGGAACTAGAAATCTTCACACCAAACTAAAATATATATTGGGATTTGACACAAACAAATATCTAAAATTAGAATTCGGCAACTGATCTACACATTGATAATTCCTAGATGGAATTATTCAAGTGAATAGGAGGGTTTTCATCCTCGAATCCATTCTTTGTCAAAAGTTTTCGTCTTATGGAAGAAAAGAGGAACAATGTTCAATCTTCAAATAAGTAAATTTGATAAGGTGAATTACTAATCCTCTCCATTCCTCAACTCCTTTTATAGGCTTTTTAAAGAAAAATAATTATTATTTTATTCTCTCCATTTCCTTCAAAACTTTAATTTTAAATTTGAACCTCATTCCTAACATCACTTTTGCTCCCTTTTTTCAAAACAACCTTTTTATAATAATAAAACACAAGTTTTCTTTTTGAATATAGCTTGAAGTAACTTTTTCTACAACTTAAGTTAAATTTTTAAATTATCTCCCTTACACCACCCCATTAGCTTATGGGAAATAAAATAATAGGCTAAGGGTCTTCATTGGATTTATGCTTAAGAAAGGGACATGATAGTCCTCCCTTCCCAAAAGTACTTTCCCTCAAATAATTGCAAATTTGGATGCTCTAAATTTTGGTCTCCTTCCCAAGTGGTATCCTCTACCAGAGATCCCTCCAACAAACCAAATATTTTGAAATGCTTCTATTTCTCAATTTTCTTGCTCACACATCCATGATAGCTTTGGGTACCGGAATCAACTTGCCTTTGCCATTAAGTGGAGGCAATTCCATTGAAGGTGTGATATGTTGACCAAGTGCCTTTTTGAGGCATGGAACATGAAACACATTATGAATTTTGCTTTGTTTTGGTAATTCTAGTTCATAAGCAAC
This sequence comes from Sequoia sempervirens, assembly GCA_007258455.2. Lineage (NCBI taxonomy): Eukaryota > Viridiplantae > Streptophyta > Pinopsida > Cupressales > Cupressaceae > Sequoia > Sequoia sempervirens. The sequence goes on from VDFB02000015.1 coordinate 416,495,891, forward strand.
CTCTCTAATCCTCCTCAATATCCTATAGGGTCCATGGAAATACGGTTTGAGAATTTTAGCTCCACTTCTCTTGAGAGATGATTGTCTATAAGGCTACAGTCTTAAAAGAATCAAATCAGCAACTTTAAATGTTCTTTTCAATTTGTGTCAATCTACATACATTTTCTGCTGATTTTGAGCCTTTTGAAGATTTTTTTAAGTACCTTCAAACAATGGCTTTGTTGGACCAGCTCTTTTGCTCTTGACACTTTGTTATTAATGATGATTAAATCCATAAAAGATAAAGCACCATATCCATATAAACTTTTGAAAGGAGTCAGATCAATGGACATGTGATGTGTGGTATTATATTAATGCTCTCCAAGATATATCCATTTGATCCATGCCTTTGTTGTCTTACTACATAGTGTGTCTCTAGTAACCCCCAATCTGTTTGTTCACAATTTCTGCTTGTCCATTCATTTGAGGGTGATAGATAGTACTAAGAGTAAGCTCATTTTTTTGTCAATTTGAAGACCTCCTACTAGAAAAGACTAAGGAATCTACTATATCTATCACTTACTATTGTTCAAGGTGTTTGAGGCAAACCATGGAGCCTAAAAACTTTTTTTAAGAACAAATCAAATACATAAGGCGCCTTATATTCAGAAGAGATAGTGAAGAAATATGCATACTTGGTAAGACTATCGACCCCAACAAAGATACAATCCTTACTATACACCTTTGGGAGTCCTACGAGGAAATCCATTGAGATGCTCTTCCTTTTTCATCTAGAATCTTTAGAGGCTACAATAGACTTGCTGGAAAAGATTGCTCAATCTTATTTTGTTAACAAGCCATGCATTCTCTCTTGCCCAAAGTATCACAGCCTTACTCCAAGTAAGTCATAGCCACAAAAGAGTAGTTATATCATGAAAGGGATCCACACCCTACTTAGATATGGACGACAGTTTCAAAATCAAACCAAATTAATATTCATTACTCTTAAAAGGGTTCAACAGTCTATATTGCTGCAAACCAATCCTTTCAACCAATCCTTTCAAAAGGCGTGTCTGGTACCACAGGGTACAACTAGCATCAATGCTTAGAAAATGGTACAATCAAACATAATTTCAAACCAAAATCTAAGCTCCACGTACACACAACATTGAAATTAAAAATCTTCACATCAAACAGAAATATATATTGAAATCTTACACAAACAAATAGCTGAAACTAGAACTCTGCAACTAATCTACACATTGATAATTTTTGGATTGAATTATTAAAATGAATAGAAGGGTTTTTAACTCAAATCTATTATTTGTCAAAGAGTTTTTGTCCTAAGACAGAAAAGAGAAACAATGTTCAATCTTTAGAAAATTGAATTTGATAAGATGAATTGATAATCCTCTTCATTCCTCAACTCCTCCTTTTATAGGCTTTTCATAGACAAATAATTATTATGTTATTTTTCTCCTTTTCCCTTCAAACTTAAATTTTTGAATTTGGACCTTATTCCTAACATCGCTTTTGATCTTTTTTTAAAATAACTTTTTCTAATAATAAAACATAAGTTGTCTTTTTTAATATAACTTAAAGTTACTTTTTCAACAGCCTAAGTTAAATTATTAAATTATTTCCATTACATTACCCCATTAACCTTTGAAAATAATAATAATAATAGACTAAAGATCTTCATTGAACTTATGCCTGAAAAAGAGGCATAACAATAATGAAAGACACTAACTTTACTAGCTTTTATTTTTTTCCAACTTTCTAACAGTTGTAATTGACTTGTAATTGATATCTCATGAACAATTTTCCAAGGTCTAGGGCTCCTTAGCCGGCATCTTAAGAAATAAATATACACATTTTTGTTAAATCTGAAGACTTTTTATGATTTCCATTTGTCACTAGATTTCTATTCTTGGACTTGATAGTACGTTGCTTTTATCAAAATTATTTTAACAATAGAATATGGAGAGCAAATAAAAAGCTTTCTTGTAGCTCAAAATTTTGGTGAAAATACAAGTGTCTATAGCCTTATTATGGGGAAGAACTAGTTATCCTTTTTATTTAACAAGAATGTTTTTTCCATCTACAATAGATATCCGAGTATGAATATGGGGAAGAGGGGGATGATCTTGACTTTGGAGCACTTGAAGCAGGATATGTAAGTAGTCAAAATCTACAACTAAATGACTTTCTTATGTGAAAAAGCAGCATGTTGATATCATTTTATAAGAACAAACTTTTTGACATCGTATGCAATGCAGATAACGATCACTCCTTTGGGTCTCAAATCTCATGTGCATTCAGACATCCATACTTCATTTAAAAAGTGGGTCTCAGATGTAGCTGAGCTTGGGATGACATCTTCTTTATAATATGGATGGGATGCTCTTCGATTTCCAGCCATAAAATCAGTGGCGAACCATTATAAACAGATTTGTCAGTTTATTTCCACTTGCATAAGCAGGTATAATTGGCTTACAATAATTTGTCAAGAAGCAACTAGAAATGAATAATTCTTGATAATGGTCAGGGTTAGGTTCAAGATAAGAAACAGAAAAAACCCTCCAGCACTGAAAAGCCAAAAGTTGTGAGGTTCATCAGCTTTGCTAATTATCATGTGTTTAGTTGTTCTATGCACAATAAAGCTTTGTTGACATCCTTCATACCATAAGATCAGTAGCATTTGATATCATTGGTTATAGAGCTTGTGCGATGTTTCTTTCACTGTAGTCTTAGAGCATGAATAACTAGCTATTCTGAGAGTAGCTTTCGAGGAATGGTTTGAGGTAATATTTTTTATCAAAATGATGAATGAATTTCTTTTTCTATTTGCTTTCTATTGTCAAGTTTTTAAATATTAGCCTCTTTCTATACATGGCATGAGAATTCACACTGGTTTTCAAGTATCGAGGTCTTTAATGTTATATTTGAACAAAAGGAATTGCTATCCTCTTTTTTCTAGAGAATCTGGAAGTTCACACAAATGAGAAAGATTAAATATCATGAGCATTACATTATTTCCAAACACACCGGAAATGTCCCAGGTGGGTGGCTGTTTCCAATGTTTCGGAAACATGTCAAAAATGGAAAGGCCTTTGAAATGTCTCAAAATTTCTAGAAGCCAACGTTTAAATTCGAAAAAGGGCTCGGAGCAGTTGAAGCACCGTCAAAATCATTTTGGGTTTCATAGAAACTACCTCAGGATCGACTTGAAAACGGTTAACTCTAATGTCAACCCTCCTTTTATCATGTATTGTGGCAAGATATTCTTTTCCTACCTTGTTTGTCTTCCAGCCATAAATAAAGTCAAACTTAACGGAGCATAAGGGAGTAGTAGTGGCAATGGCACCCATGAAGAAAGTCCACGTAGCCCCAAAGTACCTAGAGACCTTGAGGACCTGAAGATTATTATCATGCAATATACACTCGTAGATCTGTCATTCGATGACGACGAAGCATTGATATGCATTCTTAATGTGTACTTGACTAAATGTTAAACTAATTTAAATAGCGTTTCCTACTTGAAATTGTCAAATTGATTTTTTCTTTTAAGAGATGAGTGTATGCACCTTACGTTTTGTACAGACTCTTTCCAAAATTCCATGTATCTTAATTTGGGGTCCTTGATATTTGTCTGGTTTATTTGGTAAAGATGCTGAGCTCGTGAATGTAGATAATAGTAAACATTGTTAGTTGTTGTTAGAGGACAGTTATCTTCGATTAGGTAATAGTTAGTTCATTCATCATTATGTATAAATAAACCTTGTTCATTCCTAATCAACACAAGGAGTTTTTTGGTGTGTCGGTGTGTCTGTAGATCATCATCATATTTGTTTGATTTGTAAACTCTTGATACTTTCATTTCGTATTTAGAGCACCAGGGAGGAGAACCACATGAAGTTGTCCGTTGTTGACACGGCAGGGTTTGGAGAATCCAGTTTGAGGAGCCGATGATTGTATGTTGTTGCTGATTTGTGGTAAATGTGATAGAATCCAGTTTGCAAGAAGAGTCGGTACAGACAGAAGGGTTTGGTCGCTAGGAAAGTCCGCTGCATTTTGTAAAGTGAGCAAAGAAAAACAAAAGGATACAAAGCAGGTCAAAGATTCCAACAATTGTTTGAAGATCATCACTTAATATTGAAGAGATCCCAGTTTTGTTTGGAGAAAGATAAAAGAAAAGAATGCATCGCAAGTATTGTTCTTGAAGGAACTAGGAGCAATTTAAATTGTTGGCGGTAGGGAGGAATTTAAACAGTAAGGCTTTTTTTTATTTTTTATTTATTATTGAGTAAACAATTTTTCCTGTTGATGGTATTTCAAAATTGAATTTGCAAAGGGAAGTGTGTTGTTGAAATTTTGCAAGAAGATTATCAAGATTTGAAAGTGATAGGAGGATTAATTTAGAAAAGTAATTTGTTTTTGAGATGACAAATATTGTGGGTACATCGGGACTATTGATTCCTATTTTTGATGGGACAAATTTTGCTTATTGTAGTACACGAATTCAAACTTTGTTAAAATCTAAATATTTGTGGAATATTGTTAGTACCCCAGGTATGAAAAACCCAAGGATGTTAATGCATTAACTAATCAACAAAAACAAGAATTAGAGAAAAAATTATCAAAAATACAATAAAGCTTTGTTTTTAATTCAAGGTGCAATAAGTCGGTTAATCTATCCTAGGATTTGTGGTGTTGTCCATTCAAAATAGGCATGGAATATTCTTGTGTTGTACCCAAACCAAATTTTTTGCTTCATTTAGGCATTTTACTTAAAAGAGTCTTAAACCTTGTTAAAATGATGTCAAAACACTGTTTTTGGGAAAATCAAGTATGGACTTTGTGTCAGTTTGATGTCAGGGGGATACTGGTGAAATTTGAAAAAATTGAAAATTAGGGTTTTCAAGCACCCCTGTTTTAGGTCATGAAACCCTAAAATTCAAACTCGTCATAATTGATTAAAAATTGTTTTGATTGGCTCATTTTGCTTCACGATCATAATGGTGAAGTTAGTTTCAGTTAAAACTCAATTTAAGTTTGGTGGGTAGTTTTCGCTTTTTCAGATGGAAAGTTAGGGTTTTTGAGATTGTCAACGGTAAATGGCCAGAGACCAGGTGTTGAAATCTAAGCCTAAAACGCTCAAATGAAGAATCTGTGGCAAGATAAGTTCAAAATAATGCTTCGTCTCGAAGGAGATTTTTTGTCGGAATGAAAATCATCAAAAAAATTCTCTGGAACTCCAAAGCCCCTGGAGGACAGGGGTACCCTAGATTTCAGTTTTGAGGTTTGTCACTTCCAAGAAGACTTGTCGGAAATACTGTCAGCTTCGTGATGAGCTATCCAGCCAACCTGAAAGATATGTTTAGCACCTGATACAGGAGATTCAGCAAGAAACGAGGGGAATGAAAAATGATTTAACACTGGAAGGAAAAGCGCAGCTTTTGCAAAAGGCACCCATCTTTTTGAGAGATCAGATGAAGGATTCCGGCCAAACGACACCTTGGATGTTTGTCTCACATTTGACCAGGCTTCGCAACGCATCCGTAAGCAAGTGAATATGAATTGCTGAACTGCCAGAATCAGAGGTCAAACACAAGGTTAAATCTTGGTTAGAATGACAAGGAAAAAGCAAAAGCGCCCCTGTTGGCCAGGGGCGCCCAAGGTTTTGGAGCCTTGAATATCTTCTTTCTGGTGATCTTAGGTATTCATCCTATTCGTGTTAAATCCAGCTTTCCGTTGCATATCTTCGTCAAATCGGAAGATGAGTTAGCAGCCTATAGTTGGAGATTTAGTGGTATTTTAGCCAGTTGGAAAAATGGCTATCTTTGGGAACAAAAGCATATCTCTGGGAACAAAAGCGACCCTGGAGGCCAAGGGCGCCCTTGATTTTGATCTATCAGATGATGAAATTTTATGAAGTGTTCTTTTGGAGCTTTTGTCAAGAATAGAATCAGCTCTGCAGTGAGCTAGTTATTGAGTCCTGAAGTTTTGCCAAACACGAGATGAGAGGAGGTCAAGTTTACCTTCGTAAGTGATGAAAATTTGACTTTATGGGGTCAAAAGCACAACTTTTGCTAAGGGGGCTTGGATTTTTGAAGCCTCATATCTTAGTTTTGTGGATTGCAATCTCAAGGAGTGTTTTTGTTAAATTTGATCCTGTTCTTCAATGCAACTCTCAGCCAGTTGATTAGGCATGTCAGTCAATCAGAATCAGTGATGGAACAGGAGCTCCAGCGAGGATTGAAAATCCAAATTTTCATTAAAATGGTTAAGTCTGGAAAGAAAAGCCTTGAGTCAAAGGTTGACTTTTTGAACTGAAGATGACTAGGCGCCCATGAAAGGTGGAAATTAAATATTATTTTAATATTTAAATAATTTGACTTTAAGGAGATTATTTTAATTATAAAAAAGGACAATTTTATGCATGCATGTTCAGTTAACTAATTTTGCATGCTGAGTCAACTGAATTAATTAAAGGTGGCGCCCTTTTTAGGGTTATTTGACATCCAGTTACCTTTTTTCAAGCTCCAATCAGATGAAGTCGAATTGTTTTGAGGTCCAATTAGGATTTAATTGAGTATTTTTAGAGGTGGCGCCTAATTGCATGAAGATGGATGATTTTGTCTTGGATTTATTTATTTAAGTCATAAATTTGCCATTATTCTCATACCAAGTTTAGAGCAAAGGCAAATTTCTTGAGCAATTGAAGATTTGAAGGTGCTTTGAGTTCAATTTTTCAGTGTCGGGTCCAGATTGTTCAGAAGATTAATTTTCCAAAGTTAGATGTTTTAGTGAAGCAGAATAAACAAAAACAAACTTCTATCTTTTGTCTAATTTCTTCTATTCTCATCTTAGGTATTCTTCGCATGTCAAACAAAACGGCAGAATATTCAAAATCAGATCATTTGTGTTCACATACTTCAGCAACAATAGCAAAACCCATGTCTTAGATTTTTTCGAGAAAATTGCCCTGTAGCTTTTATTCTAAAGCTTTGAGCTCTTTTCCGAGAATTCCTTTGCATGTGGGTCAAAAACACATCTTTTTCAAAATCGAGTTATATGGGTTGCCTTAGAATTCCATTGCCTACAAAACCCATGTTCCATATTTTCTCCGGAAAAATTGCCCCGAGTGAGCTCTAGAACCCTTGCTTTTCTTGACTGAAAAACCTCTGCATGCCTAGCTAATACTCTTTCGAATTTTTGTTGATCTGGGTTTGCTTAGAATTCAATTCTGCACGAAACCCACATTTTAGAAAAATTCCGCAACAAGCTATTTTTAGCCTTGTCCATAGCTTTTTCAGCCTTTTCCGAAAGTTGTCCGAATATACCCAACTTCACAATCAAAAGTCCTCATTTTCAAAATGTAGTTCAATCCCATAGATTATAAGACCAAATCAGTCTTGATGCATGACTTTTTGAAAACTTTAGACACAGACTTGGGTTGTGTCTATTCGGTGGTCAATCTGAGCACTTTGGAGGGCATTAGTAGCAATGTTCTGAAGAATCTTGAGCATTCTAGGTTGCTAGCAGTGGCGTCTTTTCTTATCACAGCTTTCGATCTAGAGTTTGTTCTTGCTTGCATCAAGCATTACGAATCATCTACACGACAAATTAGATCAGCTAATGGGAGAGTCATCTGCAGCCTTAAGCCGAGGGACGTGGAAAAATGCTTCACTATTCCTCCTCGTTCAGACAATTTCACTGTAGTCATTGAGGCTTGTGATAAGATATGGTATGAAGATCAAGAGCGATCACAGAGGAAAGTTGCTCAAAGATAGTTGAAAATACAAAAGACTAACATGCCTAAAAAGGTTGGTCACGGCGAGTTCAAGGATGAAGTTGTCATTTTGATAACTCTACTCAATCAGGTTACGGGTTAGGAGGAGGCAAATATATTCTGAACATGGATGTTTTACATCATTTCTAGGATCCTTGATGGTATAGAGCACTTTGATTGGGCCATGTTGATCAGTGAGTGCCTTCACCAGCAGATTACTGGATTCCTCAAAATACACGAGTTTCACATGGTGTCTTACTCGGTCTACTTGGTTGCATCTCAAGGTAGTTTTAGATACCTGAAGACTAATGAGACTCTTGGTGTTCAACATATTCACAAGTATTACTCAGTTAAAGTTTTCTAAAGCTGAACAATATTTCAAGGCGGTGAATGATCACTTTTTCATGAAGACAGTCAGGGATCTTGACAACGAAATGCACATCTAGATTTCACCAAAGGCAAAATCAGCGATGGAGAGTTAAGCAGATTGGTTCATTCAATTCCCCACTTTCACATATATTCAAGTCTATGGTTATGTCGAAGAGCCTCTGATGTTACCAAGGTACCTGTCAAATAAAGTCCTTTTCATGGAGTTTCTCAGACAAGCTCAACATGTTCACTCTTTTCTTCGCAGTCACCATAAGTTTGCAGTTTCCTTCCTTTCAGATGGGGTATTTTCACATGCAGGACTGCCGCAGATTGCAAGTTTATGATGACCAAGCTTGAGAAATTCAACCTCAAGTACCATATTGAGAGGCGTTCTTATGATCCTTTGGGTCATTATGCAGCTAGGTTGGAGCGACGAATTGCACACAAGCCAGCACTTGAGGATTTTTTGGCTAATTGCAAGGATGAATTTGAAGTTCGTCGACGTCATTGCTATAGACTTACTATTGCTCAGATTGTTGATTACTTATCAGAGGATGTTGAGGGTCTATCAGATGATGACTAAGAGGTTCTACTTAGTTCATACGTCAAAGATCAAGTTGCTCGCTAGCCACTTCGCTCACCAGATTGGTATGCCAGGGAGAGTACTTCCATTGAGGACGTGTCTAAATCAGTTATCAAGATCAGCAAGCAGTTCTTGGAGAGTAAGGGAAAGCACAAGACAGTGCTAGTCATGAAGCCGCCCAGGGTTTTCTTCACTACCTTCTACTTTGAGGTAAAGGCCTCGGGTTAGGGTTATCTTGAAGCCGCCTGAAGGGGTTAGACTCGACGGAAACACAAAGGGGAGGAGTACTGGCAAATGGAAGCAGAAACAAGTAGAAAGGGCGCCTAAAGTTCCAGTAGAGATAGGCATACAGGGTGAGCCACATCTTTCACCTCCTAGTTCTCCATGTTCACCACATTCGCATCCTATTGATATAGACTCAAAGCGGATACACCAGTTCGAGGAGCATCAAAGACAGTTGATCCACTGCAAGTTGATACATCAGCAACAGTCTCTCCTCGATTTGATAATATTGCTCATCCATGTTGGCTCGAGAGATCTTTGGGAAGACAAAGGCGAGAGCCTTCATATCACCTTGATTTATCTCAGTTTGGCGACCCTTATTAGGGGAGATCGAACAAGAAAATCAAGAAGCATGTGCACATTGAGAAGACTCCAGAATCAGAGATCATCATAGAGGTTGCTACGCCACCAGAGGGCAAAAGCCTGAATGAAGTTGAGGTTGGTGATTTCACCTTCGTCAAAGTGAATCTTGGCAGGACCACTTGAGAGACAGACATAAGCCTTCTCAAGATTGTCACAAATAATCTTGAAGAGCACGTCATGAAGGATGGAGAAGATAAAGCGCTTCTTAAGGCTAAAATCAGGCAACTTAGACAGTATATCTTTGATCTTGTTCATGGAAATCCAAATAGAGCACCTGTTCTTCCACAAAGCACACCTGCAGAACAACAAAAGTCTAATTAGTTAGTCAATCATGGTAAACTTCTGGGCAACTGGGTTGAAAACTTCATTGTTACAGGTCGGCATCTTCTCGCAGAGCTATATCAGTTAGGAGTGATGCGCATGGACTTCGTCAAGGGATCCAACAGCACGAGATTACAGTAGCAGAAGGATGGTGAAGGATCGTGTTCTCATATCCCAGTTGGCAGTTGCATATGATACTCTGGAGATAGAAGAAGAGAAAAAGAAGATCTTCGCTTGGAGAGAGCAACACCTTTTCAGGATGGAGACATGCGGGAGGATCTTTGCTAGGTTGAATACACTCAAGGAGAGCGTTACTGGAGCTCTCAGACTCATCAGCAGCTTTGCCACTCAAATCCCGTGTTGTTATCATCTTGAGTATGGCACGTATGTTGAACTTGATGTAGTACAAGTTGAGTTTGAAGGGCTGGTTCGTGATAATCTCAAAGGAGATCCTGTGGCATCTAAGTTGGATCACATCTCAGTGATGACAGCTAGTTTCAAAAGGGCAACTGAAGAAGTCAGAATATGCATGGGAACAATCAAAGATGGTGACAAAGAGTTGAACAGGCAGGTTATCATCGTGGATAGCGTCAAAGTCCCAGAGGATAAGGCAATCGACCAGTTCCTGGACGAGATGTTAGACCATGATGATTTGGAGTGATCTGCCAATTGGAACCTACAGTTATTTTCGAGGATAGAGTCAAGAGTAGCAGTTAACTCAACATCCAGTCTTGAGTTCTTATTGTTGATTTCATGCACACACATCTCTTCCTTGGAATTATCTTCGCAAGAGTTTAGACTTTTAGTTAGGAGTAGTTAACTGATGTTAGTTGTTAGTTATTTGTATTTCAATAAGGGTGTGCATGCTTGCACTTGTCCAGTTCAATTGAGTCCTGTTTCGGTTAACTAATCGTAACTTTCCAGTTAACTGTATAGTTTCCTTTATTAGGGTTTAGCAATAAAATATTGCATGCTTGCAAGACTATAGTTGACTCAAGGTGATTTTAGGGTTCCCTACACCTTTTGATGTCCATAAATAAGAGCTTTCTACTTATTTGTAATTAACTTTTGCACGAGATAGTAATATATGTTGTGCCTACCTTGCCTATAATATTGTTGTTTTGTATCTATTCACGAGCTTTTACTATGATAATGAATTGTTGTGCCACCTTGTCTTCATGTTATTGTTATGGTATTTGTTTATCTTAGTTAAATATAGTGGCTAGTTGATTGTTTATTGTATGCGTGCTTTGCCTATGCAATTTGTTGTCCTAGTTGGCTATTCTTTGTTTTGTTTCTAATAAGCCTATTCAGATGAGTAAATTGCCAGCCACCTTGCCCTCATGTTGCAAATATGTACCTAAAGCTTATCGTTTGATGTGTGTGTCAATAAACCTATTCAGTCAAGCAAATTGTTGTGCCACCTTGCCTTCACGTTGTGAATCTGTACCTGAAGTTTATCGTATAAGAACATTCCTGCTTCGTTTTCTCATGCTCTGTTTTCTTGAGGAGATTGGATAGATTAAAGCATTTAGTTTAGTTGTAGTTAGAGATTTGTGAAACCAGAAAATCCTTAGCTGCAATGTTCATGGTTTTTCTTAACCTTGTTCCTCTTCTAGCTGAGAATAAAAATATAGGAGTTAGATTACTTTACTTTTCACGCATTTCAGCATATGAGGGAGCTTCCCCTCCTAATTTGAAGAGCACTCATTACGCAATGTGCATAGTTGTTTGTACCAACTTGCACTCCAGAGGTGTTAGTTGTTATGCCAACATCTTGTAAATGCATATCAAGGTGCTCATACAATGAAATTGCAAACACTAAGGAAAAGTTTTGGAAACATTAAAATGAATCAATTAATGAATTTCTCACAAAAGTTGAAGGCATGATAAATTAGTTGAGAATTTTAGGAGATGATATAAGTAATCAACATGTGATTGAGAAAATTTTAAGAAGTTTTCCTTCTAAATTTGACAATGTTGTTTCTACAATAGAATTTCAAAAGATCTTACATCCATAGAAATTGATGAATTAAGTGGCATTTTATTAACAACAGAAGAATGAATGAAAAGTAGTGAAGAATCTTTAGAACAAGCATTTGCTTCTAAGGCATACATAAGAGAAAAAAATATACTTTTTTTATGGGCAATGACTATCATTCCAAAACTGAGCATGGAGGTGATTCTAGTAATAGCTACAAAGGTAGGGGCTATGATCGGCAAAGAGGTTCTAGTTTTATAGGAAGAAATATCAATTACAAAGGTAGAAGGAGAGGTAGAAGTAGGGATACCGGTAGAGACAAAAGACATGTTTAGTGTTTCCACTATAACAAATTTGGCCATTATGAGTTTGAGTGTTGGTATAAGCAATGTGCTCATAGTATTGTAGAAGATAAACAAAATTTGTTTCTTTCATGCTTGAATACAAGTTCTAATGAAGAGACTATATGGTATGTTGATTTTGGTTGTTCCTCACACATGACTTCTAATAAAAATTTATTTATTATTTTGGATGAAAAGCATAATAGTACTATTGTTTTGGGGGACAATAAATCACATGGGACTAAAGGAAAGGGAACCATTGAAGTAGCAAATGAAAATGGTAAAATTAAGCATATTAATGATACTTTGCTAGTTCCCGCTCTTAAAAAAAATAGTTATCAATTGGTTAGATGTTTGAATAGAATTATCAAGTTGTTTTTTTATAGGAATGAATGTATTATTAAGGATAAGTCACAAAGATATGCAGTGGTTGCACGTGCACATATGATAGGTGATCATATGTTTCTTCTTCAATTTTCTTCAAACAAGCAAGTTATGAGTACTATAGAGGTGCATGATAATCAATTGTGGCATCAAAGGTATGGACATCTAAATTTTGGTGATTTACTTTTTCTTAAGGAGAAACATATAGTTGAAGGATTGCCATTTCTTAAGAATACATAGGAAATGTGTGAAGAATGTTTGCTTGGAAAACAACATAGAAATACTTTTATGATTGGTTTGTCTAGAAAGGCAAGAAAACCACTTGAAGTTATTCATATTGATTTATGTGGTCCTATGGAAACTCTCACTAAATAAATCCAAGTATTTTCTCACTTTCATTGATGATTTTTCTCTTAAAACTTGGATCTACTGTTTGGCTAATAAATCTGAAGTTTTTGATAAGTTTGTTGAGTTCAAACAATTAGTTGAAAAACAAAGTGGTCAATTCATTAAGGTCATCAGATTAGATAATGGGGGAGGGTATAGATCAAATGTTTTTTTGGATTTCTATAGAGAACATGGGATTCAAAGAGAGTTTACCACCTCCCACACTCCACAACAAAATGGAGTTGTTGAGCGAAAAAATAGAACTATAGTTGAAATGGCAAGAAGCATGATGAAAGAAAAGAATCTAGATAAATCCTTTTGGGCAGAGGCAATCACTACTACAATTTATTTGTTGAATAGGAGTCCCACAAAAGTAGTTCATGGAATGACTCCTAGACAAGCTTGGTCTAGTTTTACACCATTTGTTGCTCATCTAAAGGTTTTTGGCTATGTTGCTTATGTGCATATTCCTAAGAAAAAAAGAACAAAGTTGGATGAAAAAAGTATTAAATGCATTTTTATCGGTCATGGTTCTAAAACCAAAGCTTACATATTATATAATCTTGTCAATAAGAAATTAATCATAAGTAAAGATGTCATATTTGATGAAAGAGGACACTATATTCCTAATGAAAAGGTTAAGAATATTGAAATTGATTTACAAAAATCTAACCCTCTTGTGAATCATGTCGATGAAGGGGAATCTCATGCCCTTGTGTTTGATGAATAAGAAGTCATTGATAATGCAGAAAATTCATCCTCCAATGCAGAGAGTCGATAGTATCAAAAATACCAACGAAGAATTGAGAAAAATCACCCCCCATCACTCATGTTAGCTACTAATTTTAATAAAATGACTACAAGATCTCATAGACAAGTTAATTATGCTCTCATCACTCATGTTATGTAGAATGATGAGCCACCAAATTTTGCAAAAGTTAGTGCCAAGGAAGAATGGGTTACAACTATGAAAAATGGAATGGCATCCATTGAGTGAAATGACACTTGGGAGTTGGTTGAATTGTCCCCTGGTAAGGATGTTGTTGGTACAAAGTGGATTTATAAAAACTATAAATCTAATGAGACTAAATATTGATAAATATAAGGCTAGATTGGTTGCAAAAGGGTTCTCTCAACATGAAACTATTGATTATATTGAAACTTTTTCTCCTGTAGCCAGGATGGATACTGTTAGATTAGTCTTGTCATCAGCTACTCAAAATGGATGGAATGTCTATCAAATGGATGTTAAAAGTGATTTTTTGAATGGCTATATTGAAGAGGAAGTTTATGTTTCTCAACCTCAAGGTTTTGAAGTTCCTTCCAAAGGACATCTTGTTTACAGTTTGAAGAAGGCTTTGTATGGTCTCAACAATGCCCTCGAGCATGGTAATCTAGAATTGATTCTCATCTTCAACAAAAAGGTTTTGTAAAAGGCTAGTCTGATCCTAATCCTTATATTCGATATTTTGGTGAGGATATTCTACTTGTTCTATATGTGGATGATCTCGTATACACTAGGAATTATTCATCTTTGTTTCCTGAATTTAGAGCAACTATGGTTTCAAAATTTGACATGACTAATCTAGGACACATGCATTATTTTCTTGGTCTTGAAGTTTGGCAGCATTCGGATGGTATATTTTTGTCCCAACAAAAGTATGTTTAAGATCTTCTACAATGATTTCATATGCAGGATTGCAATCATGTGGCCAAACCTATGGAGGTTGGTGTTAAGTTATCTAATTCTAATGATTCCCCTTCTATAAGCCCCACTCTCTATAGGCAGTTAGTTGGAAGTTTGCTTTATTTGACCACTACTAGACCAAAATTTGCATATCCAGTAAGTTTGGTCTCTAGGTTCGTGTCCACACCTAAGGAGACACATTGGGGATAGCTAAAAGGATTCTTAGGTATCTTGGAAGAACTATGTATTATGGTATCTATTTTTATCATTCCAAGGAGAGTACATTGGTTGGACATATTGATTATGATTGGGTAGGCTCAATAGATGATTGAAAGTCTACTTCTAGTTATACATTTAGTTTTGGTTTTGTAGTCATTTCTTGGACATCTAAGAAGCAACCTACTATATCTCTTTCTATTGTAGAGGTTGAATACAAAGTTGCTACTTTTGTTGCTTGTCAGGGTGTTTCCAGTTGAGGAGGATGTCACATGATCTTCAACATCTTCAGGACGGTCCCACAGTGTTGTATTGTGTCAATCAAAGTATTATTCAAATGAGTAAAAATCTGGTGTTCCATGGTAGGACTAAGCATATTGACATCCAACACCACTGCATTTGTGAGTTGGTCCAACAAGGCATGGTTGAACTTGTATATTTTCCCACTGGAGCACAAATTGTTGATATTTTCACAAAGCCTCTTTCTCGTGATCGTTTTCAAACACTTTGACGTTTACTTGGTGTTCTTCCCAATGTTCATTATGGGGGATAAATGTGATAACTATTGAACATTTTTTCATTTTTTCTTACAATGTTCATTATGGGGGAGAATGTAAGATAATAATAAACATTGTTAGTTGTTGTTAGAGGACAGTTATCTTCGATTAGGTTGTAGTTAGTTCATTTAGTTTTTTTCATCATTATGTATAAATAAACCTTGTCCATTCATATTCAATACAAGGAGTTTTTTGGTGTGTTGGTGTGTTGATGATTTGTAGATCATCATCATATTTGTTTTGATTTGTAATTTTTTTATACCTTTAGTGAAAGACCATAAAGATTTTATGTTGTGGCATAGATAACAAGTACAAGTATGAGATAATTTTGAGGGTAGAATTGTTTCCACATAAGAGAGGTAAGCCACCTATCCTAACTTCACGCAACTTAAGTTTTTAAACGGTGCATCATATTTTGATGATTTTTTTGAATTTTTTCGTACGTGATTTAAGAGCTTAAAGCTATGTTTCAATTTCTAGGCAGTTACAACGAATGTAGGAGGACTCATTATGTGCACAAAGGTCCAAAAGTGGTGATTTAGAGGTGTCGCTTGATAACCATGCATAGATAGCTTATTAATCGTGTGATACCGCCACCAAAAAAATCTATAAATGCTCCAATTACTAATCGTAACTATACACATATATATTTGTTGTTTAAAATTAAAATTGTTTTCAACCCTATTAAATTCATTTTAAAAGATTTAAGGTTTATGATGTCTTTTTTTGTGGTTCAAAACACCACGTTATGGATATGTGTTGGCATGAACCACACTCCTATTAACATCTAGTTTATTTCCCTTCAAGTCTGGTTAGGGGTTTGTCTTTACAGCCTATTTTTTAACACACTTTTCACCCTAAATTTTTTTTAGCATGCTTCCCTCACAGTCAGTGCAATCTCCATCTCTCAAGATGTTTTTAGGATCCTCTTGAATAGATCTAAAGGCATTCACATGGGCATTAGAGGCAACATCAATATATCATGTATCCTTTCAATTTTCTCTCAATGTACTGCTTTGATTTGTGAGATCTTTGGGTCCTCCATTTTCTCAACCTTTCAACCATGTGACTTCCATCGTTCCTTTGGTTGAAATTTTTCTACTCTAGTCATTGTATCTTTCTCCCATCATTGTATAGATGACTACTCTATTTCCTTTTCTTTGAATATGATTTCAAATATAAAACCCCCACTATATACAGTTTCAATAAATTGTATATGTTAAGGGTTTCGTTCATAGAACCTCTGTCTATATTCAAGTTGATATATTCATTATACTATGTATATTTTGAAACCATCTATGTCTAGGGTATCATTCTCAAAATCCCATTGCCATTTTTAGGGTGATATATTCAATAAATCATGTATACTTTGGAATGGTCAATATTTAGGGTTTGATTCAAAACAACTCCATTTCTATTCATGAAACTATGTATATATTTTAACAGTGAGGCAAAGGACTTGTATAATTTGTTTCAATAGACAATAATATGATAGTTCAACAATTAGTTGTAGTGTGAAGATGTATTCTACCTATATCTATGTCTTTTCGCTTACCGACAAAATAAAGCAATATGCATAATGACTAAATATTGATGGTTTGATTTATGACTTGTATATATTTAGGTTTAGTTTATAGGATTGCAATTTTAACCAACCTTATAAATTTAGGATTCTCTTTTTATACGGATGATGAATTATCATATGAGGTTGTATTTTTCTTATATTTGTGTTGTTTTTCTTACGAACACAACAAAGTACCATACATATTGATTATTTTTATATATCAAGGGTTTGATTTTGAACTTGTATATACATTCAAGATTAAATTTCTAAGGTTTAAATTTTAACCAACCTTTGTATTGACCATCCAAAAAGATTACACAAGATCTGCACAATGCAATTTTTACATAGAGTTCCATTTAATTTAAGACACTACATAGACTTCAAATCATCTCCTGAAGTCTCTCGATCTACGCAAGGCATAAAAGCTCATTTTGATGTGCCATGAAGAAAGAATACATCTCCATATTGTTTTTGGCTAGTCCATCTCATAGGAGAGTGATGGTTTGCTTGAGACATTTGTTTTCTTTGCAATAGTAATGCATATGGCATCTCCTACCAAACCCAAAGATTGATTAGAGCTTAGTTTTCTCACAATAGTAAGTACCTCCCTTCTAAAAGCATGACAAACACATCTATTAATTAGTACTTCACCTCAATAGACCTCACCCATCATCCTCACCACATTATATAAAAAAGAGTTTGAGGATCTTGGCATTATGTATGTGGGTCTACGCTAGATGCTTTATTCCAATGATCTCCCTAATAGCTTTCTCTTCACCCTCTGATGGTATGGAGAAGATGTGTTGAAGTCGACTCTCAAGGTTTCCATTGTAGCATTCGCACACAATGCTTGGGAAGTCCATACAATCTTCCATTTTGGGAAGATTGTGAACCAAAACAAAGTTATATGGTTGAGTTTTGACCATTTTACATTAAGGAAGTCTTTGCATTCAATAATTTGGTCAAAACAATCTATGGAAGATATGCAACCTACTTAGATGACTAATTTAAATGTGGTCATCTGTATCTTAAGCTTTAGTCCAAGATTTTTGTGCACTAATCAAACTCGGATTGAACATAAAATATGCAATGCAATTCTACACATGCTTGATTGTATACTCTTATATATATACCTAAAATCTTACCTTACCCAACCACACCTAATTTAGCCTATCTTAAGCCATTAATTAAATAAATATCTATTATTTATTTAATTATTCTCATCGTTTCTCATATTTATCATAAGCCTTTAATTAAATAAATATTTTATATTTATTTAATTATTATCCCTTCAGTTAAAGAGATACTTTATTTATTTAATTAATTATCATTAATTCTCTATCCTTGTCCATCTAATCTAGCCCTTCATTTTGTTAACATGGATCATAATCTAAATTTGTCCTCATATGACAAATGTCCCCTTCACATGTCTAACTAACTCCTTGCCTAGATTTATTGAACCTAGACACCTACCCAAAAGTCAAACTATCTTTTCATCTTATCCACTCATCTCATTTAACCTCTTAATCCTAGCCATTGGCCCATAAGGATTTTTGTCCTTATCTCAATCTTAAACCTAGATCATATCCATCATGTGACATTTGTCATATGATTGCATCCTTGATCCAAACCATAATCCTCCTTCAATCTTAGCCATCCATCATCAATCATTTCTAGCTATTGATTTTGCCTCTCCAAGACTCTAGATGTAGGGCCACTTGATGAATTCTCTAGAAGGCATCCGAAAATCCTTGACGATTAAATGTTTGACGTAATATTGAATATGAGGATGCTAATTTTAATGATAAGATAATGCTTATAATGTAAAATCAATCTTATGTCATGAATCAGTCACCAAATCAAATTTTGTTTTAATTTGCCAAGTATGCTTGTAGCTTGTTAATAGTGATAGTTAGGAACTTTCAAAATCAGCATTTAAGATGATATTTAATATTAATATCATTGTTTTAAATGTCCATCTAATGATATAGAATTTCCGAACATCAATATTAATCAAATGTTGGCATTAATAGAAAGATTGGTCTAAATGTTTGTATGCACAATTTTGTTACTGAAATAATATTAAATATGTCAAGATTAACAACAGTGACAATGGATATATATATATATATATATATATATGTATGTATGTATAAAATTTATGTATAAAATTATATAATTATTAATATGATTATTATTAATATTAATATTAATATTGACTATGATCTAAAATAGATCTTTAAATGAATATCATTATAACTATTAATAAGTTTATTAGTAAAATTAATATAGATAGCAATTTAAATATTCTCACTATTATTATATTCAATAGTGTTAAATTGTTAATATTAATCATACTATTATTTGTTGGAATCAAAATAATAATAGCTTTTAACTCAAAAATATAAAATATTTAGTATAGATCATAATACAAATATACACATAATAATAATAGAGAGGTGGAAGTAGAGCACTGTAAGAAAGTGGTGGAACATAAAGATAAAAATGTTATTTTAAAGTATAAAAAGATAATGGATAAAGTGTAATAATAAATTAATATGTAGAGGAAAAGTTAATGAAATAATATGATAAAAGAAAGAAAAATGAGCACGGAAAAAGTGGATAAAAGTGATCAATAACAATAGATAGAAGAAGAAGAGGTGATGAATGCAGAAAAAAGAAGAATAAAGATGTCAATATTAAACAATATCCACAATTTCGACCAAATCTAAAATGTGCAGATTTTGTGTCCTATATGAAAGGAGATTCTCCTTCACCTCTTTCTATGTGTAACCATATTTTAGAAATTAAAGGCAATGTTTTGTCCAAACTAATCTGTTTTGAAGAAAGATACATTCTTCATATAATATTATCATTTACAGCACATAACATTCTTGAAATGTAAATATAATTTAAGCATAAAATTTATTTATTTTATTTTCTGTAAATAAAGGTTCAAATTAAATACATATTAATTGTGCACTAACAACCAGAGGTAATACAAAGGTTGTCTAGAATGTAATATAAACAATAGTTCACAAAACTAAGCCATCCGGTCTAAGAAAGTACAGCAACTAACAATACAAATTACAACAGCAATGAACAGCAACAAGAAGACCCATCAGACTCTAAACTTTAACATTTTCTGAAGCTGCTTAGAACACATTACATCACTTTTATGTAGCTGTAAAATCTGCCATTTAATCTTGTCTAAATGCCTGGAGATCTTCACATTGACTTTGGACACTCCCTGCAATTGAAAACATAGAAAAACAATTTGCAGCCATACATCTACCTTTCCATAAATTAAACAAGATGATTTGAGGATCACCAACAACATTGTGTTGCAGTCCCAAACCAAAAATAACTTCTTTCCAATTCAAAGTATGCTCAAACACAGCACGCCTGCTGCTCTGCATATCTACCTATAGCCAACTATGTGGATAGGTGGGAGACATGCAGTTTAGAATGCTAATTGTATTTAGCCTTGCTGCTAGTTCTATCAAAGGGGAGAAAAAAAAGCAAGCAGAATAAGCACCAATTTCGGTGCGCAATTGAACCAGAATTTCATGGAGGAATAGAAGAAACATATCAATTGCTGGAGATATAAGAAATAAGCATACAGAAAGGTATGTGTATAACCCTTCAAAAAATAAATATCTACACTCTATTTTAATTGGTGAGCGACCACAAAAAAATAAATACCTACACTATTTTAATTGGTAAGCGGCCACAAAAATCTCAAACATTTGCGCTGGTTACTGGCAAAAAGATGTAGGAAAATGAATGGCACTTTGAAATGTATATCAAGTACAAACCAAAAGACTTGGAAACTGCACTCGTAGGCTTCGGTGTGTTGCTCTTTTCTGGAAAAAAAATCTATCGTATTATTGATAATAGGCCCTAATTTTTTTTAGGTGGTCTGTGTTGACAAACCTTTGTGGATGCTTCAGATTTTCTGAGAAGCCAGATTATGCACACAAAAAAAAAAAAAAATCCAATGCTCCAGTTTACCTGATAATTTAAGGTAAATAAAATAACAAAATTTAAAGTGAGTTATCCCAAAGCACGGCTTCAGGAAGAAAATCCCCTGCTGTAAAAAGAAGAAAAAAAAACCACATCGCAGTCAAGAGAATCAGGTACTAAATGTGAGGTATAAAATAAATTGTGCTAAATGGCTCTTGATTCCAGTAATTCATTTCATTTACTACTTCTTGCCTATGATTTCTGAAATACATTTCCAAGGGGCTGCTGGAGATACATTTTCTGGTAGTCAGATGGCATTCCTGATGCTCTTTACAAAGGCAGGGGTGGATAGCAAATATTTTAACATCTTTAAGTAATTTTATTTGTTCTGCTTACATTGTTAACGTCAGTACCTCCCCTTTTTATGATGTTGTTTCTTGGCATTCCACTGTTTTCTATCATTACATTACAAAGTCTGTGTTTATAATTTTTGCTCTACTTCTAGAATTTTCAGGATCCCTTTTCCAATACTGAATGCACCATAGTTTTTTTATTGAATTTTGGAAGGAAGCATCACCCAAACCGTCAAAACATGAGTAGGCAAATCCTCAAGGGTTTTAACTTGTGCAGATAATATTTATAACTACAGATCAACCTATGTTGAGATCTTATTAAAAATCTGCTTCCATTCTATGTCCTGCCCAAAGCTCCCAATTTGGGGATATGCGCGGAGGATGCTGAAGAAGGTTGCGGAAATTGGCTTTACTTCTGCCAATTTCATTTACTGGAAAGTTTTAAAGCCTTTTTAACAAATCCATCTTGTGCATATCTTGCAGTTACAATTCACTTCATCATCAAAGCAACCAGCGCAATCCTCTTAGAGACCTCTTGGTGATTATCACTTCTTTTTTTATACAGTCTGAAAACAAAATCATCTTTGTTTAGAGCAAGCATATTTTATTTAGGGTGAAGTTATTTTTACCTTTGAATATTCACGAACAACCATTATTGATTTTAACACCACGTTCTTTTAGTGGATAAGCTACATCTTGGGGATGAGCTTTATTCAAAACTATCTTTAATTTTCATGGAGCTTTTATTTCTAAAGGAATTTTGCAGTTACCACAGCCCCCTGAGATCACATTTCGTTGAGACACTTTGCCAAACAGTTTACACGCTTCATCTGTGCCTCCACATCTCTTCCTGGCATTTTATCAACAGTTGTGCGCCTAGTCTATGATTCTCCATTTTGCATGTAAAATAGTAAACTTAGGGTTTTATCTTGTCCCCTCGTCCACAGAAGGTTCTGAGCAAATGATTGGTTCTAAATTTAGAAGGCATGTTTGACTATCTGCTTGTAATGTTTAGATGGAAATTTTATGTTAGTCGAAAACATCTGTACCAATAAGTGCTGGTCCACACATATAATCTGAGTAAAATCATAATATCTGAAATTTCCTAGTAACTCAATTAAGTGCATTGTTCTAGGAAGAACCTACTGTATAAGCAACAACTTAAACCACAAGGCAGACCTTGTTCAAAATAGATACGGAAATGCATATGGGCTATTGTATTCGAAATTCAAACCTTCAAATAAATTGAAAAGTGGTGAACGATAATCTTTGATTGATACAGGGCATACAAGCCCAGAAATTATAGTATACGAGGACTTGGATCTATTTATCGAACGTACTATCTGATTCTCCTAGGTAGCTCTTCCAACTTTTCCTAAGGTACTTTTTAAATATATATATATATATATATATATATCTATAGTGAATGAAAGTCATTTAGAAATAAAAGAGTAACGGAAAATCAAGATCATATAACTTATTATTGGCTCTCTTGGAAGGAATTGCAGCTATACATAAAAATATATTGATATTAATATTCTATACTTGCCTTAGGCATAATACTATTGTAATGACTTTGGTTTTTTTTAGTTAACTAGTTATTAATAATTTGGTTTTTTGCTTCATCAAATCATTTCATTAAATCTTTCTAAAGTAAATAAATGTTACTTATTTTGACATTTTTTTTAGAATGTTTTTTATTTTGACATTTTTTTTGAATTTTTTTTATGTATGTAATTGTTATTTAAATGTTACTTATTTTGACATTTTTTTAAGAATATTTTTTTATGTATGTAATTGTTATTTTCTTATAAAAAAAAATCTTACAAAAATCAATTAACTATTTTATAGCGATTTAGATTCACACTATTAAATATATATATATATATATATATAATTTTTTCCATTAAACTAATATCTTTATCTATGTTTTTATGTTTTTAATATTTTATAGTATAATTTGATTATATATGTTCTCCTTTTTCTTATAGAATTTATATATACTATTTCTATTTATATATTATATTATTATAGGTAATAATTTGTAGTTAAATAAGTTAACCTATATTATGAGGTAATATTTTAATTTATATTATATGTAATATTAATTTATATAATATATAATTAGATTATTTTATGTTGTAAGCTCTTCTTTCATATATATTTATATATATTAATAAACTATCTTAATTAAATACTATGTTAATTATAATATTAATATTATTATATTATCACTATTAATATAATCAATATAATAGTAAATCATTATATTAATAATTATAACAATATTTTTAAATATATTAATATTATAATATTATCTATTTACTTAGTTTATATAATGTAATTTATAAATTATTAATATTAAATTAGAATATAATATATTCATTATATTAACAGTATATTTAACTTCAACTATAATATGAAGATTTCACTATCAAATTCAAAATCAACTAGAATCAATTAAGAATTATTTTTAATAATAAATCATTTGATTATTTAATGTTTAACAAATATTTATTCTAAAGAACAAACTCAGATTTATTATTTAATGTTTAGCAAATATTTATTCTAAAGAACAAACTCAACTTCAAATTTATTAGTCATAATTATGTCTAGTACAAATAATTCATAAACTACTTCAAATGTAGTCAACTTTAAAAAAAATAACACTTAACAATAAACATTTATTCTGATTTATTTTAATTTCAAATATTTAACATCAAACAAGATATTTACATTACACAACCAAAACATATAAAAAACCAACACTATTAATCAAACAAAACACAAAAGTCAAAATTAAAATTAAAATACAACAATTAAAAAAATATACATTTAATTTATTCACATTAATTAAACTTAGATTTATTTTTATTCCAACTCTTCAAATCTCTAATTAGAATATTAGAAAGGCAAGTACTCGCCACTACGTGGCACTTGTTTATTTATTTGCAAATGTGTGAATTTAAATATTGACTCAATCAAATCCTTTTAGCCTATACCTAACCAAGGTTTCAAATTTTAATGGAAACATTGTTGAGTTCATATCTTAGCTTGTAATAATGTTGTAGATGATATTTAAATATGGGAGTGCTAGGTAATCAACGATAATCCTTTTTTTTCTATATAGAACACTTTCTTTTTAAATGCATACAGGCAATCAAATTAATTTTATCGTATACCCTTCTTAAAATACCTTCATATTAATAAGTCCATTTGACATGAAAAATATAATTACCATAATTCAATAAAATGAATGGATTATTATTATTTTTATATTATATTTATTTTTACTTTATTTGTCTTCATGCAAATAGACTTCTCAAACATGCACACTAGTTGCTATCTCTTTCCTTTATGGGTATATGGGTTTCACATCAATTCCTTATTCCATGCTAATATGTTTAAATTAGTTTTAAAATTTCTTATTTTGATGGTAATTGTTGGAAGGGAATTTTGATAATGATTTGACAAGTTGCCAATAATTGTGTGATTATCATTTTTTTAAAGTCATTAAAATTATACACAATAATGGTTGAATAGAGGGGATAGAAAGAATTGTTCCATCATCAATCTCATTAGGATTATTTTATTTTCATGTTATCTATCGTTCGATATATATAATTAAAGTGAGGTTCTATTAGCATGCAACATCAATTGTCACTCATTCATTTTCACTAGAATGTACATATCCAAGATTAGTAAATAAATGAATCTAATTTCATTCATTTTGTGAGCATTGTTGTTCTAGATCTAACGACTATTGTTTTAAGTTGATGAATCATTTATTAAAATGTTATGAAATATTAACATTTTGGATATCACATGGTAGGTTAACCATTAGTTATTAATTAAGTACTCCATTAAGAATCTTTAGTTCTTAATTTGTTACCAAATATATGAGTTGGAAAATTTAGATGTTCTTTATAGAGCATAATTGTTATCAATGGTTGTCTTAAGTTCTTATTGTAATAAAATTTCAATTAGCATTTATTAGCAAAGTAAAGATTGTTAATCAATTTTTTTTTTTAGTCATTTAAGAGAAGAACTATACAATATTAGGGTTAAAATCCATAATTTGAATAGCCTTTTTTTATTTCATAAAAACTTATGGGAAACCTAAGTGCTTTATTATGAATTTAATATTGTTTAGCGGATCACAAACTTATTGAGTTGTTACCTTGGATTTTATGTTTTATAGCAAGAAGGAGATAAATGTGTTGATAGTGTGTTCCTTATTGACCATTTCATTATGTTGGGTATTAAGTTTTATTTGTTCAAATTGTAATATGCATGATTGAGTTTTGTCAAACTATCAAGGATCGTATCTATACCCTCATATGTTGTAATTATAGATCCTTGATGAGTTACCTGATCCCCGGCTACACCTAAGTGGGTGGTAGCTGACTTTGGAACTTTTTGGGGTATTGGACCCTAGAAAGGGTTGCGTACCCACTCTCTTAGATTTATAACTCTTTGAATAGGGGAATATGATGCATTTGAATAGAGGGTCGAGTTTAGTTTATATCAATGTTATTGTGGTATAATTGTGATTGGATAGAGTCATCTTCGAAACCTTGTGGATATACTATGTGCAGGTGAGTCAAATGAGTTGGAGCAACTCAAGTTGTCGAACTATGGTCTCTCTGTGAAATATATACGTAGGCAAGGCCATCAAGCGATGAGCCCTCGAGGCATTGGGTCGAGCCCTTAAGATTGTTCTTCTAAATCTTGTTTTAGACTTATCATTCTCTCTCGATGTTGTAAAATATCATTTGATTTGTATAGCTTATCTTGATGATCATGTACTAATTACCCATTGATCTTACATGTGCACCAAGTCTTGTAGATCTTGTAAATACATGGATTGGGAGCAAGGAGGTTTGATGCGAAGGAATGCAAGAGATGTCGATTTGATAAGAGGTACGTTCTAATGATCCAAAATAAGTAGATATTATTGTTTTAAGAAAAAAAAAATTCATAACCATATTTACTCTTAGCTAATGAGATCATCATCTTTTGAATTAAGTACTATAGTATGTTAGTTTCGTGTAAAAAAAAAATTATTCAGAAATTAGAAGTATTGTTGAATATTAGTTAGGTTGTTGGTGTCCAATTGGTGATTGAAATTATGGGCATTACACTATATCTAGAGGTTCTCATCCTTCATTTTCATATCTAGAATCTATTGGCATACCTCTCATCCTTCATTTTATTGTTAGAATCACTTATCGAGTTATCATACCTACATGCTACCAAAATCTCTATTGAATCAAGTTTATCATCATCACTATCAAATCATATAAAGGTTATGCTAGAGTATTGAGCAATCTACGTATCAACATCAAAGAAGAGAAGCAAAGATTCTAGGTGAAGGTATTTTGCTTTTGTGTTGATTTTATCTTTCTTTGTTTACCTTCAATATTTTCTAACCCTCTTCATTTTGGAACACCTAATGGGAACCACATCCCTATACTAACATTTTTATGGAGTTTTTGTAATGCAAATATCATTTTTTTGTCTCAAATTGTGAAGTGGTGCCTCTATCTCACAGAAAGGTGCATCTGTCTCATAAAAAGGTGTCTTTATCTCATAGAGTTTCCCCTCTTTTGCATAAAGTGGTGCCTTTGTTTTGTAAAATGGCACCTCCTTCACCCAGAACTACACTTTCATTTTTCATCTTATATTTGATCAATTTGAGCTATATCTATGGTTTGGATAACCTTTGAGACCTTGCTTTGTGGGATTGCATCATTCTAACACTTTGTTTTTGTAGGTTGGTTTCTAGGGTTTTACAAAACTAGGGTTTCTTGCAAAATTTATAAGAGATCTAGGATTTTATTCATCTTGAAATATTTCAAGAACATATAACCTAACATATTTTGGCTAGATATCTATGTTTTCAAGTGTCCCATTACTTCGTCTTACAGGTTTCCCAACTGGGTTGTTGAAAAATCTCATTTTTTTTAGCTCCTGGAGGTCATTTTCAGACCCTATATGTGAAACTACACCTATGTTCACATAGTGGCACCTCTATTTCACAGAGTTGTGTCTCTACATCATCAATATGTGCCTCTATTGTGTGAAGTGGCACTTATGTCAAGTAAAGTTGTTCTTTTGTTTTATACTGCAATTTCTAGGGTTTTTCGGTCATTTTTCTCATCTAACCTTCATTTTTCAATAACTAACAAGTGGTGCAGTTATCTAATGCTTGTTAAATATCATTATCATTGATATTAATAATAGTTCGATGTATATTAGTTCGTCCAAGGCTTTATTTTCCACTTTTCTAGGCATCTAAAGTAGCTTAGTGAGGGGTGATCCCACAAAGCTGGTTTACAATTTCTGGGAGATTCTATTTTTTGTTGAAATCACATATTTTTAGAAAATATAATGATTTAAGCCTTAAAAAGTTCCATTTAAAGCATTCCAATTGAAGAGGGTTTGATCAAACTACCTTAGATCAAACCCCCTTGGATAGAACCCCGCTAGTTTTAAACCATATATATAACGAAGTCTCCTTTACACCTATCAAAATGCTGATAAAAAACCACTTTTGATTTACCTTTTGGGGGATCAAATGAACTCATTTAATTTTTATTTAATTTTATTATTATATTTATTTTTTATTTCTTGTGAATGTAGGTTTTTCACCGAAAATCAAGCTCTATGTTATGCACATGTGGAAAAATAGAATATTATCAAAAAAATTGAAAAATATGAGTGCACCAGATATTGAAGTCCTTGATCCAACCAAAAAAAAATTGAATCTTGATAAATACAAAAAAAGTTATGTGTTATATAGTCTGCCTATGTTTGAATTGTAATTGGTTTGACTTTGAAACTTGATTAAGGAAAAAATATTCAATAAAACACTATAAAACCAATTGGAAGCACTAGATATCATAGTTACAAATCTAAATTGGAAAAAAATAGAATTTTATCCTTCAGGGAAAAAAAGTTGTGTGATACGGTGAGCATCACTCCTTAAAAATGGTGTTTACTGAAAAAAAACTAGTTTTCGAAGGAAATGGAAAAAGAAGTGCAATCTAATTCCAAAAAAATTAAAAAATATATATTTAGAATCTATAGACAAAATGTCACAAATCACTAGTTTGTATCATCTTCAAATTTCTCACGGTTTAGCCGCTATAGGTGCCCGAAAGTGAAGATTTAGTTAGAAAAATCAGTTCAGTGTCTAGTTTGGCCAAAAATTGTAAACCAGTATTGTGGGATCGCCCTGGGTTAAAGAATATTTTTTTTCATTTTTGGAAGTGTGTGTAGACATATGCTCTCTCCTTGCACTTATTGTGATATTAGATACTAAAAATATCACATTTTTATATCATTTATGTTCTAAGTGTTATCCCAAGGCTTACTAGCTTGTGTGTATGCTCTTCCCTTGCACTTCATGTGATTTTGGGTGACCAAAAACACCTAGTATAGTATTTCCTATTAGGAGGCCTACTTGGGGATTTGATCACCTTAAGGACAACCTCAACCATGTTTTTTGAAAGGGTACATAAAGGGGGGAGAGCAAAATTTGTACCTCAAAGTGTAGTTAGCATCGTTCAAGGAAAGTTGCGAGACCCTTAGTCCGTTGAGACTTGTTTGGTGATGAGAGAGACCCTCATAATTTTGGGCACTATTAGACAAACTCACCATTCACAAATCCACTAAGAACCTTGTTTTTAGAATCCTTTAATACATTTTGGTCATTTCTTAGTGTGGTGCAAGGTATAGTATCATGCACAAAGTTACTCACCGTGTACTTTCACTTGTTGAGGTGACAACTATCCCTTGGTAGGTCCTTGTCCTTCTAAGGTAAGGGGTGTAAAGGTGGTGCATGACCTTTGCATACCCTAGTTACCCATTCATTTGAAGGTATTAGCTTTTGGCTGGTGGGCCCACATTAATTTAACACACCTACTCGACTAAATATAGGTTGTGTTATCATTCTTGTCATGTTTTTCATGTGCAAATCTAGTGAAGCCAATTATCCTTATCACCTTGAGAGTCAAGCTAGCCATTGTGTCTTCTTGTTTGATTGTCTCTTTCTAAAAGTCAATTAATTCATCCTAGACTGTCAAATTGTGCTTTTGTATCATCCCTTGGTGTCTGTACATCATCTTGTGGTGTCTCTACACATTTTTTAATAAAATTGTGCCTTTGTCATTTCATCATCATTTGACCATCTTGAGACCTCAATTTGTAAACTTGACCTTTGTAGCCATAGAGAAAACCTAGGAGAGCCATCCTTGGCCATCATTTTAACTAAAACATCAACCATTTCCATCATTTCCATCATTTCCATCCAAAATCTATCATCTTACCCTCATTTTATCATTTCCATGCATTATCATAACCTAATCATCACAACCATCATCCTTAGACCTTAGTCCTATCATCCATCAACCTATTTTTTTCATCTTTATCATCATTGATCTCATCATTTATCCTCCTATCTAATTCCAATCTTGTCATCCCATAAAATCCTTATCATCTTTGAACTATCTTGTCATCCAATCATAATCTATATCATATCCTATCAAAATCAATCTTGTCAAGAATCTATCTAGATCCTAATCCTTTTTATCAAAATCCCCATCAAATCATAGCTTAGGTGATTATCCAAGCCTAAGTATGAATATTAAAGCCTTTCCTAAGTGATTATCCAAGCTTATGTAATAAAAATCATCTTTATCCAAGCTTGAGTGAGCAAATCCAAGCCTTTCCTAGGCAATTATAAAAGTCTAGTGTAAGCAAAACCCCATCATTATTAATCAAGAATCTAGTTTAGCTTGAGACACTACTGGTCATCTCCTCCATTCTATCATTATCCCCTTTCCATCCACTCTATTATTATCTCCTTTCCATCTATTTCATCATCCCTATCATCTCAAATCCAAGGTCTACCTAATCACCTCTAATCATCATCATTCATCATCTCATCATTCCTAGGTATCTCTCTCTCAGATGCCTATCACAAGGTCCCAAGCAAGAAAGAAAATTATGGCCTCTCAAGATTTCCCCTTATCATCTCATGATACACCTTTGAGGAGATAGTCCACCAAATCCCCATGGGGAATCCATTTCCACCTTACATCATCCATGATCATGATTCAAGTGACCAAGACTCACAAACCTCATTAGAGGATTTTCCCAGGATACCCAAGCCATGGACTTGATGCATAGGTACATCATGAAGCATCTTGACTAATATATCCTTATCTTAGAAAACAAAGGTGCCAAATTACCCCATGATTTCGATACATCTCAAATCATCCAACAATCTCCTTCTACACCCTACCTTTTGTTCATCATAATCCTACATATCTTTTATCTTCTTCAAATCCTCATGACCCATCACATCTTCCATCTTCTTCTAATCTCCCCATTTCATCTCAAACCCTCAATCCTACAGCCCACTTACAGATCAAAATCCCCTCACACCCAAAACATTTCATCACATATCCCACTACCTCAACATTACATCCCTTTGTGTCATGTCTCAACATCCATCCCTCCTAATACATCAAATCACTTTCAAACCTCCAATCCCATCTTGAGCATCTACCCATCAACACCTCCAATCTTCCAATCCCATTTTATCTGCTCAAAAATACGAACATATTGTTAATGTTGTAAAATCCAACCTCACAGATACCAATGATCACCTGCAAGCAAAATAACCTGTCACGTAGAAGAGATTCGAACAACACAAAGATATTTCTCTGCAAACCAAGAGAGTAAAATTGCATAAACAAGAAGTGAATTATTACAAAGAGATCAATCCTTAAGAAAGGAGATCAAAACCCTAAAGTGAACCCTAGGATTTAATAAAGTAATTATTAAAGGGCCTAAGTTTAGCTTAAGTAAAAATAAAGTAAAAGGTGACTTAATTAATTAATCAATATGATTAAATTAATTAAGTAATTAACCTATTACTCTAACACTCCCCCCCCCTTAAGATGAACTTAGGGAGAAGCTAAAAAACTAAGGACAAAATGCATGAAAGAAAATATGGGTCCTGACAACTAGGCCTAATGAGGTACCCATGTACAAATGTAAAAGGTCTTTCACAACAGGAGAAAAGGAGAAAACCTTGTGGGAAAAACTCCTCTCCAAAAGAGAGAAATACATGTGAAGAACTAAGAAGCCTCCAAACAAGAATGTCCCAAAAAGAATAGGAACAAGTGAAGTACTAAAGAAGCCTCCAACAAGAGTGAAGGATGGAGAAGCCTCCAATCAAGAATAAATTGTCCCAAAAGATAGGAACAAAGGATGAACATGAAAAACACCACTGAAGCATGAAGAAGCTACAAACCCTATCATAGAATGACTGCTAAAAGAAGAACCTCTGCTAAAACATGTGATGATCAGGATCAAGAAGACAAGAATCTGTATGAGTGCCCCCAACGACACTACTCAAATCTGATGGCAAACCAAGGAAAACATCAAGAACTCAAAGATACAGTTGGCACAAGTACCAATAGTCTGAAGAAGTGATCAAGTGAAAAATGGAAGGTCGCCTCCAGAAATAGGAATGCAAGAGTGTCCATATGGTAAGTGCTCCATCTCATTGAAATGCATGGGTAACTAGCTGTTGCATTTGCCTAGTACATAGGAACAAATATTGTATGCATAGCTCACTCCAATGCGAAACCAAGGAAGCATTAGCACCAACAGTAGAAACTCCCCCATAATGTTGACAAGGGGGAGATATGACAAGTACACTGAAATTGAATGCCTGAATGTAATGCATGATAAAGAACCAAGAACATCTGAATGTGCAGACATGAAAGTACAAGCAGATATAAAGGGTGCACAAACCAAGGCACACATGCATGAGAAAGGTATGAAGGAAAAACAAAGGAAAACATCAACCCCCATGGCACTTTATATCATAGTGCGAGTATAATAAGGCATAAAGTGATGTGCAAGATCCCATGATAAAATATACAGCTGATGTGGCACTTTATTTCAGTGCATTTACATAATGAAAAATTCATACAATGGGAGCCCATAATGTCCAAAAAAGAACTACATGTTGAAAAATGATTTCTGGAAAAAACCAAAAATCAAATCTGGAAACCACCTGCACCAATGCAAAGATCTCAGAACCAGCTTTCCGACGATATCTCGTTTTCCCACTTTCGACATCGTAGCAAAAGTTATGCCGAAAACACTAAAGGCAACTCTAGAAAAGAAGATATGACTTTGACTGGAAATAACATGGACCTGAGAAAAAATCCAAAAAATACCTGCACCACTAGAAATTACTCTAAATCCTCTTTCCAACGATACCTTGTTTTCCCGATTTCGACATCGTGGGCAAAAGTTATGGCCTCCAGAAGAAAACTGCCCTCAAAGGGCAAAATACACAGTCACAGCATTAAATTTGACGTCCAAACGACCGTCGCAGCAGAACATTGGACCTAAAATTGATGGCCAAATGGCCGTCACCGCATTCGCTCAATTGGGCTTATTTTTTGGAAAAAAATGTTTTTAAAGAAAACAATAAAAAAAATTACATGAATATTTATTTTTTTTTAAATTAATAAAAAAAAATCTGTGGTAGGCCACTGGGCAAAGCCCGAGGGGTCGTCATCCTGCTAGTGGCAGGTGGCGATACCCTCATACCCGCCACAGAGGAGCGAGACCCAAGGGACGTCGCTCTACCATTGGCAGGTGGCAATACCTTAAGGTACTGTCCAAACAATTTAAAACAATTTTTTTAAAATGCAAAAAAAAAATACTATTGGCCTACTAAAAGGCTTTTAAAATATTTTTTTAATTTGATATTTTTTAAAATATATATATATTTTTGCAGGTAAAAAAATCCAAATGATTTTTTTTTTAATTTTACCTCAGAATGCGTGCAGGCAACCATACAGGCCTAGAGAAAAAAAAATTGCCTCAAATGCCAACTTCACCAAATTTGACGATTTGACAAACAATCTTAAGGTTTTTGGGTCTTTTGAGCGTGATGGTAACGTTTGTTTTGGCTCAAAATGCACCAAAAGTACAGCTACCCTTTGGATCTGGAAAAAGAGCAACCACTTCAAAACCTTGTAGATCTGGCGTTAGAAATTGAAATCAGGCAAAACAAAAGCCAAATTTGACTTTTTCGACAGCTCTAGATCCAATAGCGAGGTCCTTTTCACACAAAAATGCTGAGAAAAATGCCCACCTCAAAAATTTGCAAAGAAAGCAAAGGGGATTCAGATTTGAAGCTTGCAACCCTCGTTGAAGAAGAAAACTTCATAAATTGAGAAGGGGTTCACTGAATCCATGCTCTGATACCATGCTGATGTTGTAAAATCCAACCTCATAGAACCCAATGATCACCTGCAAGCAAAATAACCTGTCACGTAGAAGAGATTCAAACAACACAAAGATATTGCTCTGCAAACCAAGAGAGTAAAATTACATAAACAAGAAGTGAATAATTACAAAGAGATCAATCCTTAAGAAAGGAGATCAAAACCCTAAAGCGAACCTTAGGATTTAATAAAGTAATTATTAAAGGGTCTAAGTTTAGCTTAAGTGAAAATAAAGTAAAGGTGACTTAATTAATTAATCAATATGATTAAATTAATTAAGTAAACAACCAATTACTCTAACTAGTATTGCATCCTCTCAACCTCCCATATCCAACTATCAATCACCACCCTTTAATATCACAAGTACTTTGGCCCAAGACATGCAACAAATAAAGGATACCCTTAAGGGACTTCAACTAGTACATCACAAAATATCTTACATATTCCAAGAATTATGTCCTTATCCTTTTGACAATTCCATCACCATGATTCCCTTTCTCAAAATTTTTGAAATGCCTAAATTTGACAAGTACAAGGGAAATGGAGATCCCAAGGAACATCTAAATGAATTACATATTGCATTCCAAGAGGTCTCCTATCTTGATGCCTACCTCTTGAGGCTCTTCCCTAGAAGCTTAGGTGGACAAGCCCTTCATCGGTTCACTCATCTCACCCATGGGACAATCACAACATTTTTTAAGCTAGCCAATAAATTTTTCACTCACTTTTCCTATAACATAGAACATGATATCACAGTGATGGATCTTTGCAACACTAAACAAAATAATGGTGAATCATTTTCCTCATTTTTCTAACAATGGAGACATCTTGCTAGTCACTTTGCATGGCCCATACTTGAAAAACAACTCATCACTATCTTTTTCAAGAACTTAAACATTGAATCGGGTTTCCATCTCCATATGCAATGTGCTCACTCCTTTGATGAGATCATAGAGAAAGGAGTAGCTACTAAAAAATTCCTTATAGCCAAAGGCTTGGTCAAGTTATATAAATAAGGTAAAGACAACAATCCCTAATCTAGTGAAAAATCTCATTTTTGGAATAAAAATAAAAACGTGGTCAATAATGGTGTGATTGACTCAAAACATGTTCAAAATATCCAAATACCTCCACCATCATCATCCCATAACAATCTATCCCCCTAATAATACGTGGTTATCCCTCAAATTCAACCTAAACGACACACTAGATGTGAATGTACCCCCTTGGGTGAACCAATCGAAACCGTCCTCCAAAAGATCGTCCAAGCCAACATGGTTCAATTACCACCCATTCAAACTCTTGGTCTAGATGTGCCTAAATCCTCGTGGTACAAAGAACATGAATTTTTTTACTACCATAGGGCCCATGGACATAAAACCTCCTCATGCATGAAGCTCAAGAACTCCATCCAAGATCTTATTGATCGAGGAGATATCTCTATCAAAGGCTATACATCCCCTAATGAAAACTTGGGTATATATAAGCAACCTTTTCCTCAACATAATGATGGTAAAACTTTCACATCATACAACACAATGCCTTATACATACACCAACAATATCTCATCTGACTTTGTCATTGGCCACATCGAACAAAGTCCTTCCTAAGTAGCCACCATATCTATCAAAGTGCCTAATTGTATCATCACTACTCAATGTGGTTGAATCATTATTCAAGGAGCTTCATCATCCTTCCAACCTACACATCAATATAGCATCCTTGACCACTTGAACAAAACACCAGCACAAATATCTATCTTTGAGCTACTTAAAACATCTCCCATCCACAAGGACCTCCTTGAAGAAGCCCTCCATGAATCTCATGTCCATAATGACATTGATCTTGTTTAATTTCAAGCCATGATAGGACACCTATCATCTCCACATTCCCTCATCTTTCCACTAAATACATGCCTACATGCCTTCCATCACTCTATCTCATAACAATCCATTATACCTTCAAGCCCACATCCATAAAACCACAATTAAATGTGTCCTAGTAGATGGTGATTCAAGACTTAATCTTTGCAACCTAAGTCTAATAAAGCTACTGGGATATTTAGATGATTTTGTTGATCCCCAAATAAAAATTACCATAAAAGCATATGACGAAGCTAGCATGAATCTAAACGGTCTATCAAACTACCCATCCAGGTTGAACTCGAAATAGCTACTTGCCAAATCTTAGACCTTGATCTCCCCTATAACATTTTCCTTGGCCACCCATGGATCAATGCCATGCATTTCGTTCCATCCACATTCCATCAATGCATAAAGTTCCCCCACAATGGAATTGAAGTGAATATTCATGTTTATCCAAATTCATTCCAATATTGCAAGTTCTTACAAAGCAATCATGGCCTTTCACAACATCGCCCTAGGACCAACACCACAACACCATCTTCATCTTCATACATTAATCCTTCATCACTACCTGCCTCTTGTACTCCCTCGGAGATCAAGGCTAAGATCAAAGACCTAGGTATATTGGAGAATACAAGCTACAAGCCTTCCACATTGATTCCCCATCTTTTTGATGTCCATGATAATCCTATTTTTTTATCATGATATCTACGATAATCCACTCTTTGATCATGATTCTATTGAGTACATCCAAGATCATATCCCTTCCACTCCACCTCATGAGCTACTATCCTTCCATGTCGAACATATTAGCTTAGGGTATGCATCTCCTAATGTTTCCTCTACTAAGCCTTCTTACCAACTCGTTAAGGACATGCAAGCATCCTTTGACATCAACAGTACCAAAAAGGATAGTCATGAAGAATCCATCGAGTGTGTCGCTAATCTCATCCACAATCATATCCTTACCATATCAATCAACACATCCAATGTATCCACTTCCATCCATCTCCTGGACTTGGATCAACAAGTGTCATCCAAAAAGGACAAGGCTATTAATCAAAAATCAAAAATCAAAAATCAAAAGCCTTTATCAAATGGAGATCCAGAGAGCAAAAGCCATGAAAATTCCTTTAGTCAAAATCAAAATCAAAAGTTATTGGACAAATCAAAAGTTGAAGTCAAAAATAAAAGAAAGAAAAAATTGATCTCCTATCATGCCCCTTCCTCTAAAATAATTAGGGGCACCTATCAAAGAAAAATATCAAGAAATGAGCTTATTGATCCTAAGTCTTCATCTTGATCATCTTCACGAAATCCATACACTTTACCTAATCCACCTATATCCATACATCCATCCTATCATTCCATCCCCTGCAGCGATGTCTCCCGATGGACCTTTGTTTCTAACCCTTTGATGTGCTTTAATCTAATGGTTTCCCAAATACCTTTTCGTGTGAAGCACAATGGCCCTTGTAGTGTGCACATTAGGGATCATACCTATGTTCCCTCCATTTGCTGCATAAAGCATCCCCCATCATCTATCTCATACCATCCTTGCATCCATCCATAAAACTATTAAAGAGCATCCACCATGATTGCAACCTCATCAAGTCTAATTTACCCAAAAATCTAAAAAAAAAATTAAATTTTTTTTTAAAAAGGTCAAAAAATTTAAAAAAATAGTAAAGAGAAATAATCTTTCCAAAGGGGAAAACCACTTCAGTGGCACCTTGGATAAGTGCCCTAGTGAAAACCTAGAAACAAGCACCATATGTAATAGTCTCTTATCCACCATCTCCTAGGATGTCATCCCATCCGCTATCATTCCTATCCATATCATAATAAACTATCACCCATCTCCATCCATCCATCCATAATAAACCTATCATGGCTTGTATTTGATCCTTGATTATGTGTCATCCCTTATCCATCCATTATCACCCACCTTTCCCCATGTGTTAGATGTAGAAGTTACATTTACATTATGTCAAGGGTTTGATCTTGTATATCCTTAGTTTCATCTTACTTTGGCCTTCAAGTCTCATGTATTTGGAGTCCCATATTCATTCATAATAAATAATAATCAAACCATCATTTCTCCTCTCATATCCATCCCATCTCAAACATAATGAAGAAATCATCATCCTTTCATCCCATCTAAAACATCAAAAAATTTAAAAATATTGAGCTCCTCATACTTGGCATTCAATCAATACAAACATTACGTCCAAGACAAAAATCCTTAATCAAAATCATATCATAAGCCTAGTTGTCAAACACTAATCAATCATCTTATCCTTTTTTCAAACCATCAATCAATCAATCATCATGTCTATCAAAGCCTTTCTCAAGTGATTATCCAATCTTGAGTAAGAAAATAAAATCCTTGCTTAGGAAATTATCCAAGCCTAATTTCAAGCACATCATCCTTATCAAATCCTTGCTTATGACTATTTCAACCTAATCGCAAGGAAATCAATCATCATCATTTGATATTTTTCAAGAGATATGTTAGCTGCATTCAACATGTTTTGTAGTGAGACTTTTTATTTATTTATCCTTTGATCATTATCTTTTAACTCATGATTCA
Source organism: Sequoia sempervirens (assembly GCA_007258455.2). Lineage (NCBI taxonomy): Eukaryota > Viridiplantae > Streptophyta > Pinopsida > Cupressales > Cupressaceae > Sequoia > Sequoia sempervirens. The sequence continues at coordinate 416,533,803 of VDFB02000015.1, forward strand.
CTTGCTTATGACCTCCTTGATTTATATATATCTTGGTGCATCATAATTGGTATATAATGGGGCATCATTCTATCTTGTTTGTTGTGCTTGTCATTACTTGAGTGTCAAGTCCACGTAAAGGTTACTTTTCCACCATAGTTCTTCATACCTTAGTGCATACTCACCTTTTATATATCAAATCTTAGGATTGCTCAATACATGTTGGCATAACCTATCTATCATCATCAAATTCTCCCTTTTTTCCATCCCCTTTCATCAAAATCTCTATCCTTTTCACCCCCTTCATCCTCTTTCATCTTCCAATTCATCTGCTTCTTGATCCTCCTTCATTGATCCCTTCCATTTCAAGAGCACACTCATACACTCATGTTCTCCTAACCCGCATGAACTCTCGAGGCCCAAGCATACCATCACCTAATCATTAATCTTTCCTTCATCCTTTTCCATCCTCCCATTGACTGGGGTATCAACTTTCATCCTTATCCTCTCTCAGCTTTGATCATTATCCTCTCTCATCCACTATGTTTTAAACTTTTTTAATACAATGCCACTTCACTGCGTCATATCAAAGAGGCAAAATATAGACACCTAAAATCTGACCTTACCCAACCACACCTAATGTTTTCCTATCTTAAGTCATTAATTAAATAAATATCTATTATTTATTTAATTATTTCATCCTTTCCTATCTTTACCATAAGCCTTTAATTAAATAAATATTTTTTATTTATTTAATTATTATCCCTTCATCATGATCCCATTAATTAAATAAATACTTTATTTATTTAATTAATTTCCATTTATTTTCTATTTGTGTCCATATAATCCTAGCCCTTCCTCTTGTTCACATGGGTCATAATCTAAATTTGTCCCCATGTGCCAAATATCCCTTCCACATGTCTAGCTAACTATTTGCTTAGATTCATTAAACCTAGACAACTACCCAAAAGTCAAACTATCTTTTCATCTTATCCACTCATCTCATTTAACCTCTTAATCCTAGCCATTTCCATAAGGATTTTTGTCCTTATCTCAATCCTAAACCTAGATCATATCCACCATGTGACACTTGTCATATGATTGCATCCTTGATCCAAACCCTAATACTCCTTCAATCTTAGCCATCCATCATCAATCATTTCGAGCCATTGATTTTTCCTCTCAAAGACTATATCTAGAGGATCTTATCCTTCATTTTCATATCTAAAATCTACTGTCATACCTCTCATCCTTCATTTTACTACTGAAATCACTTATCAAGCTATCATACCTACATGTTACCAAAATATCTATTGAATCAAGCTTATCATCATTAATATCAAAACATATCAAAGTTATGCTAGAGCATTGAGCAATCCACATGTCAACATCAAAGAGCAAATCAAATAGAAATAAGGGCGCACTCCATTTTTTCTTATGAAGGAGAAAAGCAAAGCTTCTAGGTGAAGGTATTATGTTTTTGTGTTGCTTTATCTTCCTTTCTTTGCACTCAATATTTTATAACCCTCTTCAATACATATACATATATACATATATATATACACACACATACATATACATATATATTTAATTGATATCAGAGATCTTTATCAAATAACTCAATCACGCAGCCAATAAAACATTCAACTGTAACATAAATATTCACAGAACAAACAAATTCAAATTATTTTCTTTAGGTAGTAGAAATTCAATAGAAGAGTACAAAGTAGATTAATCTTATCTCAATCACCTTTTTCCAAACTTCTAAAAAAGATCCCTGCATGTGTGTATCAATCTCCCTTTTATCATCTATTGGTGGCTAGGAAGTTGGATCGAATTAGATCCTAGTCGTTACTGTACAACAATTGAAGTTTTATAGGAACCAAAAGTGCAGGAGCATATCAAAATTTCATAGATGCACTAGCAAGCTGAAAGTTCATAGATGCAATAGGAAGGAAAATATCTCCAAACAATCATTTCAAATAGGAAATTTCACATGTTTAGTTGCCCAAAAAAACTTCACAACTGTAGCAAGTGACATAATCATTACATTATCTTTGTCCTTTTTTGTTTATTGAATTGAAACTTTTAAATAGTGCACATATCCAATTTAGTTACATTCATTTAAAACCATACAATGTTGATGTCATCATCATCAGGATTGTTCATTTGAACCAATTGACTAAAATTTGAAATGTTCAGATCACATGAGTTCATTTGCAAATCCTTATGGCTATGAGAAACCCACATGCTTCATATGGATGTGAATTCCCACAAGCTAGATGACCTCAACGTTCTCGCAAATGCAAAAAAAGTCCATTGGTACCAAATGTGCATGCAAATTCATTGGAATTGGTTGTAAACATGTTGGTTCAAAAAAGAATCTTTGCAAAGGTTTGTAGTAGACCAAAAATCTACATAAGGTCAATAGTAGACCAGGCATCCACATAAGGGAAAGTTTAGCAGCCACCAAAAAATCCACAAACTAGTAATAGACTAAAAACCTGCAAAGCCATAACTTAGTCATTTTGTACCCAATTCTCACCAAATTTTATCTATAGATACCCATTAGGATCATCTACAAGGTGATGCCCTTAATTTGTCCCAAATTGCCTCTAAAAATTCTCTTGAAGCAAAAACTCAAAAACTAACAAAATACAAAACAAAACACCACAAAAACTAAACTCAAACTTAAAATAACTAAAAATATTTTTTGGTGATGCAAGATTCTCTATGGACCTAGATGCTCCTACATCAAACATGTTGGATAAGTGAAATTTTTCTATGAGTCGAAGTCTCATGAAAATTTAAAAGTGCTTGGGATGGTAATCCCATGCTTGTTCTTCATCTAGACTTTTTTTATCTAATTGATCTCTTCCCTTTCGTCTTTTTATCTCTTCTTCTCCATGTTTAACATGTAGATTACCACAACTTTTCTTGCTTTATAAATTCAATCCTTTGCATTATTGAGTAAATCTTAAATATATGAACTATGATGTATGATGTTTCCTTTTTGAATCTCCACTTCCTTGGTGATTACCTACAATCTCCATGCTTTTCTCCCTATCATTATGTTGTTATGGCACAAACAAGTGCCATCTCCTTTGTTACCAATTGCATTTTTTTATAAGAACCTCCATTGATTTTTTCTTAACCTCTTGTCACCTTCATAATCTATTTTTTTGAATTGCAAAGTTATCCTTCACTTCTCATTCTTTTTCAATGAACTCAAAAAAAAAAAACTCCCACCTTTCACAATGATGTACAAATTATTTTTACCATCATTTATGACTTCCCTATCAAATTCCATGGCCTTCCCAACAAAACATGGCATGCAGTCATTGACATAACATCACACAAATTTCATCCTTGTATGACCCAATCTGAAAACTAACTAAACATTGCTAATTCACCACTAACTCATGTTATTTTTACAACCAAGAAACTTTATATGGATTTGGATATTTACTTTTCTTCAATCTTATTTTCTCTACAATCTCTTCATAAACCAAGTTATCAGTACTACCACTATCAATAATAACTTTACAACACTTACCTCTAGATTTACATACAATTTAGAAAAGAATTCTTTTCTGAGATAATCCATCCTCTTCTCCATTTGGTTTCACCAATAATCTCCTAAACATGAGAGATTCTCCTTCCTCTAGTTCTTCTATTTTTCCTTTTCCAAGATGATCCATCCTCTTCTCCATTTGGTTTCACCAATACTCTCCTAAACATGAGAGATTCTCCTTCCTTTGGTTCTTCTATTTGTTTTGGTGATGCTACACTTTCTTCCTTTTCTTGTGCTAGGTGATTTCTAGTTGTGCTCCTCTTACTAGTTTCCTGATGTAATTGTGGATACTAAAAGGCCCTATGATCAACTTCTCCACACTAGAACCATTTTCCAAAGAACCCTCCAATGCTACTATCACACCCTCTTATCAATTATTCTCTTCCTCTTGTCCCTTGAATCTATTCAAAATTTCCTTTGGAACCTCCTTGAACCTGGTTTCCTTTGCCAATTTTGGTCCTCTTTTTGTTGTCATTCTTCCTCTACCTCTTGAACTACTTTGGTGCCTCCTAGATATTTTCTCTTCAACCTTTAGGGTGTACTAGTAGGCCTCTTCAACTATGGTAATTATCAACATAATCATCTCATTATGGATATTGAATCTTCACTCATTTATGTATATGGCTACCTTCTCAATGTCCATTTCATGATGCCCATATTTGATTACCATCTTGTAAAATTATTCTATGTAATATTTTACATTTGTGTCTTATTTAAGATTCTGAAGCCTTTTAGACAAATCAAAATCATAATCTCTAGGATTAAAATTCTTTCGACTTGGCCATCATTTGATTCCACCAAGTTATCCTCATCTCACCATTTGTAACTCTTTCTATTTGCATCTCCCTCCACCAAAGGGTGACATGTACCTTAAGTTATGTTTGTGCCAACTTTATCCTTTATGGACCACGAATATCTTCCAAGTCAAAATGTTCTTCCAATTCACCTATACAGACTATTAACTCTTCATAGTTTAATGCTCCAAAAAAATGGGATCTCCATTTGATTACCTATACTAATCTTGGAAAGAACTCTCAGGAATCATTCTTGTTCTTCATTTGCTATTCATTTTTTGCATTGTCTTGACTTCTCTTCAAATCTGCAACTAAATTCCTTAACTCGTTCCTCATTTCAATATGAAATTGCTCAAATGTTTTCTCCATATTAGGGTTTCGTCTTCTCAGGGGCATCTTGCCTTTAGTATTTTCCTTAATAATCCTACATCTGACCTCTATTGGTTTCCACGGAAAATTATCCTTCTTGCAATTTCCAACATCCTTCTCTTCTCTCTACAATTGTAGGACTCCTCACAACTTGCAATAATTTCTAGAGCCCTATGAACACCTATCACTTCCACACAAGTTACAATTTATCAACACCTCCCAACAAGAAAACCTTGCACTAATACCACTTAATGTAGTCAATATTGGACCAAACCTTATCAGATAACCCAATCATCCAACCAATATAGTTCATTCAATGGAAAAAGTGTTCACAAAACAAACAAATTCAAATTATTATTTCTTTAGGCAAAACAAATCAATATAGGAGTATAAAATAGACCAGTTTGATCTCAATCACCTTTCTCCAAACTTCCAAAAAATATCCCTTCATACATGTATCAAGCTCACTTTTATCCACTGGTGGCTAGGAAGCTAGATCAAATTACATCTTGGTTGTTACAACAACTAAACTGGTATAGGAGCAAAAAGTGCAATAACAAGTTGAAAGTTTGTAAATGCAATAGCAAGATGAAAGTCTATAAATAGAGTAGCAAGCAAAAGATTTGTAAATGGTCGTTTCAAGCAAAAAAATTGCATGTTCAAATGGCTAAAAAAACCCCACAATCATACCAAGTGATGTCATCATTATTTCATCTTCATCATTTTTTGCTTAATGAACCGAACCTTTTAAATAGTGCATATATCTAATTCAGTTACATTCATCCACAATCATATAATTTTGACATCATCATCGAGATTGTTCATCTGAACCAATTGAATAAACTTTGAGATGTTTAGATCACATGAGTTCATTCACAAATCTTGATGGACATGAGAAACCCACATACTTCAAATGGATGTGGAATTACCGCAACCTAGATGACCCTAACATTCTCACAAATGAAGAAAAACCCATTGACCTACCAGATGTGCAAGTAGATTCATTAAACTAGTTGTAAATGAATCAATTTTATAGCAAATATTTGCAAAGGTTAGTAGCAAACAAAACATTTGCATAAGGTTGATAGTAGGCCAAACACCCGCATAATGGTGGGTTCAACAACCACCTAGAAGTTTGCAAACTAGTAACAAAACAAAGACCTGCAAAGCCATAACTTATCCAATTTGTGCTAAATTCTCACCGAACTTGATCTATAGATACTCACAAGGCTCCTCTACAAGGTGATACCCTTCATTTGATCAAACTTCCTATAAAAAATTTCCTGGGGCAACAACCCAAAAAACTAACAAAATAGGAAACAAAACACCACAAAAACTAAACTAATAGAAAAAATAAACTTAAATATTTTTGGGTGATGTGAGATTATCTGTGGATTCAGATGCTCATGCATCATTTATCTACATATAATATATATGTTACTATATTATTATACATACATATATAGACGTAGACAATGATATATATATATATATGGGGTCAAGTTTGCTTGTTGACAGTCACAAACATGCTAGTTATGAAACCCAAGAAAGTTAGTCAAATCACCATTGATGACAGCGATAGGATTGTCAAGGCAGAGAATATATATATGTAGTAATATATATAATATATTTATCATTGTCTACATCTATATATATGTATAATAGTATAGGAACATATGGGTTCTCATCTAAATATGGGGTAGATCACCTTGCACGAATTATATAGTGGACATGCATTTTTTGAATTGGGGTATGACAAAGATAGAGTAAAATTGAATATCTTGCTAAATCAATAAATGGTATAAGTCTCTCTTATCAGACATTAAATTAAATATATTCCCCAATTGAGTTGTGTCATCATATATTCCATAGAAAAATTATAATTGTTAATTCAATTGAACAAACAAATTGAATGCATTCATTTTTAAAATAGAATAAATTACAAGAGAAATTATGCAACCCTCATATTCCCAAGGCAATAAACTATCAATTTCCTCCATGGGCTTATGAAAGATATTTTTTATGAATGGACGTTATATGTTTCTAAATACACCCTAAGAGATATATACTAAATTTATTTTTAGTGTTTCATATTTAGGAGTCTATAAAGTATGTTATTTCTAAGTGGCTATATATCAATATGTTTTCAATCAAGGTTTCATTGTTTATATGGTTTATACTTTATAATGAAACTTTTTATATTAAGGGTTTCATTATATGTATGTGAAATCATTTATATTAAGGGTTTCATTATAACTAGATATATATAATAAAATTAAGGCATTAAAAGTTTTGATGTATTGTTTTCTGTTTCAAATACCACATAAAGGATTTGTGTTGGCATAGTGCACTCCTATTACTATCCACTTTATATCATTTCACATGCAAATACATAATGCCATTATAATTAGCTTTTCAACCTAATAATTTTTCATAAGATATGATTTACATTTGTCTTTTTTATTATACATTGTATCAATCGAATACATCTTTATCACTCATCTACTTGTCACAGGATATGTTTATATTTCTAATTATATTATTGTTGGTAAGCAGATTGACACTTGAAAAGATATTTGACTCACCCAATGGAAAGCGACAATAATGCCCCAACAATTAGAGAGATTGCTTGTAAAACAACAATATTCCTCTATGTTTGAGAGGGGAAGCTCCCTCCTATGATAGGGGTATTTGTAGTTTTCGTGTACTTTTAATGTGAAAGTACACATAAAGGAGAAAAGGAAAATGAATAACAAAAACTCCAACTATAGACATATGAATACCAATTGAAATTATACAATGCATGGAAAATTACAAGAGGAGGGTTTATCACAAAATAAGGTTTGATATGTAATAATGACAAAATAAAGATAACAAATTTCAACATACGAGGAAACAAGTTACCTTAGCACATTCAAACCAAGATACCAGGGTATGACTGTGTTTCATCAATCACATATAAATGAGCAATGGATTCCATAATTACATAGAAGGATTACCAATTTAAGTATGAGAAATCAGTAATAATAACTCAAAACACATTTAGGACATACAAACAAAATACATTTTTCATTATCTTTATAAAATCATACAATTCCAAAAACCCATTATGTGCAAAGTGTTAAGCCAAAAAAAATTGATACAATCTCTTTGAAAAGTTCTCAAAAGTTCCCCCCTTTTGAAAAAAAATCCCCCCTTATATTTGAAATAGTCTCGTATTTATAGGCCTCACAAGATAACTACCCCATTTAACTACTTTCTAACCGTGCCTAGTAACTACCTTTTTGAAATATAATGATTTAAAAATAGGCTTTATTCTTGTTAGTTTTTACTCATCTTTTCCAAAAAGATGATTTGAAAGCAATAAATTTGAAAAAAAGACCAAGTTATGGTTTGTTGAGGTTAGCACTATATCTTCTTGCAATCTATGAATCATCCATTCAATAGTAACTTGCCTTCTGTGTAAGGGGGAAATCAAATTGATTGAATGGAAACTAATATAAACAAACAAAAGATGATTCATGTCCATTACTCATGAAATGAAACTACGAAGAAATGAATTCAAGAAACAAAATCAAAAGAGAAAAGCATAAATGAATTCACCAAAGTAGTGTTACCATTTCGTGTCAAAGTGTGTTCGCAAAGGTGTTGGATTGTTCATATCAATGCGAAGCCTCCATTGTGTGTAACAAAAGCTTCAAAAACGTTCAATGTTGTTGATCGAAGATATGTGTAAAGCTTCAAAAGGTCGATTGTGATTTTTGCATTACTTCATCATCCAAATGATGTTGATTCTTTGATCTTTTTTTAAAAGAAATGAGGTTATATAGAATTTGTGTTTCGAAATGAACGTTCAAGATCGCGTAGTAGAATATCTAGATCAACAGTTGAAAACCATTGAGAGGATTTAGATGAGAATAATTAATGAAAATTGATTACGTAATCGGTGTGATTGAAGAAATCATTTTGAGTGTTTAGTGGGATTGAGGAAATAAATTGAATAATCTGTGAAATTGAAGAATAGATTAATCTATTAAGAATAGAGGGATCAGTCAAATAATAGAGTGAGCAATCAGAGGATCGCAATTTGCTCAATCATAAAAGTGGGTGAGGGTAATTAATTAATCTTTTTGAGTTGAACATGCAAATCAAGTTTGACTTTTGCAAACAAAGTTGTATTTATTTGTTTTGACCTTTTGATAATGTCTTTGAATAATTTATTTAATTATTCAAGTTTGGGGGGAAAATAATTAATTAAACTATTAAGTGGTAATAATTTAATTAACTTAAGGGAATAGGGTTAATTAGCGACATAATTAAATAATTGATGTTATTTAATTAATCAAGAAGAATAAAATTAAATTAAGACCATTAAATAAATGGATTTTATTTAACTAGTCAAAAATGATGAAAATGTGAATTAATTAAATAATGTAATATTATTCAATTAATAGAAGCAATTGGGGTTTTTAAGACTTTTGAAATTTATTTAATTTGTCAAAAATGATGAAAAAGCAAATTAATTAAATAATGTAATATTATTCAATTAATAGAGGAATTTAAGGTTTTTGATGCAATTGATGCGAAATGCAGTGATATTAGGTGATAATGATCCTGAGAAAATATCATTCAAGATGTGAGATAAGCATTAAGTTGATTTTACATGTCTACACCTTCATCATGAAATAAAAGGCGCCTATGAACTTAGGCTTATCTTTCTCCCCAAATATAATGCTACTTCCCTTTAGATGATCGCCTCATATTCAAATATACATCTAGTAACAAAGTTCATGAGCATAAATCGCTTGCTCTCTACAAATGTTTGCAAAAATCAAAGTTTCCATTATGTTGGTTTGGACAGTCTTTAGTCTGTGAGATTCACACTTGTTCTGTTCTGTATGACATGAGTGAGTTTTGTGTTTTCGATATCCATTTGTAGATAAGATCAATTTTTCAATCTATCACTTGCATACTCAAATAGAATACCCCCCCTTCTTCATTCCTTCAATCAAATTCATCTCTATGAATGAGAATTTTTCCAATTTTGATTCATTTGCATCATGCCTGCAATGCATTCTTCATGCTTTCACCGTTGTGGATTATTGACAGGCCAAATAGTGTCTTATTAAATTATCACGCCACGCTAATATATATATTTGCATAAAGCCATCTTCAGATCTCAATAGGTCTCACAGTTGACAGTAGCGATCGCTGCTTTTAAATCATATTATTCAAGCTTTGTTTCGAATAGGTTGCACTATTAAATCAATAACAACATGACTATCTCCTTCATGAGGAATGATAATATGTACATACTTCTTTTGATGGCAACATAAATTCATCATATGCGGGCTTCACAAATTTGGAATACTGCTCAAGGACTGATCCTACATTCTGATTTCTCTCAACTGTATCACACCTTATTCTTTTTGCAAGCCGTGTATCAATATCTCTGTCAACAAAAATATTTATGCATTAACTCACGAAATTCCGTGGAATCGTAGTTCTTTGAGGCATTCTGTCAATCAGTTCATGTGCTTTATGTATTGTTTCACTTTTGCATGCATATCGACTAGGGATTTGCAAATAAAAACATTATAAATGATTTCCATAGCTCCCATTTTTGTGCAGGCACCGAGGACGTTTGCAAAGGTTGAGGAATTCGGCTTTACATGACCTGTTGATTGCATTTACCCTAAATTTGCTAAAGCCTTTTCAACAAATCCATTTTATGCATTACTTTATAGCTTTGCGGCCTGCAATCCTTCATCGCATGAGACAAGGTCTTTGTGAGGCCGTGAGGGTGCGCCATATTACTCCATATGCATTGCATTTCATGAGACAACAATTCTTTGAGGCATTCAGTCAAATAGTTCACAAAACTTGCCTATATGCTGCGAACTTAGCAAGATACTTATGTATCTTACATTTGCCAATTGCATTAGCTTGAAAGTTTCTGAAGCCTGCAACGATTGTATTCAATGAGACTGCATTTATTTGAGGTGTTTCGTCTGGTAGATCATGTGCCTTGTGTATGCTTCCACATTTGCATTTTACACCTGTTAATTGCATTTTGCTTGAAACTTTTAAAGCCTTATCAGCAAATTCATTTGAAGTTTTTGCAACCATTTCGGCTCATGAGTCCACATTTCATCCAAAACTCATGCTTCCATGCAGTTATTGCAGTGAGCTTTTCTTTCATCTTTTAAATGTTCAAGTACTTTTAGAGATTAGAATTTTGTAAAATCGTGAGCATGAGGTTAAAATTCATTGAAATGTGAGCAAAAGAGGTTAGCAAATGGGTAAAAAGTGAGCATGAGGTTAAGATTTGTAATTTTGTGAGCAAAGAAGCATTAATGAAGATAGAATATGTCGTGCACTCGAAATTGTAACATTGAAATATGAAATATTGAAATAAAAATAAATAAAATAAATATCGAAAGTGTAAGTATAAATAACTACAATTCAAATATTGTTATAATTAATAATTATCATAGATAACAATATAATTATAAAATCATTATTATAATAATACAAAATTGAACTAACTAATATTGTTAATTGTAAATTATTATAACAATAAAATAAATGAATAAATACAAATAATATTTGTCTCAAAATAAATGAATAAATATTAATATATATGCCCCACTGAAATATTTATTTCTAATATAAATATTAGAGATACTAAATGCATAGATCCCTAGCAAAGCAGCGATATTCTAAAGTAATTATATTTGAAACTATAGATAAGCAATTCCTATTCAAGCGATTACACTAATTATGCAACAATTCACTAATCCTTAGTCTAGTGGCTCCCAAAGGCAACGATGCAAGGGACGCATCTACTCAATGGTTACACACTTTGGAAAGGATGCAACCCCTCCACCAATTAGCAGATATTTAAGGATCCATAAACAGCCAAAAAAAGGCATTGATTGGGAAATAAGAAAAGAACAAAGCAACCAACAAATTTATCTGTCAGTATCAATTATTTGTGATTTCAAAAATATGAAACTAGTGCATCAATTAGTTTAAATTATTTTCAGAATTATAAATTAATATATGTTGTGGTAGGATATTAATAGAGGATTATAACATATCATTTGAAACAATTCATGCCTATTACCTTATAATAGCATATTCATAGTTCACTGTATATTACTAATGTGATTATTGCAAATACAAATTCAATTAGTTTATAAGGAGCCCAATCATGAGGAAATGGAAGGGGATGGAACAATGAAGGAATTAGAATCCTTACTAAATAGGCAACCCCATATGAATGGCATGCACCACATGGGGTCACCTCATATGAATGGCATGCACACATGAGGTCAAGGAGGCTAAGACTCCCCTTCAAAGTCCCTCCTCTTCCATGATCCCCCATGATTGAGCATCCTCAAGGTGGAATAACAATCAAATTAATGAATTTGTCTTAGAATTATTAATGTTAAATCATGATATACTATTTGTTAGGTGATTGTTGTAATTGATTTCTAACTTGTCTACAGGGATTAAATCGAGCCAAGGTACTCTCTGAATCTGCTATTTGCTTGGAAATTGATGAATTGGAGTAAAATAATATAATTCCAATTAGGGACATTACAAAATAATATGTATTCAAACTCACTTGACCGTTCTAAATCCAAACATAACACTTAAATGCTCGCAAAAACTCCTTTTCATGATTATTTAAAACTTTAGAAAAAATTTAAAATAATTTCAGGTATTTGTCCATTGAAGTTTTCGATCACTTCTTAAAACCGCAAAATTGAAATCTACATAACTCTTGACTAATAAAGTCTTTTGCCCAGAATGTTTTTTTGGGACGATAAAAACACCATGATGAGAAAAACTTAGAAAAATAACTTTGTTTCAAGCAACCAAATAAAAAATAATAATAATTTTTGAAATTTTCTCAGAAAAATTGAAGTTTTAAATTATCTTGAACCAGAAACTAGGTTGTTGTGAAAATTGGCCACATCACTCGGAATATGCTCAAGAACATCCCCATTAAATAGTTTTGCATAGAATTTCACAGTATTTTGAAATTTAATTATTTTCATACATCTTCGCAGACTGCATCACTACTCTTAAGGATTATGACTTAAAAGTTTAAAATTTGCCACATTTAAAAACTAGGATGACAATTACACATTATCTTTAATTTGCTACAACTATCGGTAATTCTTGTTTATGATGTAGGTTCAATCAAAACTATGGATGGAGGTGAAAAGAAAATGTGGATGGCAGAGAGTACTATGAGTTTTTGTTTGTTAACACTATCATTTTTGGATATTTTGTTCTAATGACTACTACTTGGATTTGTACTATGCAATTGTTTGTGTTATTATCTATATATTCTTATGTTGTATTAGTTGTATACATTTGACGATGGTGACATAGATAGTACTGACCTAAAGAATTTTGGAGAAGTTAGGAATGTGCATAGGATGTCTGGTGATGCTTTGGATGTTGCAGATGATATTAGTTATGCACTTGGAGGAAATTAATAGTTCAATACCTTGTAAATATGATATTGCATAATTTCCCTCTTATCATTGATTCAACGTTAAAAAAAGGTGTGCATTCAATTTGGTTGTTGAGTTTGAAATTGAATTAATTTAACTTGTATTTAATCATTTGAGTAAATTGTAAATTATATTTTTTTATGTTTGGTAATGGAGACTTACACCATTTATTGTTTGTGCAGGTACCTACAATAAATGGAGTTGACCCATGTGGATGTGAGAGAAAGTATGAGAGAATGTGCATTTGACAACCCATCAAGTTGATAGGGTCTTAAATTTATGACAGATTAGACACTAATAGTTGTGCATTAAGATGTGTAAATATAAATTGTTTGATTTTTTTACCATCTACAAGTGGTGGTTATTGTAAATAGAAAAGTGTGTATTTTAGAACTTGTCTTATATTGGAAGTGTACTTGTATTTATTTTGACCACATTTACTAGTAAACTACACATCTACAAGTGAACATGTGTATTAGTGCATGTGGAATATTTTACTAGGCTTTTATTTTTTTGCATTGGTTATTTAGAAGGAATTAATTAGGGGCTTAGGTGTGCAACAAGTGTGTAACGCCCCGCCACGCAACCCTAGAGGAAGTTGCAATTTACTTCTCAAACGTACTATTTTTTTTGTTTAAGTATAAATAACATGCAAGATCACTATCCATTGCCAACAACCTCTAAGGTTAATGAGACTGAGATTACTTAAAACCCAATCAAGAAACATGAATTAAAACATAACATTTAATTACCTAACAAATTAAATACTCATACATTCCATACATGATAAAATTACAACAAAGGCATAAGAAATACCACATGTTCTCAATAATAATCTTTACAATATGTTTACAACCCTCATTCCCCAAATGAGATAATTCCAATATACAAGGTTACCAATTACAGCTTCCACCTCGATACAAAGAGGGGTAATAAAATTACAATAATAACAGGAAAGAATAAAGCATGAAGCACTGGAACCCACGGGCTCTCCAACTGGAAACCTCATCCACACGAACAAGAAGACGACCCAATGAAATTAAGGTGCACGTTCCACCCAACCATGTGATACCCGAAGGCTCACCCCCCATGCTAGGAGATAGTAACAAGGAATTCCTACACAAGACCATCTACCCCTAGACACAAGCTAAAACATAACTGAACTGAATTGAATGCAAACACATTATCACTTAACACACTGGTTACAATGCTTCCAGAGAACAAGGATCATTTACACAGTACAACAACTGACTTTTGGTTGACATAGAGAGAGTGTCACACGACATTTGCTATGAGTTACCCTAGCTCAACTGTCTTAGGCAACCGAATCCCCACCTTGGGTTATCCTGGCTCAACTCTACTAGCCGTCGAACCCTCATACAAATTGTGCTTCTCGTCTCATCTCAAACCTTAAAAGCGAATGAGTTATGAGAGAGGCATTAATTATCTTAATTAGTCTGAGAGTTTTTCATTAATTATTTTTATGTTATCACTTACTTAAAACCCTAAGTGAGTTACCCTGGTGCCCCTTTGTGTGTCGGACCGCCACAAAGAGCCACTCTCCTATCGACAACACACACAGTACCAAACCACAATCCAATGGGTAACCTAGATAAGACGACCTCTCCAATCCAAGGAGGCAACAAATAAAGGAAACTCACTCCAAACACTGGAGGAAACAAAGTACATACTTCACTCCTTCCAAAGGAGGCATAAACCACATACCCTCTCCTAATCCCAAGGAGGCACAAACCATCCCCGTTCGAGAAAACCGGGTAAAACAACAGGATACAACTATACGCCCTACCCAAGGCAATACAACGGTTGACTATCAAAACGACAACCCATACAAATAAATGAAACCCCATCTGGAAGACTTTAGAACAATTGACCCAATTACCCCAACATCGAGAATGAACAAAACATCACTAGAAAGCACTTCAGACAATTTAAATAAACTAAGGTTAGGATTTCCTAAATCCAGTCAACTTCAATCTACACTGCTAGCATTTATCCAAAAAGCATCTAATATTTATTACACGGCATTGAGGAATTTTTAAAAGAAACAAGAATTTAACTTAAGTTTCTCAATCATATACAATAGTCAAAACAATTTGATAATTAAGATCACTTGATTAAAATAAATCGATCATTATTTCTACTTCGAATAAATTAATCAACTAAATCTTATCTATACGTGGATACAAATATATATTAAATATATATACATAAAAGTATATACTTAATGTATATACTATTATATATATATAAATAACTAAATCTCATTGAAATAAACCAATTTAAACTCAGCAATAATTAAATTATTTAAATAATAAAATAATATTATATATATATATACATATAACATATATATATATTATATATATTATTATAATATATATATTATTATAATATATATATTATTATAATATATATATTATTATATTATTATATAATATATAATATTAAATAATATATAAAAAAAATGAATTTAAATTTTTAAAAGAAATAAACTAAAGCCCTTTTTTGTTGGCGCAGCCCCTCCCAAAAGGGAGAGGCGTTGTCACACAGCCCCCATATGGGATGCGCTGCTTACACAACGCCTCCCATGGGCGCTGTGGAAGCAGTGCCTTCCATGGGCGTTGTGGGGGGGTAGTAGGGCTACGGCCCTCCCCTCTCCACACATATTAATTTATAAAAAAATTATTTTTATTCCTCAAAACACTATAAAAAAAATAGACGAAAAATAGGGTATACCCTGTTACATTTTGAAAACAGAATTTTTTCCCAAAAAGAGATTAAAAGCCCAATATATTTGTATATATATATATATATATATATGTACAGGTATATTATTTACAAATATATACCAAGATTTTCATTTCCAACCCAAAATTGTGCAAATGAACAACAATTTTTTTGCAATAACAGAAATAAATTTGGCAATACAACAAAGAGTTTAAAATTTCAGTTTGATATGAAGATTTTTTGTTGGTTTTCTTTCTATTCTTCATTGTGATTGTTGTTTTGGTTTTCTTTCCTAAATCCAATAGCAGTTTGCAAGATTTGAATTCATTTCACATGGGTTTTCATTGAATCTAAAAAGCATTTTAAAGATTTTCAAACAACATAATGAAATTTGAAACTTATTTCAAAAAGGAAAACAAAATAAAGAAGAACCTGGTGTTTTCTCCCAAAGCTTGAAGACTTGACAATGGTGATTCCAAATCTCTTTTTCAAAATCCAAATCCAGCCATAGCAAAACTCTCCACCAAAATTCCAAACTCTTTAATAATATGAAATTGAAAATGCTCAAATAGAGCTTTTTCCCCAATTTTGGTCAAAACCCTAAAATATCCCCACCCACTAAATTTATTGAACATTTAGAGGATATTTCCATTTTTAAATTTTTAAAACAATTTACTTTCAAAATGATATTTCTTCCATTTCAAAATTTCATTTAAAACCAAAAATCTCAAAGTTGCAAAGAATATATTTTATCCAAAATTTCAAAAAGTGAAATTTAAAACACATTTCTATTTTTATTTTAATTTAACTTTAAATATCCAACATGATTTCCATTTTCATTTTAAATTTGAATCTTAATATACAATAATGGCAAAACAACTATTTCATTTAATTTATCACCATTTACCTAGTTAATCAATAAACTAAAAATTATTTTATTAATTAAATCAAATTAATCCATGAAATAAATAACATTTCAACCTTGAAACTAGATATGTTAAATCATCATTTTAACCATACCCACCATTTAATAGCCTTTAAAATATGAAATGAAATAGTTAACCAAGGAGGAAAGAACCAAATCAAAACCGCTAAACCTGACGACAAACTATGACTAGGGTGACGACTTGGCACATAACACCTAGCTACTATCTCCCAATCGATTACCGTTGGTCAATGGACACGCTCAAACCTGTGAAATCAGGTGGAGTCAATGCCCTGTACCTGTCAACCTGTGAACAAAGAGTATATTGAACATGCATATATATGATATAATAAAACACACATTGAA
Organism: Sequoia sempervirens; assembly: GCA_007258455.2. NCBI lineage: Eukaryota > Viridiplantae > Streptophyta > Pinopsida > Cupressales > Cupressaceae > Sequoia > Sequoia sempervirens. The sequence continues at coordinate 416,551,092 of VDFB02000015.1, forward strand.
GGGGGAAATCTCAGAATCGTAGGGCACTCACAAGCGAGTGATACAATCCCATCCCCTTCACCAATATACTCATCATAGATTGACAGTTCCATCGTAAACAAATATCTCACACAATAACATGTTACAATAACTAATCATCCTTACACCAATTTAAATCATGTCAAATAAAGCATCAAATAAGATACATCACATCACACCAATAAACTATCACTCTATAATCATCGATCAAATCGCACACACATGATATAGCATCTTAATAACCAAAAAGCACATCAAAGCAAACAAGGACACACTGTCCAGCCAAAACGCAAAACAGAGGGGTATTACAAAGTGGGTGGTTATTGGTACATGGGCAGCTATTGGGCCCTCTCCCATAGCTTAAGAAACCTGATTCTTCATGCAATTCAAAAAAATCAATCATTTCAACTCTCTCTAGGGATAAAGACTTAATTATTAAGCATATTAAATCGTTGATGAAAATTATTATTTAAATAGTATAGTATTTTTATTTGTGATATCAAGGCTCTTAGTGATTATCATTATTATTAATTGAATAAAAAGTACTCATTAGAATAAAAAAGTAACAAATTATGTGGTGTTACATGAGTATATTGATAAAACATGAGTTTTTGTACAATTATTAGATCTAACCTTTTTTGAGAGATCTTTTATGACACCTCAACAAAAACATGTTGGTGTGGCATCATATTTGATAATTTAGACCTAAAACTTTTTGTCATTTGAAATCACCATATAATTTTAAGAAAAACGAAATTTGAATAGACAACTACTAAATTATTTCCCCTAATAAATGTATATAGTATATGTGCACATACATTATTGTAGATTAATCATCATATTTAAAGTCATTCTATTTTTCATAAGAATCTTCAATGTATAAATTTATTTAAGTGGATGAAACACAATGCCTAAGTCTACAATTTATTTATTTTTTGGTCCTAAATGGTTTTATTTTCCTTTCAACATGGAACAATATGTATAATAATGAGAATAGTATAAATAACATTATGTTCAAGAAAGTATCATGTTGCTAAGGATTTTTCTCATGTCATATCTTGGCAACTCTAGTGCTTATTAACTTGTTTTAGTTTAGTGGTTATGTCATTGAATTTCTAAAATCCATAGACCACTATATGAAGCTATGGATAATTAATTTTATTTTCTTAATTTTTTTAAGAATGGAGTGGTTTCATTAACTCCACACATGATCATGGATGGAGTGAAACCATTAGGATATTTGGAAACATTGGCATTACATATTAAGGATGACCATAGATGGAGTGAAACCTTTAGCATGTTTGGAAACATTAAGACTCCATATTAGGGATAGTTTATTGGGTATAAATTGAAACAATTTGTATGCTGAAATTAGAAATATATCTATAGTACTCTAACTTTTATTTCTTTTTTTTTAAATAATTTAAAATCTTCAACAACATGATTTATTTGAATGTTTCATTGCTAAGATGAACAAAATGATTGTAACACAAATAATGTTATCGATGTCCATTTGGTTATCAAATTTAGTGACTATTTTTTGGTATAGACCATTTTCAAGAGTAGCTCAAAGACTTTAAAACATTTAAAATCACTATTTTTCGCACATCCTTTTTTAATAAAAAAATCCTTATTAAGTAGTAGATGTTAAATTTCCAATTGCATGTGTTTCTAATGTAGTTAAGGTCAAGGGTCTAATTAAGATTATCCAACTATGTAATCAATAGCACTTTTAGATCTAAACATTTTTTTTCAACTTCTCTTAATACAATGCCTTCTTCCTCTAATCTTCTTTATAAAGACATGTCTTCTACCTCTTTGTGTTCTTTCTCTTCTATCTTTTACATCTCTTATTTTATATCTATCATAAAATCATACTAGACTTCCTTATATATAGAAGGTGTTGAAATGAAGTGTGGAGATTGGTAGAATTTTACACAACATATATTAATGTGATAAAGATCCTCATTTACCCAAAATTAAATGTTCTTCCTATTGACCAACCTTGGAAGTTAATGCATCATGTAGGTGTAAAATGCAAATTAATTAGTAACATGCAACATCATAAATTTCAATGTGCTTAAAGCAAGGCATCTCCAAAACTAATGTGGTTCCATGTATTAATACCTCCTTGGACTTAAAAAGAAGTAGTTCATTAAATATCATTGCAAGTTTGAAATACTTTTCATATCATTCAAAAGATGGAAATTATATAGTAAATAACTTGATATAGATTCCAACTAAATCTTTTCAATAAAAACATAAATGTGGTGATTACAAACACATGAAAATAGAATGGAACATTATAAGTACATGATGAATTCTATAATCCTAATTGTAACCAATGATAATCATTGTGATGCCTTATGATGTCATTGATGTCTTAATAGTTCCTATAATTGCATATATGAAGCTCTGGTCTTTGTAAAACATGTCTGGTGACATCAATGCTAAAAACTTGATTCACACTAGTACAACTATTCTAGAAAATTAACAAATACTTGTAAAAAAATTAAAAGTTAAAGAAAATATTTTTGATTGATACAAAATTGCTCCTACACCTTGGATGCTTCTACATTAAAAACCTAGAGTAATTGAAAATTAAGGTCTTCACTTTTATTTAGAATAATGAGAAAAAGGATACCCAACCTAGTCCACCTCTACCATGGACATCCAAGTAGAATCTTCAATAAATTTATTTTTCCATTTTAGAAATACTCATATTTCCTATTTCTTGTGTTTATATCAATTCTACAATCTTAAGTATTTCTTCAATTTCTTTTGTTCTTTGCACGTAGGTACCCATGTCCTCAAGTCTATCACTAGTTTATGGTCTCTTGAATCACCTTTATGATATTCATATAAATTAGCAATATTAAAGACTATTGATATACTAATATCGTCAAGTAAGTGTACTTCATATGCATTTAAAGAATCAAATTTCTAGAGAATTCTACAAAGTCCAAATTTTTTCATCTTCAATTTGTTACATGTTTCTTGTGGAAATATTTCATTTTTCAATTAAACCATCACTTCATCTTGAGTTGCACATTCATTATGTCTTTTCCTCTAATCAAAATGCTCTCTATACTTGTAATTAGTCTTCTCTATTTTTTATTTGACTTATTGATGTAAATATCTTATGTATTCTGCATGGTCTTTAGCTATAGCACTTTTCCTATGACTTGCAATAAAATCCCCTAGTTTTGAAATATTTCTTGGATTCTATCCATATATAGTCTCAAATGGTGTTCTTCTAAACTTTTGTTAATTGAGTTATTGTAAGGAAATTCAACTTGACGTAAAATTAAATCTCAATTTCCTATTTTCTCACTTAATAGACATCTCAATACTATGCTTTTAGGTAATTTTTGTAATCTCACAATCTCCTTAATAAGTCAACTATGTGTATCACATCGTTAGTTTTCTTACACACTATGAAATGAGTCATCTTAGAAAATCTATCAATAACTACAAAATAGAATCATGTCCTCTTTGTGTTTTTAGTAACCCCAATACAAAATCAATACTAATATCTTCTCGTGGTCTTTTCAGAAATTGTAATAATTTGTACAAACCAACATTTTGACTTCCTCATTTTGTTACTTGAAAAGTTCTACAACTATGTACATATTTCTTGACATTCTTATACATGTGTGGCCAAAAATAATTTTCATTTACCAATACCAAATATCGTACTAATCCACCACTATATTTTACTTTAATCAAGTTTTATCTTATTGAACTTTGAGGAATACATCATTAATTATTTTTGAACAATAATTCGTCTACAATTAAGTACTACAATAATTTAGTTTATCTCCACTTATGGGTATCTTACATGAATTATATGCTTTATCATGATCAACATCAATCTCAAACAATTTTTTTAACTCATGTCAAAACCAACAATCTTAATACTCATCTCTATCAACGATTTATGTCTTCTACTTAACGTATTGGGTACCCTCTGAATCTTCACTTCTAAGTATTAACACAAATAAATAAATTTGTAAAAATTCAACCCACTTAACATGTTGAGCAGTTAACTTACCCTAGTTGTTCAAATATTGCAATTCTTGATGGTTAGTTTATAAAACATTCTTTTGACAACAAATGATGTTTCCATTTCTTTAATGGCTGTGCAATTTCCATAAAATTCATGATCATTAATTAAAAAACAAATCACATCATTCAAATATTCATTGAAATAAAAAAATAGGTCTTCCTTCATGACTTAACATAGCTTCAATTCATTTCCACTCACATCACAATAAACTTGAAATAATTTATCAAAATATTGTAAAACCAACGCAACTTGTTTAGTTGTTTTCATTTTTGGGAGTTCAAAACTTTTTTCAGCCACAATAGTCCCTTAAATTATTTCTTATCGTTTTTAATGGAATCAATAATTGATGTGCATATTCCACTAAAATTTTAAAATACTTATTATAAAAACTATTTAGCCCATGAAAAGACCTCACTTTAGAAATATTTACCAAATTTGGCATTCAACAATAATGTTGTTGATTTTCTTGTTATTCATCTTCAATCCATCAACAAAAATAATAAAACTTAGATAAAGTAACTCTCTTTCTAAATCTCCATGTCTTCACAATCAACAATAACTTTTCTTCTCTTAACCTCTATATTACTCATATGATATGCTCTTGATGTTCTTCAATTTTACTAAAACTCATAATATCATCCAAATATATAACAACAAATTTATTAAGATATAGTTTTAACACTTCATTCATTAATATCATAAAAATTACTAAGTGCATTAGTCTATCCAAAAGGTATAAACAACTATTGATACCAACCTTTTTTTTAAATGTAATATTTCACTCGTATTCTTGCCTAATTTTGATTTGTTGATATTCACTTTTCAAATCTATATTATAAAAATACTTTGTGCCACATAAAATAATCACAAAATTATCCATCATTGGCAAAGGAAATCTATAGTTGAAAATAATCTTATTTATTGCTTTGAAGTCTATATACATTCTCCATTTTGCTTACTTCTTTGAGTGTTAAAATTTTTGGTACCACATCTGGACTCAAAATTTCTTTTATCAATTATTTATTCAACAATTATGCAATTTTTCTATTCAATTTCTCACTTTCAATTAGTGTCAACTTATGTGTTGTCTTATTAGGTAAACTTGATTCTAGGATCAATTCCATATGATGACTTAGACTTCTTATTGATGGTAATCCTTCTAAAAATTGTTTAAAATAATATCATTATTATATCAACAACTTAGAAATCTTAGGATGCACTACCCCATTTTTCTCCTTTAGTAATATTTTATTTTCTTATAGCAACAAGCTACATCTTTTATTTCTTCACATTCTTGAGGAATTTCTTACCATTTACAAGCATTACTCTTGCAATCTTATTCATTTATTCACCATCATCTGTCAATGGTAAAATTATATATCACTTCATCATTTGTCAATCTATAAGTATTTTCTCTTCTAGCATATATAGTCTTCATATCAAATTGACATGGTCTACCCAAAAAAATGACATCCATTAGCATAAAGTCACATAAAACTTCATCTTCATACACTACAATTTTTAATTTCATGACATTATTCACTAACCAGATTCAATAATATTTTTGTAACCAAATACTCTATAAGGATTAGGATGCTCTGTCTTTTTCATATTTAAGTTCTCTGCCATTTTACTTGTAACTAAATTATCAATACTACCACTATCAATATTCAATTTGTAACATTTGACTCCAAATTTACACAAAATTCTAGATAAATTTCCCTTTGGTAAAGGTTCACCTAGATCTTTAGAACTTACCAAAAATAATTCTAGAAACAATGGTTCACCTTTCCCTGGCATACATACTTGTTTTTTATTATCTAAGAAAATTCTTTAGGAACATGTGTTGTTCTTGTGGTTCTTTTGTATCTTCTTACATATTCCCCTTGTGACTAATTACTTTCAAATGTTTTTGTGATCTTCACCTCTGTAGCATCGTCACCCTTGACAATTTCACACTAGATTTTTCTCCCTCCTATGTACATGGACCTAATTGTACACCTAATGTCCTAAATTATGCATTCTATGGCCCATTTAATTATTTATCAAGGAATCAAATGTATAAAATCAAAGTAGGCACTTAATATTTTGCCCTTGATGCTTAACATCCCAAAAATAGGGTCTAGACAAGGGCACCCTTGGCAGCCTTGTCCTTCTAATTTGGCCCCAAATTTAAATATGTTGGGGATGGATATTTATTATTTGAATTTCAAATTTTAAAGGTCGTCTATTGAGATTTAATTTGTGGGAAAATGGATTAATTACATATAAATACATAGTCATTTCATCATTTGAAAAAAAGAAAAAAAAAATTGGAGAGAACTAGCAAGGAGAACAATTATTATACTTCAAGATCAATTCAAGAGTAGTTAAGAGAAAGAATATTGCAGAATTTCATTTTCAAAGCATCATGTCAAGTTTTATGTGAGTTTTTTCATGTTTATGCATATATTTTGTTTGTGAGGACTAACCATTGTAGGTATTCAAGAAAAATTGCACTCAAGCCTTAAGGAGATGTGCATGACTTCAATCCTTCAAGGAATCAAATTTGAGTGGTGAGTTGCATCCAATTGTTGATTCATCATTCATTTGGAATTTAGCCTTTATCCCTCAAAAGCATAAGCTCTCTTTTATCAATTTTGTCATTTTTGAGGTGGAAACACCAACATGATGTTTGATCGAGGAAAGCCCCTATATAGCACAACCCTTCCTCTCTCTTTGAATGTGCAGGTTATAGATCTGAAGGAGATTAGAGGAAGATTGGAGACTATTTGATCATTGTTGCATTGAAACCCTACAACAAAAAGATATGGAAACTCAATTATCTCAACAACTGACAAAGATCTAACAACAAGATCTGAAAGGAAGAAGCCTCTGATCAAACACTTGAGGAATGCGAAAGAATATTTTAGTTTTAGTCATCTAGACAAGGATTCCCTGGGCGGGCTTGTCCATTCAAATCAAGTCAAAATTTAAATCACAGGTGCAACAAGTTTGCTCAGTATGTTTCAAGTCATAAAATTTGTTTGTAAATTCCCAAATTTGTTGCTTTCATATCAAAAGAGTGCATTCTCATTGTTAGCTAGTCATATCATTACATTTCATCAAAATTTCATTCTAACTCCCCATTAGAATTCAAATTCAAGGGCTAATTAACTCACCTTTCAAGTTGAAAGCTAATCTTGTGCCCTTGTCAACCTAAATTTGAAATGATAAATTAGTGCAAGGTGCCAAATCACAAAGTAAAGCTCTAGGGTTTCACTTTTCCACCTTATCATTTTGGTGAACCAGATGCATTAGCATTATAAACCTTTTGAAATTTGAAGCATATCATCCTAGATCTAGGGTTAACATTGCATTTTTTTTCATTCATCATTTAGATGTCCTTTATTACATCAAAAAAGAATAAAAATCCAAAAAAATGGCATATCATATTTGCATGATAGGTTGCAATAGAGTTAATTTCAGTCATCATATGTCAAATATATATCTTAATTGTATTTACAAATTTGCATCAGGCCATTTTAGATATGAAAACAAATTTCAAAGTGTTCATTGCATTCATTTAGGCATCTTGCATATAGTCAAAAAGGTGAAAAATTGCATTGTTTTGTTACAAAAAAGATGTCAAGATCATCATTTTCAAATTTTGCACATTAGGATCAGTCAATTGTTGCCTTTATATCTAAAATTACATTTTATAGCTTGAACATTTTTAAATTCATTGCACACTTACATTTTGCATTGCATAATCAAAAAAATGGAAAAATTCTGGAGAATTACTTACTTTCAGACCTACACAGTCACAAAATAGAAACATTAAACAATATTACAAACACTCAAATTTTTAAATTAGTAGAGAAATTTTCCAGATAAGAGCAACCTGAGCAACCTTGTCTAGCTAGTTTTGGCTCAAAATTTCACCAAACATTTGTCTATGTGTTTTTTGTGTGTTTTTTCTCTCTGATTTTGGATGTACTATGTGTTTTATTTTGGATGTTTTACATCTTAGAGTGTTCATAGTGGGCACACCTAAGTGTTTTAAAACTCATATGAGCTTTACAACCTGGTGTCTTATTGCCAATACTCCTGTAAGACATAGTTATAGACTTATATCATCCTATGTTATTGTTACATCCATTGTGGATCTTGAGTCCTCCAACTCTTTTATGCAAGGCATTGTCAATACCTAGCCCATTTTGGAATTCATTCTTAATCCCACACTACCATGACAACTTCACAATCAAACATCTCTGTAGACATTAAGACTATTATTTCCCATGTGTCAAATGAGAAATTAAAACAATTGTTTGGAGGGATTTCAAAACTACTTAAGCATTGAATCTTTAGCACGAAAAACAGTTCTCATTATGGATAACCAAGTAGAAAATGATCAATGATGCTCAAGGAATAGATTTTTTACGTAGTCTACCTCATATAGTAGACACTGACATCCCTACAACAACTAGTTGCACCCAAGCCTTAGATAATGCTCAAAGACAAGGAGGAAAACAAGTTTCCCTCCCCACAACTATGCCTTGTATTCCTACATTTACATTTCCAGTTGTAGCTTCAATGATACAACACACCAATGGTACAACTCCAAGCTTGGGGCTTCCTAGTGGGAATTCTTATAGTTTTGTAGCATCACACTTAACACCTCAATATTTGTAACCTCTCATAAATGTGCAACATAGTAGTCAACCAAACATTTACACAATCCCACCATATTCACAAAATTCTCAAAATATGTCAAACAATAATTCAATCATAAACCAATTTTTGCAAAACGTAACATCACTTTTGTAGACACCGAAATCTGGTCTAAGCCTGCGACTTCAATATTCTTCATAATTCCTATTCTTCATGGTCATGATTAAATAATCTTAATTATTTAATTAATTCATCTTAACATTAATTCTTCTATTAATTAAATAATCTTAATTATTTAATTAATTCATCTTAACATTAATTCTTCCATTGATTAAATAATCTGAATTATTTAATTAATTCATCTTAACATTAATTCTTCTATTAATTAAATAATCTTAATTATTTAATTAATTCATCTTAACATTAATTCTTCTATTGATTAAATAATCTTAATTATTTAATTAATTCATCTTAACATTAATTCTTCTATTAATTAAATAATCTTAATTATTTTAATTAATTCACACTTTTCTTTATTCTATTTGATTAATTAAATAAACGCTTTTATTTAATTATGTTACTAATTAACCTTATCCTTCTTGTCAAATTAAATAAATTCTTATTTAATTTACTCTTTATCATATTTCAACTATAATTAAATAAATTCTTTATTTAATTATTCATTTAAATCCCTTCATCATTTAATTAAATAAATCTTATTTATTTAATTATTCTTCTAATATCGAAGTTTTGAATTAAATGAATTATTTAATTCATTAATTCTATTTTAACGATTCCTCTATATTTTAGATAATTATGTGAGTTATCTAAGTATTCACTTTCTACTCTATTTTAATCGGTTAACTCTTCATTTGATGTCCGAGTGGGCCTCGAGTAATCTCTTTGTCGATCATTCAATCGTCCAATTTAACTTATTTATGTACATTTAATTAAATATTCTTATTTAATTAATTAAACCTTGTGCATGCATTCGAACAGAGTCGTATAATCAATCTTCATCTTTGTCATGCAAAGATATTTTTTATCTTTTCGAATTTAACTAAAGATTAAATCATTTATTTAATCTTTAATCCTATTTCTAGTTTGTATCACTCATGTCACTACTAACAGTTATCGAATGCATGTCTAATTTCGATCTCAACCGCCCGTTGATCTTTCAATCATGACCTGTCGCTCAATAATCAATTTTCTATAAATTGATTTGTCATTCTTCATTCCAATCTCGAAATCTTATGACTTTTGAGAGCACTCAATCTTGAATCTTCGATATTTTGCTAACCACTATCTTAGGCTATACTTGCACGAACTTACAAATCTGAGGGCAATTATACTACACAAGCAAAATGAAGAATGGCAATCGAGATGAATCATGGAAATATGTTCGAAATTGGTGAGATTGTTCTAGTTTTGTTTACGTTTTACTTTCCTTTGTTCTTTGTTGCTTAACATTTAGATTTGCATAATAGATTTTAGTAATTGCATGTTTGCTTCTAATCTATTGTTTTCTATTGTGCACTTTCTATGGCGTTACAACTTCAACAACAAATCTCCACATTTAATCAAACTAAAAATGGAAAACCACCACAATATCTCAAAAGGATTTCATTGTAAATTGAAATTTTGAAAATACCCATACCTCAAAACACAAAAACACCTCATTTTGAGAAGTATAATGGTAAAGGAGACCCTAATAGTCATGTATCAGCTTTTACTACATTATGTAGTGATTTAATTTTTGAAGATAAGCTCCTAGCAAAAGAATTCCTAGGTCAGTGAAAGGAATGGCCTTGGAATGGTTTTGTTCACTACCAAACAACTCAATAAATTCATTCACTGAACTTATTGATGCATTCCTCCAACATTTCCAAGAAAACGTAGGTCCTCAAGTATCATTAACTAATTTAGTACATTGCAAGTAAGGACCCAAAGAAAAAGTGACACTTTATAGGATGATACCAATTGGTTTATTCACAAATCTCCTATAGTTTGTATCACTCATGTCACTACTAACAGTTATCAGAATGCATGTCTAATCTGTCGATCTCAACCGTCCGTTGATCTTTCAATCATGACCTGTCATTCGAATAATCAATTTTCTATAAATTGATTTGTCATTCTTCATTCCAATCTCTCGCGAAATCTTATGACTTTTGAGAGCACTCAATCTTGAATCTTCGATATTTTGCTAACCACTATCTTAGGCTATACTTGCACGAACTTACAAATCTAAGGGCAATTATACTACACAAGCAAAATGAAGAAGGGCAATCAAGATGAATCATGGAAATACGTTCAAAATTGGTGAGATTGTTCTAGTTTTGTTTACGTTTTACTTTCCTTTGTTCTTTGTTGCTTAACATTTAGATTTGCATAATAGATTTTAGTAATTGCATGTTTGCTTCTAATCTATTGTTTTCTATTGTGCACTTTCTATGGCGTTACATTTGGTGAACCCGACGTGAAGACACCATCTTCGCGAATCCATAGATCTTTTTTTTTGGTTTTTGCAGGTTTTTCATATGGAACGACGCATCAGTTTGACGAAACGACGCAATTGAATTCCTGAACCGCATCTAATAGAAGAAACAATGCATCTAAAAATATACGATGCATCTGAAATTTCATATACCGTAATTGACTGGTGAATACCGAGCCGCAATTGAAGAAGAAACAACGCATCTGACTGGTAACACAGCGACGCAATTGACTGGTAAAACTTTATTTCTATTTTTGAAAATCTAAAATTTTCAATTGATTTGTGTGTTACTAATATTTGATTTTCAGCGTGTGGCCATTTGGAGTTAACAAGCTTTTGCAAAATGATTGACGAAGACGATATTGAAAATTACTAATGAGTTTTTCTGCAGAATGCTTGTCGAAGACCCTAGTTAATTTTGAAACAGATTGTTTGGTAGCATAGCAAATCTTTTGTTTGGTTAAAATTAACAAGTGTCTACTGTGTTTGGTGCGAAAGCACAAGTTCGGTACGACTTGGTATATCAAAGTATCCTCTCCCCTCACGCATCCGTGCGATCCTGGGTGTAAGAGAAACAGTTGCCAACTCTAGAACTTGGGCTTGTTCTGGTGGGAAAAAGTACTCACCCCAGGACGACTCAGACCGGTAGCACCCTGAACCCGAGGGACTTCCAGCTGGTATATAAAAGAGGATTCTTGGGGAAAGTTCAAGAATCACGCGTATGGTTCCAACGAGATGGATTCAAAAGGGGACTCTCGCCGCATGGATCATGCCCTACGAACGGAATGCCCGAATTAAATACCTTTTGTTTTAGAGACCAACCTATTTGTGGTCGTTGCTTGGTATAGTGCAGGGTACAGTATCATGCCCGAAGACACTCACTACTGATCCCCTTGAGTAGAGATAGCAGTTCTTGGGAGGTCATTACCCAAGAATTCGAAATTGGTGTGCTCGAAAGACGTTAATGAGCTGTGGAGGGGAGCCAATGCCACCAAATTTCTAAGCTATCCGCTCTCGAGAAGGAAAGGTGTTTATCACCAATCCGGGGTATTTCGGTGGGCTATACCAACTATACAAACCCTAGGCCTTTGGCCTATTAGGATGTGCTTGTATGTTATCAATTTAAACGTTCTTTGAGTCCAAAATCAAAACTGAAAACACTTTGTCTTATGATTGTCTTTGATTGTCAGAATTTTGATCACAGAAAATAGAGTCAGTTTAAATCTCATCACTGAAAATACACAGAGAGTTGCAACTGTTCACCAGAAACTCGCAATTGATTTTTAGAGTCGCATCTGTTAAATCTTGAGTCGGATCTGTTTAGTTTTGAGTTGCATCTGTCAATATCAGTCGCATCTGTCTAGATTAGAGTTGCATCTGCCAGTTTGGCTCGCAATTGCTTTGCAAAAACTGCATGCGTTATATTTTGAGTCGCAACTGTCAGTACGAGTCGCATCTGTTAAAAGGTTAACCGCATCTGTCAGAGTCAAATTGAACTTTATCAGAGAAACGCAATTGATCACTGGAAAACCGCAACTGTTAACTTGCACCACATCTGTGAAATCTTGCGATGCATCTATCTGATTATCATAAAACCAGAATTCACAGTCATTGTCCAGTCAACACGATTATACCAGTTTCAGTTGTCTTTTCACAAACAGTCCTTGAACAGAAACCTGAAACGATTTACTCAATTTTGCATCCTTTAAGTTCATTTAGTCATTACCATAGTTGTCTTAATTCAGAGTTTAGTTTCATTTTAGGTTACACATTACCTTGCACTAAACTTCTAGACAGGTCACTTTTAGAAAACTTTAGGACTACATCACCATCTACAATCTAGAAAGGTCATAGTGTCAACGAAATTTGTCATTGAACCTAGTTTTATCAGTATATCCTTTGTCCTACACAGAGTCATCCTAGCTCATCAGTCTAGTTAGGAAACTCAACTTGTCTTTGATCTTCATCCTACATTTGGTTCCTTGACTTAAACAAAATTGACACCTTGGTTAGACTTTAGGTAGTTGGTCCCTTTGTCTTAGGTTTACGAAATTGACTACCTTAGAATCTTGCTTAGAATTTGCATACTTAGACATTATCATCTTAGGATAGCATCATTTCGGACATACCTTATTCGCATAGAAAATACCAAAAACATAGACTAGGGTCATACTGTTCATAGATATAGTTTTGCATTTCCCGTATATTGAGCTTGTCTTACATGGTTGAAACTAGGTCTAAGAGAAGAGAGAGAGAGAGAAAACATGTCGAACCCAAACAAATTCATCAATCCATTTTTTTCAAGACCTCATAAGACTCTATTTGACAAATTTACCACTAGAAACACTCAAGGACATATTGCAGTAGAAGACATAGAGGTTGTTGCACAGGACCCTGAGTTTGCCTCTTTCGTAGATGAGTACAGGTCTAGCAAATGATCGACAACGATACTTAGCCAAATTGCTAGCTGAAGGCGCTACCTTACCTCCAGGATTTGATATCAGCACCTTACAAACTCAACCTACACAAGGGACAACTACTATGACTGCTAGTACTACTATACCTCAGGTCAGCACTACCATGCCATCTGGTACACCTACACAGAGTATGACAGTCCATACGTCCCCATTTGGTACATCTAGCATGACATCAGGATTTAATTTCACTATAGGGGCTTCATCATCCACTCCCTTCGGTCCTCTTGTTGGGAGTAAATGACCTAAAACCTCAGCCTCTAGACCTTATGTTGCTGCCACAAGTTCACAGTCCACGACCATACCTCATGCTAGTATCACGAGTACCATACCGCAGTCGATGGCCATACCTAGTGCTCCAACCACTAGTAGTATACCACAGATCACACAAACAGGGGGCATTCCCTCCTTCCAATATGGCAATCAGAATCCATTCACGTAGTTTTCGAGTCAAAATCTACTCTCCCAAGCTGGTACTCAAAATCCGTTCACACAGATTTTGAATCAGAATCCATCCTCTCAAATCGGTGGATACCAATCATTTACACAGACCCCCAATCAGAACCCCTTTTCCCAAAATGGTACTCAGAATCTAGGTCAACACCAATTTATGCAGATTCTGGACCAAAACACATTTACCAACATTCTGAATCCAAATCCACCTCAGATGCCAACGTTTAATCGAAACCCATCACGAGACTTTGGATTTTAGAACACATACACGGATCCGCATAATCCTCCTAGCACATCTTTGACCCAAGTTGACGTCTTACAAACACAAATGCATGCATTACAAACGCAAATGGATAACATGTCAGTGTCAACTAAGAAATCATTTTCAACAAAGGACATATGCCCATTCCCCTTTGATAGATCGTTGTACATGACCCCTTTCCCTCACAAATACGTCATACCAAATCTCCCCAAGTACAATGGCAAACAAAATCCAATAGAACATATAAGGGAATTTTCTACCATATGCATAGATGTCGCTTATGATCCCACGTATCTTATGAGACTATTTCCAAGAAGTCTTGTAGGAATTGCACTAGAGTGGTTTTCAGGTCTAGATTCTGGCATTAGATCTTGGGGTGAACTGGTTGATAAATTTGTGGAACAATTCTCCTTCAACATAGATCACGAGATAAATATAGCAACTTTGTGCCACACAACGCAAGACGAAGGGGAAACATTCATTGCTTTCTTCCAGAGATGGAGAACTATAGCTAGTAGGTGTCCTGTCGAGATACCCGAAAAACAAAAAGTTACAATGTTTCAAGAAAACCTTCATACAAAACTCAGAAGTAACCTAAGGGTACATTGTTGTACATCTTTTCCGGAACTAGTGGAAAAAGGGGTTATCATATAGAAGGATCTCATTGAAAAGGGTGAACTCAAGACATCAACATCCAATAGAAACTTGATCATACAAAACACCCCCACTGACAGAAACAGATTCTGGTCTCGCAACAAAAATGTCACCAATGATGGGGTGGTTGATGCTAAAACACTACAAGCAGGACCCCTCCTCACATTACAAGGACCTCGTACTTTTGCCAACACGCTTAATGTTGTCAATCAACCTCCTAACGTGATCCAAAATACTCAACATCCACAACCAAGAAGATTTCAAAAACGTGAGTTCACTCCCTTAGGGGAACCCATTGAGTCAGTGTTCAAACAACTGTTACAACATAATCTCATACAGCTACAAGAACCAAGACAATACGATCCAGGACAATTTAAACCAGCTTGGTGGGATGACAATGCCTTTTGTGATTTTCATAGAACTAAGGGGCATAACCTACAAAACTATCGACAACTGAAGAATATCATACAAGATCTTGTCGAAAAGAGAATTATTGAAGTTAGTGGACAAAAACAAAGGTCATCAAACACTGATCATCAAGTATTTTCTGACCCACTACATGACCATGGGAAAGGAATTGTCCCTAGTTTGATTACTAAGACCAATATGTCAGCCAACTATGCCAGTGTCAAGCACGATTATAATAGTGGAAAAATCATTCACTGCCTTCGCACTGCTGATGAGAATATCAATACCATTGTTAACAATGCTAATCCTGAGTGTGCGGTCAATACTCATCGTACTAAGTTCACTATTCAAGGCCCTCCATCGCAGCAAACACCCCAACCTTCCAAGTTACAATATAACCTTCTCGACCAGTTGGGAAGACCCCAGCCCAAATTTCAATCTTGGAATTGTTGCGTATTTCCTCGGAGCATTGATATGTTCTCGATAAAGCTTTACAGAACACCACGGTCCCTAATGACCTTGATGTCAATCGTTTCTAGGAAATGGTGGGCTACTTAACCAATAATCACCATGCCACGTTTTCTGAACAAGACTATGCAACTGAAAAGACGAACCACAACGACCCTTTACATTTAGAAGTCCTTGTTGATGACACCAAAGTTAGACGAGTTTTGGTAGATGGAGGAGCAAGGTTAAATCTGTGTACTTTAAAACTAATCAAGGCTTTAGGTATCTCGAAAGCATGCGTAGACACGACCAAGAGTATTGTCATTAAAGCTTATGATGATGAAGAAAGAAAATCAAAGGGAGTTGTAACACTCCCTATCAGAATTGGTCTTGCGGTGATGGAGACAAAGTTCCAGGTTTTGGATCTCACCCTTCCTTATAACCTTCTGCTAGGTAGACCATGGATTCATGCCATGAAGGCGGTCCCTTCCACGTATCATCAGTGTCTTAAATTCCCTTACAATGGCACCGAAATAACTATAGATGGTGATCCGGATCCTTTCCAATATTGCACCAATCTAAAGGAGATCCCCCAACGCCAAGTGCCAGTAAACCAAGAAGCCTCATCATCCAAATCATCCTCCTATGTTGATCCAACCACACTCACTCGAACATCTATTTCACCCTCAGTTCATACCATTCCTAGGGTTGAGATCCAAGACAAGGGTTGTGGAGAGTATTACATGACAACTTCTTATTGTGTTAGCCATTTGATTCCTCCTAAGTCATACGGTTTACCTACATCGGATAAGAGACAATCTATGGTCACTATACACATTCCTCCCACAACGACTTTTTCTAAATGGGGTGAATCAAGCAAAGAGGCTGTAAATACAGAAGATATCACTTCCTGGCTGTATAGAGAAGATGATGAAGAACCCCTCTTACTTGCTCATATTCCTACAAATCTATATGGAAAGGGTTTCAAAATCATGCAAAGCAAAGGATATGATGGACAGAGTGGTTTAGGATTAAACCAAGATGGCAGGATTGAACCAATATTTGTTTCTCAGTGGCCAAAAGGAGTAGGGCTAGGGTTTCAACCGATTCATATTGGCATTCCTAGTACCCCATTACCCTTACTTGAGGAAGTAAGTGCTTCAGAAGATATTAAGACATCTCATGAACCAGTGGACCAACATTATTGTGACTCCCCCAACTCTAACGATTATGAGTGGGATTCCCTATCCTCTACTTCTTCCATGGACCTTGACAAGTTATTTGGAGAACTTGACTTTATGCTAAGTTCCTCACCCAATCCCTTGAATTCCTCTCCACCAAAGAAAATGACAAAACAGGAATGGTTTAAACACTACTATTGGGAATCACTTGACCCTACCTCATGGCAACCTGAGCCACCTGTTTCTGATAGTCAAACCTTGGCATTAGGCCCACCTATCCATCCATCTAGATCCAAACCCAAGAACAAAAAGGACCTAGTACAAGAATTTTGTAACCACATGAATAATTCAATCTTTACCTTGACTCCATTAAAATATGATAACTCTGACAATGACATGCTCTTAGCCTATCCCCAACTCATTGATTGGGACCAACAAGAGACACCCATCTTAGATACGTTTGAGAACGACGAAGCAATTACTGAGTTCCTGGGATTATGAGAAGGCATACCAAACAGTGATCATAAGGCTGGTTTTACTATTGACTTGGACAACAAAGCATATTTTGGGAAATCTGTTCAACCCTCCAGTCGCAAAAATGAGAAAAAGAATAAACAAGATAAAAAGGATGAGTCTCTAGGTGAAAACTGAAAGGCACCTTTAGACAATGAAAAAGTAAAAAGAAAGGACGCATCCGAAGGTGAAAACCTCTCTAAGGCACCTAAGGATGGAGGTTTGAACATTCTCCCCGTTGCACAGGAAAAGTCACCCATGCTCGTGGAAGAATTAGTAGAGGTTAACATAGGTACCAAGGACAATCCTCGGTTGGTTTATTTTGCAGCATCATTGACAACAGAAGAGCAGTCAGAGTTTCATAACTTCTTTGCACAGAGATAGATAAATTTTGCTTGGTCATATGCGGATATGCCAGGGTTGGATCCTGACCTTGTTCTGCATCATTTTCCCTTACAACCAGGTCCCAAACCAGTGAAACAAAAGCTGAGAAAAATGCACCCACAGATTGCTTTATTAGTCAAGGCAGAACTCAAGAAACTCTTAGACGTTGGTTTCATCAGGTCTATCGACTATGCGGATTGGATTTCCAATCTTGTACCAGTCACTAAACCAACTGGGGGCATCCACATCTGCACTAATTTTAGAGACATCAACAAATCTTGTCCTAAGGATGATTTCCCTTTGCCTAATATAGACATGATAGTTGACATGACAGCAGGATATGAGATGTTGTCCCTTATGGATGGATTCTCAGGATATAACCAGATCAAAATTGCAACCGAAGACCAACCTAAGACAACTTTCACTTATCCTTGGGGAACGTATTGCTGGAATGTTATGCCCTTTGGACTCAAAAATGCTGGAGCAACCTACCAACAGGCCATGACTACTATCTTTCATGATCTAGTACACACTCTTATGGAGGATTATGTCGATGACCTTATTGCAAAATCCAAGACAAGGGCACAACATTTACATGTTTTAGACAAGATATTTCAGAGGCTAGAGAAGTATAATGTGAGACTCAATCCAAAGAAATGTGTGTTTGGGGTCAAGTCAGGAAAGTTGTTAGGTTATATCATTTCTAGACAAGGCATTGAAGTGGATCCTGCTAAGGTGAAAGCAATCATGGACATGCCACCACCCACTAATCTTAGTCAACTACGGACATTACATGGAAGGTTGCAATCTATCAGAAGATTTATAGTGCAGCTAGCAAATAAGACGCATCCTTTCCAACATCTACTTAAGAAAGGAGTACCCTTTGCATGGACACCTAGGTGTGAAGAGGCTTTTCAACTGATTAAAGAATATTTACTCACACCACCTATTTTAATGCCACCTGTTGAAGGAAGACCATTGATCCTTTATATTACAGCAACCCATTCATCACTCGGAGCATTGCTTGCACAGAATGATGATGAAGGTCATGAAAGGTGTAATGCCCAAAATTACACACTAAAATACAATTAAAGACAAAACATAAATTTCAAATTTTGACCACAAACACTAACATAATTTCCAAAGATTGCTTCCAACACATGTACTTCATGAAATCCTAGCAAACATGAGACCAATAATTTATAAGGACCTCGACCATCAACACCATTGAGTTGATAAACATGGTTGAGTTTCAAATGGAGATATAGAATCCACATCACCAAGGTAGGTTGGATTAGATCTACCAACTCATCAACAAATACAGACTTCAAGTCGCAAGTTATGCAAATAAAATATATATCAATAGTACCTTTTAAATATTTATTAAGAGGACAAGCCTAGGGGGTAGACCTAATTCCTCGGGGGAGCTCGTCTTTGATGGCCTTGCCTACGTATATAATTCAAAGAGGAATCGTAGTTTGACCTTTGAGTTTCTTCAACTCATTTGACTCACCCACATGGGGTATATCCACTAGGGTTCAACATATGACTCAACCTCATTCACACTCACAACACAATTACACTAAATTATAATAAGGTCTAATCCTCCATTCAAGGGTATCATGTGTTCCATATAAAATGTGTACTATAAAAGTGGGTACGCAACCCTTTCTAGGGTCCATTACCCCAGACAGTTTCACAAACGGCTGCCACCCACTTAGGTGAAGCCGAGGGTCAAATGCTTAAACAAGGATACACTAGAGGAAAATGGAGCACAGACATAAATACTTATATTGGCACACACAATGCCATAGGGTAACAAACCAATAACTAAATCTTAAGTATTGCTAGTACAACACAAAAATTACCTAAGGTTTTAAACAAAACATTTAGAAGGAACTAAATCCCACTTTCATTAAATATGATTATTCAATCGACAGGATATTCATTTCATCACTCTAATAATCTAGACATTACTCTTAGTTTTTACAAACTAAACTTTTGCATCATTCAAGAAAACATAACTGAAAAATAAGGTTGTATTAAATAATTAAAGTTCCATCAACAAGATTACTTAAGTCAATCCTACACCGCAAATTTAGCCACACATTACTATGGTTTCATGAGAAAAGAATTATCAACAATGAATGCACACCCCAACTCTCTCTTAGTAATTCCATTTTATAACAATAATACAGGTGGAACATCGGTTGTAGAGATGCAAAGGCTATTTATGGTTAATCTATTGGGACTCCTCTTACTATAAGGTGAAGTGACATAAAAGAGCCAAAGATGGATCTCTCCTATCACTACAACTTCGAATGATGAGTAACTTATTATAATGTGCCAATTTTTATAGCTTTGATTTAATGTTACACACTCTACATGACAAAACCATCCTCTAGATGTACTCTATTTTGATACAATGCAAATACACCATTCACTCTTATATCACTAGTTAACTTAGTAACACAACTTATTTATAATTAATGATAACTATATTTGTATGCATTACTAGCAAGATAACGTTGAATATATAGAAAGGAGTAGGTAGTCCCAATAGAACAATATATTGCTTTTAATAAAAGGCGTCCTTAATATATGATATGTATCATTACAAAAATTAATACCATATATATATATATATATCGTTGGAACACTTATCCCTAGTAGAGAATACAACCAAAAAATTTTTACCAAACACATTAAGGTTATAACACCAAACTTAGATTTATCAATAGTCTCCATGAAATCAAAATAAAAACTACTCAAACTATAGATTTACAATCCAATTTTGTATAATGTTGGATACATGTTATCTAGCATAATTATTCAATACCTTCTATTAATAAGTATAATTAAATATCGATTACTAATCTTTATCATACCATCAAATACCGATTTAAATTTTATTAAGTGATAACTTAGGACATCTAGAGATAAAGATTACACAATTTGCAATGAAAATATAATTGTTAACTTCTATAATTTATAACGAGTATAGAACTAATGATCCTTAAATATAGTACTTAATTAATACCTAGTTGTTAATTCATCAAGTGATATCTAACTCCAACTTTAAGTGAATAAATGTTATACGATACCCAAGGATCAATAATTAGAGTATTAATTAAATACTAAATTGATATGTAAAATTTTGTTAATTAATCAAGATATAAATACTTCACTTTACCCCTTGAATAATAACTAACAACTAAATTTCATATTCTAGAAAATAGTTGTTAACACTAAGTAGGCATTAGTATTACTTGTTTAATTCTATATTTTTACTTGAAAATAGAGGAAATGATGAGTCAAAGTCACACTCTACATGAGTATGATTTATACTCCTCAAAATAAGCTAAACCAAATGATTATATAAGAATATCCCACTTCTACATCTTCCATATATTTCGAGGGGACGTGCACTTAGTCTATCTTAATCAAACTAGCAACTATGGCAATTCTATGCAACATGTGATTGGCCATGGATGTGTACTTAGCCTGCCACAGATATTGTATACCAAGATAATAATGATATACAAAAATCTGGGAATAAATTTGAATAGATTCAGGTACATCAATGATGTACTAAGGGAAGAGTGACATATTATAGAATGCCTCATTGTCTAAATAGGAAAGAGCGATTATTGCAAGGTACGCACAAAATCGATATGTTGAAGAGGTTTAGGATATTCAAGTAGATGCATTTGGCGCGTAGACCTAAATTCTATGTTGAATTGCCCAAATAAAATTAGGAGTTAAGAAATTCCTTTTGTCTTTAAATGGCCTATATAAAGGTGCTGGATTACTCCAAGTTGTGAAGGATATTGTAATGCCCATCAAATTATCCATATATATGAAAGCAGGCAAGGCGATAGAGACAACCATTATGACAGATAAATGCATTTTATCAAATGTTATGGTTTCTGCAACTCTAAAATCCATTTATGCAAAATGAGTGAGTGTAGATAATATAGTCGTAAATGCTCTGTAGACATATATGCAAAATGCAGAAGCACGAACAAGGAACGTGAACTGTTTGATTGGATGCCTCAAGAAATGTGTCTCATGGAAAACAATGATTGCAGGGTACGCACAAATTGAATTTATTAAAGGGCTCTTAGAAAGGTCCAAGCAAGTGCAATCAGCAGGTAAAAAACAGAGTTCCACAACCTTTTCCAGCATCCTCTCCGCCTGCGTCAAACTGGGAGCTTTGGAATAGGGCATGGACGACCATCATAGCAGAAATGTGGACTCAAGGACAAGGCACGTGACCAGCTTGATAAGGTGCCTAAGGAAAAGTGATCTAATGGAATGTAGTGATTGCGAGATATGCACCAAAAAGATTTGTTGAGAGGTTATTTTTTTTTAATTCTTTGAAATTTTCAAGCAAAGCAAATGAAAAGTATGGAGTCAACCTCCTCATCTTTTTCCTGCGTCCAGCCTGCCTATGCCAAATAGGTGTTTGGGGCAGCGTTTAGTTATTCATCTGAAGGCAAGAAAAGCCATTGTTGATGGATATTAAGGTAGTGTTTGCTTTGGTAGACATAAACGCCAAAGAGTGAAAGCATAGACAAGCACGAGAACTATTTAACAGAATGCCTCAGAGAAATGTGAAGCACAAACAAAGCACCTAAACTGTTGACATAACACCCCAAAGAAATTGTGGTCTGTTCTCATGGAGTGCGATAATTTCAGGATATGCACAAAATAAATTTGTTTGAAAGGCCTGCAAACTCTTAAGCAAGTGCAACTGGCAGCGTTTGAAACACTTAAGAAAATGCAGTTGGCGGGTGAAATGCCAAACCCACAACTTTTTTTTCCAGTTGGTCCTATATACTATCACTCTTGAGTCATATTTCAAGCTTACTAAATGGATTCCAAATTTATTAACTTAAATTTTAATTTGTTGCACTTATTTTAGATTGCCAAGAAGGTAAACATAGTATAACATAATATAACTATCCTGGAAGGTGAGATTTATTAAAAACTACTAGTCCCTCACTAACATTTCTGTGGATAGAGAAAAGATTCGCAATAATGAACAACTGACAGGAAGGAAATAAATCTAGAAATATCTTCTCCTTACACAGGGCACCCTTTAGCTCAGCGCATGCTTGACTTTTTCTGCCTATGAGCACACCTCCATGTCTGCAACTTGAACTTGGAATGGGTGAATCAAATCACAACCACCATTTTTTTTTAATTTGAAAACTTCCTCCCCAATTCAGCGTAGGCCAAATCCTTTCTCCACCTTATTGATCAATCGTTCCACTTAATTTATTTATTTTATTTTATTTTTATTCCTCTATACATAGGAACTCTTCTGGATAGCCCTTCAACCTCCTGATTCAAATACCCATCTTACTCCTACTTTTGTTCCTTCCTTCTGAGGTAGCACACTTACTCATTCAATAATTTATTTTTATTTTTTTAGCGATCCCCCCACAGCTTTTCAAACCTAGCGCTTAAAAAGGAATGCAAATTAAATTAACCATACCATGAGGCGCTTAACAATGCCCAGATTAAAGTAAGTCTATGCAGATTTGGCAAACAATCATCGTAATCCAAAAAACAAAACAAAAGGCACTTCGTGATCTCCCTAGTTGAGTTTCCAAAGAAAATCTTTGAGAAGATTGAACAACTCAAAATCTTTGGCGCCAGACTCCTCTTGATTCTTACGTACACTGCTCCCCTTCAACCATTGGAGTCACTAACCAATAAAAGCTCCTCCTCTACTCACTATCCTTTCCCATTAAATGCAATGACCACAAGTAATTAATGCATGTTCTTTGTGCAGTAGCGTAGTTACAGTTTGGATAGCAACCCAAACACATAATCCCCGTCTTGGGCAGTGAGTCATTACAACCATTAACTCCTACAATAATGCTTGCATATTTTTAACTTGTTTTAGAAGTTTTACAGACACACCCACCATCCGTTTTGATTATGCATAGCGGAGATGGTGTAAGGAGGTTGTCCAACATTTATTTCTTCCTGTACTACATTTTCGTATTCACCAGTTGACTAAAATTTTATGCAACATTCAATGTTTCCCCTTTCTTCAATTTGACTATTTAATTTTGCGCTCCCCCCTACTTTGAAAATTGTTCCATACCTCAAGTATTCATGTATACTTATAATGCCATCCATTACTAATAATAAAAACTATATAAGGAAGTAATTATATAATTATATATATATATCAATTGTATTAACTACAATAACTTCTTGATGTATTGATTAGCCAACCATATAATAATCAATTTATTTTTATATTAACAAGATTGAATATATATTTATTATATTGATAAGACTAAAAACTAAACAATTGTATTGTCACGACATTGACATATTTGCACCAAATAAATAAAAACATTAACAAAGTCGAACACCATGATTATATCATCATCATTAAGGTTGACCATATGAAAATATGCTATCATATTACCAAAAATATTTTTAACATATAAAATATATTATCGTCAAATTAACAAGTATGATTATATATAATAAAGAATCACTAAAATGTGGTAAGTCCTATAAAGCTTAAGCAAAACAGGAAAATATAACATATCAAGTTGAATGTGCCAAGACTAAAAAGGTTTTGATAACAATGTATTAAAGTTCTAAAGAGAGATCATCAATGAGGTTAAATATTTCGTCTAGGTAGGTAAGAGTAGCTTCATAATACCAACTAGAGCTAGCAAATGACAACACATTATCACTTTATCTATCACTTTAAATTTACCTAACCATTAATTAATGGAATGCACATAAGAGAATATAATAAAATGAATTACAAATAGGGTGGGGCCTTACAAAAGGGCAGTCTATTACATCAGTCATACTTTGGTAGGTTATGAGCTCAACTATAGCACCATTGAACGTGCATGTCTTGCAGTAGTATTTGCTACTCAAAAATTGAGGCACTATATGCTAGACCATCAAACAATGTTGATTGCTAAAATAGACCCTCTGAAATATCTTCTTAGCAAGGCAACATTAACAGGATGACTGGCCGGACTTTCTGGTGCGAGCTGAGCTAGGGCACCCGTGCCCTAGCCCGTTTTTCTGCTTTTCTCGTCTGTTCGCTGTTGGGAGGGTGGGTTCTTGTTGGTTGGGGGGTTTGTCCTGGTTGCCTGTGCGCATTTTCCTGTTCTTCTTGGTGGCCCGTGGTCTCTGCCAGATTTCTTTTGGTGTCGCTGGTTTAGGGCCGTCGTGGGTGGATCTCCTGGCGGGGGTGCGTGGCTTATCTACAGTGTGGGTGCCGCTGGGTTGGCAGAAGGCGTTGTTTGCTGTCTTCTCTGGTTTGGGGCTGCGTGGGTGGCGGCTGTGGCATGGTGTGGGGTGGTGCGGTGGGGTTGAAGTTTGGGGCTGCGAGTGGGGCTGTGTGGTGCTGTGGTGAGGGGTGTGGTGGAGTGGTGGGGTCTGAGGTTGGAGCTTGTGTGGGGTGGTGTTGTGGGTTTTTGTGGGAGCCCATCCTTGGTGGGTGTGTGTGGGGGATTTCCCTCGAGCGGGAGCTTGTGCTCCCGTGTTCGTTGAGGGCTTGGTTCTCCACTGGTGTTTCTTTCTTCTCAATGGAGTCTGGGGAGCCTACGGGGGAGGGACCTAAGCTGGATTTTCGATCCGCTCTTGGTTCGCAGCCCTTGCCTTCGGGGTCTCGTCTGCACGATAATATTCTTTTTTCTCAGAATGTGGAAAAGAATGAGGTGGGTTTGTCAGGAGGGTTTCGTGTTCCAAAGATTAACGGCTGCCTTGAAAGGTGCAAAGAAAGGCTGAATGTTGTGATCCCGATGGAGATGCTCGCGGATGATATTGAGTACTACTCAAGACATTCGTTGTATTGTAAATTTTTGGGTCTGAAGATTTCATTGCAATTTTTGGAGACCTGGGCCCGAAGGACTTGGATGCCATTAGGAGAGATGGAGATTCGGCTCCTCGCTAATAACTATTTCATGGTCACGTTTGACTGCATGGCGGATAGGATCAAGGTTTTCGAAGGAGGCCCTTATTTTTACAACCAGGTGGGCTTGTTTATCAAGTCGTGGCATGCAGGATTCAATCCGGCTGAGGAGATTCCTAGTCGGGTTCCAGTTTGGGTTAGATTGCCGAGGTTACCGGTTGAGTGTTGGTAGGAGGATGTTCTGCATTTACTAGCCTCAATGCTTGGTAAACCTGTTGGTTCTTCGCAGCAGACACAGTTCAAAAAGGTAATGGCATTTTCCCGTTTCTGTGTGGAAATTGATTTAAGTAAACCCTTGCCAGATTCTTTAGAAGTGTGTGCAGGCTCTTACTCATGGGTTCAACAACTTGATTATGAGACTTTACCTTTTAGATGTCGGTTGTGTCATGAGTATGGTCACTTACTGCGTAGATGCCCAAGGGCCAAGCCTATGGAGTCTAATTCTTCTCTGCCACCTAGGAATCCTTCTGGGTTGGATAAGGGGAAAGGCCCTTTCCAGGGTGGCGGTCCTGGGGAGGATGGCTTTCTTCCTGTCAAGCCTCAGAATAGAAATAAGGGGCTTAAAAGGTCTCTGAAAGAGAGGTAGGATGAGGATTCTTTTAACAGATTTGAGGTGTTGGAGGGTCTTAGCCAGCAAGAAGTGAATCCAGGGTTGGTTGATCTAGATCAGGGCAAGTTGGATGCTGAGCAGCAAGGGCAGCTGGTGGAGCTGGAAATGGCAAGCCATCAGGTGGGAGTGGATTTGGTTGTTCAGGGTGCTGAGCTAGGAGGGGGAGGCTTTGGTCAAGAGGGAAGCAGCCCTAGGGTCTCCCTGGCCCCTCAGGTAGTGGGATCCTTGCAGATGGAATCAGACTTAAGGTTAGAGGCTCAAAGAGAATCAAGTAGCGTGGTGGTGAAAGACAAAGTGGTTGGGTCTTTCCCTGAGCAGAAAGTTGGTTCGGTGGGGGGAAAAAGCAATAAGACGTCTCCTCAATTAGGCATCCTTCAAAAATATTTTAAGAAAGGAGGTGTGGAGAAAGGTTCTAAGTTGGGCAGGAAGAAGGACCTAGAGAAGATTAAGATGATTGGGGAAAATTTGGTGGAATCAGGGTCAATTAAGACTCTGGACTTGCACTTCACCAGCCCTTTGAAATGATTGTCCTATCCTAGAATGTTAGGGGCTTGAACAATGGCCCTCGACAAAAAGCTATTCAGAATTTGGTTAGAAGTCAGTGTCCTGATATTCTCTTTTTACAGGAGACTAAGCTTTCTGTGGATGGTATGATGGGTATTATGCCTAAGCTTTGGATGAATGGTGATTGCCAGTGCATTGGTGCTCTGGGTGCCTCTGGTGGGGTTGCTTGCTTATGGAACCCTCAGAAGATTTGCCCCCTTTGGTGGTTTTCTTTCAAGTCCTCTATCTCTATGGTGGCCTCTTGTTATGAATCGGGGGAAGTAGTTCTTTTCTCCAACATTTATGCGCCTGTCGATTTGCAGGGCAAGCAACTTTTGTGGTCAGATATTCGGTATGTGCGAAGTATGAACCCTTAATTGCCATGGATTATTGGGGGTGATTTCAATGCTATCACTGAGATTGTTGAGAAGCGGGGGGTACCATGAGATTGGAGGCTTCTGCTTTCCTCTTTTAGGATAATATTTCTGCTTTAAATCTTGTTGATATCAAGCCAGGTAATGGCCACTTTACCTGGAATAATCGACGCTCTGGTGAAAATGGCATTGCAGAGCGGCTGGATCGGTTTATGGTTTCTTGCTTTTGGGTGGGTGATAGGTGGGTTACTTGCTCAGAGATTTTGGACTGGAGGAGTTCGGACCACTGGCCCATTAAGCTTTCTATCAGCATGGTTGGGCAGACCCACAAGCCCTCTTTTAAATTCCAGCTTATGTGGCTTTGGGATCCTGTTCTCCATGATTATGTTGCTCAGTGGTGGCAGGAGGGAAGACCTTCTTTTGGTACGGAAATGTATGTTTTTACTAAGCTTCTTCAGTTTGTTAAATATAAGATTAAACGTTGGAATAAGCAATGTTTTGGGAATATTTTTAAGGCCAAGTCTGATACACAAGTTAAGCTGGATGGTATTACGAGGTTGATGAGGGAGAATGGGGTGTCTGAGGCTCTATTGCAGGAGGAATCTAGGGCTTTGAAAGCTCTAGAGGAATGGGAATTACGGGAGGAGATCTTTTGGAAACAAAAATCTTGGATTGACTGGCTTCAGGAGGGGGATAAAAATTTTGCCTTTTTCTTCAATTCTGTGAAGGCGCAAAGGCATGGTAACTCTATTCCTATTTTGATTTCAGATGGGGGAGAGAGGTTGAATTCTTTTCAGAGTATTTCTGATGAGGCCGTCCATTATTTTTCTACCCTTTTTAGAGAGGATTTGCAGGGGAGTGTGGTGGGGGAGGCGCAGGTCCTTTCTTGCATCCCCCATTTGGTGTCTCAGGAGATGAGAAACGATCTTATGGGGGAGATCACTCTTGAATAATTAGAGGGGACGGTGTTCCAAATGAAGAAAGGAAAGGCTCCTGGCCCTGATGGTTTCCCGGTTGAATTCTTCCAAGAGTTTTGGGAGATCATCAAGTTGGATTTATTAGAAGTGGTCAAGGAGTCGCAGCAGAATAAGTAGATGTTAAAGGCTCTGAATTCCACTTTCCTGGCTCTTATTCCAAAGTGTGATGGAGCGGATAGGATGAGCCGCTTCCGGCCTATATCCTTGTGTAATGTGGTGTATAAGATTATCTCAAAGCTGATTGCGAATAGGCTGAAAAAGTGGTTGTCGTTACTCATATCTGAGGAGCAAAGTGGTTTCGTGGAAGGCAGGCAGATTCTGGATGGTATTGTTTTGGCTATTGAGACCATCCATTCTATGGCTAACTCTAGGGCTAAGGCTATGTTTATCAAGTTGGACATGGAAAAGGCTTATGATAGAGTCTGATGGTCTTTTCTTCAGAGGATCCTTGCTACTTTCAGTTTTGGGGAAGATTGGATCCAATGGGTCATGAGTTGCATCACGTCTGTGTCTTTCTCTGTGTTAACTAATGGGATGCACTCGGAGTTGTTTGAGGCATCGCGTGGGATAAGACAAGGTGATCCTCTTTCCCCTTACCTTTTCATTTTGCTTGTGGAAGGCTTGGGGCGCCTTCTGAGGAGCCAAGTGGAGCTGGGGCTTATTCAGGGGTGGCAGTGGGGTGGTGACTTACCCCCTTCGTCCCACTTGCAGTTTGTGGATGATACTGCCTTGATGGGGATGGATACTATTAGGGAGGCTACTAATATTCGGCGGGTGTTGGATATGTATCTTGAGGCTTCAGGTCAATCAATCAATGAAGATAAGTCTTCCATTTATTTCTTTAATACTCTGAATCCTATACAGAGGAAAATTGCGCAAATTCTTCGTTTTCAGATAGGGACCCTTCCTATGTCTTACCTTGGGGTTCCTATCTCGGTGGGCAGATTATTGAGGGAGTCATGGCAGCCTATTCTGGATAAATTTCGGTTGAAGGTTACCCATTGGACCAATCGTTGGTTGTCCTTTACTGGGCGGGTTCAATTGTTGAAATCCGTGGTCCAGGCTCTCCCTATTTATCGGTGTATGCTTCAGGTGGCTCCAATGGGTTTTGTTTCTGAGTTGGACTCTTTGGCAAGACAGTTTTTTATGGGCTGGTAGTGTGATGACTTCCAAGTGGAGTTTGGTTAAGTGGGATATTGTTTGTTGTCCTAAGCAGCTTGGGGGTTTGGGGTTGAGACATTCCTCTCTGGCTGGGACAGTGTTGGCAGCGAAACTTTATTGGAGATGGTGCACTGAGAAGGATAGGATTTGGGCTAGGATTTTGTCCTATAAGTACCTTCAGAGTACTCCTGGAGAGGATATTCCTCGTTATCCCCTGTTAGGTAAGGGCTCAGCTGTTTGGGCTACCCTAAAGAAGGGAGCGAGGCTTATCAAGGATGGTTTATTTTGGATTTGTCAGAGGGGGACGGAGGTTCAATTCTGGTACGATTCCTGGGATGGGTACCCTCCCATCCTATCTCAGTTCCCTGAATTGATGGCTTTGAGTAGGAGCTTCGAGGATGTTGGCTGGATGCGGGTAAGTGATTTTAAGGTGATTTCTTACCAGGGCCAACTTGTGAGTTCTAGATGGATGACTCCTGAGGAGTGGCCGATTATGGGCATGGAAGAGGATTGTAGGCTTCTACATAGTATTCTTTTGAGCAGACAATGTAATCCTTTAAGGGACAAGGATATTCTTGCTTGGTCTCCTAATCCAAAGGGGCACTACACGGTTGCGTCTGGATATCGGAGGTTATTGTCTCAAAGGTTTGAGAGGGAGGAAGTTCCGTGGTGGAAGAAGGTTTGGAATAAGTTTTCTTGGCTGAAATGTAATTGCTTTGCTTGGATTTTGGCTTGGAACAAGTGCCTGACTTGGGACAAGATTCAGATGCGCGGCTTTCAGGGACCGTCTATGTGTGTGATGTGTAGGAAAGGTGAGGAAAACTCTTCGCACCTTTTCTTCCGGTGTCCTTTCTCCCTGCAACTCTGGAATTTCTGGTGGAGTGTTTGGGGAAATCCTTGTATTCATGCCTCCTCTTTACTTGAGTTCTGGAATAGCTTGGGCAGGCCTCCCTCGAGGGCTTCTTTTTTGTAGGATGTGTGGCTGGCAGGCCCAATTTTTTTGTTGTGGCAGATTTGGCTTGAAAGGAATAGGAGAATTTTTCGGGGTGAAGTGTTGCAAGTTCAGCAGGTGTGGTGTAGAATTCTTGGGATGATCCAGGAGACTATCCACGCCAAAGTGGATGTGGAGCTGCCTTTGGAAAAGAAGGATGCTGAGGTGGTGGCCCGATTGGGTATACAGGGGTTTTCCCCATTGGCCTCTTGTGGGCGGAAGGGTAGTCGCGTGAGGCAGCGGGTGCAGAGGCAGGGGTCCTGGGTGCCTCCCCCTGCGGGAACCTTGAAGGTTAATTCTGATGGTTCGTCTAGGAGAAATCTTGGCCCAGCTGGGGTTGGAGGGGTTGGGCGGGATTCCTCGGGTTCGGTGGTGTTCCTTTTTTCCATTCATATGGGGACACAGACTATTAATTTTATGGAAGGTTGGGTGATTCTTTATGCTTTGAGGAGGGCCTACGAGCTGGGGTGGCGTAGGGTAATTTGTGAATCTGATTCTCAGGTTCTGATTAACTTACTGAATAAGGGGAGGATTTTGGAGGTGAATTGGCAGTTGGCGGTTCTAGTTCAACAGATTTTGCAGATTGGATCTCTAATGGAGAGAGTGTCTTTTGTCCATATTCCACGGGAGTGGAATAGGACGGCTGACTGTTTGGCCAAATGGGCTTCAGAGCATCTTGTGGATTGGAAGATTGATGATTGGGCTCAAATCCCTCCTGAGCTTAGCTCGGATTTGGGGAGGGTTCTTGTTGAAGATACTAGGGGTGCTGAATGATTTGGTTCTGGCTCTTGTTGGCGTTTTATGTTCTTTTTAGGCTTTGCCCCTTTGCTTGGCTGTAATTCTGGTTTCTGATTTTCAATAAAAAATTTACCCAAAAAAAAAAATAGGATGGTGGCCAAATGGGTTATGATACTTAGTGAATATGATATCCAGTATGTCGAAAGAAAGGCTATTAAAGGACAGGTCATTGTTGATCAGTTAGCTGACACACCCATACAGGCAAATCACCCATTAGTTGCAGACTTTCCTGATGAATTCATATTCACAATTGACACAAACATAATATGGAAACTGTACTTTGATGGCTCACATACAAATCATGGTTCAAGGGATGGTATACTGTTTATTACACCTCAGGGTGATTCCATCCCTAAGTCATTCAGGATTGCATTTCCATGCACTAACAACATAGCAGAGTATGAAGCTCTAGTGACAGGGTTATGTATGGCAGTCAAGTGGAAAATTAAGATTTTACAAGTGTATGGGGATTCTCAACTAGTAATCAGACAGGTAAATGATGATTATGAGACTAAGGATGAGAAGCTTGCTCCATACAAGCACATGGCTGATAGTTTTAAAGAGTACTTTGACAAAGTCGAATTTTATCAAATACCTCGTGTTTTAAACAGGGCAGTCGACGCTATGGCTACAATTGCATCACTTCTTGACATTCCTAACAACGTGCCTAAGTTTTAGTTCTTGGTTGAATAGCTTTTGGTCCCAGCCTACGATATCCCAGATTCTGAAATGGTGTGTGACATTGTTGGTCCTGATTCCCCATGGTACAAAGAAATCTATGATTATCTTCATGCCGAAGTCATACCCACTGGCCTATCCAATAACCAACGTAGGACATTCCTCCGCAAGTTTGCCAAATACACTATCGTCGGAGATACCCTATATAGACGTGCCTTAGATAATACCCTACTGAGATGTCTTGATTCTACTGAAGCACAAGCAACCTTGCGTGGGGTGCATGAGGGTATATGTGGTTCCCATTCTAGCGGTCCTACCTTAGCCAAAAAGATTATGAGACTGGGTTATTACTGGCCTACTATGGAAAAAGACTCATATGTCTTTGTAATGAAATGCCGCCAATGCCAAGTTCATGGAGACTTAATACATGCACCAGCATAGGAGCTCCATCCTATAACGTCACCATGGCCCTTTTCCCAATGGGGACTCGACCTCATAGGTAAGATCCATCCCACATCATCTAATGGACACAAATTCATTATCACTGCACTGGTATTTTACAAGTGGATTGAAATTCCTATGACATACATTACCGTACACAAATTTCTAGGTTTATCCGAACTATATCATCTGTCGGTATGTTCCCTCGATCCATAATGGATAATGGCCGCCCATTTAAGAACCAAAAGCGCCATCACGTGTGATGAATTTCATATCAACATCCTTTTCCACTCCATACTACCCACAAGGTAATGGCCAAGCGGAGGCATCTAACAGACCATCATTAGAATCCTCAAGAAGATTGTCAATGATGTTGGTCGTGGCCAGCATTCTACTTAACTTAACCCTGCCTTATGTGCTTATCACAAAGTATCGGTACTCCTATTGGTGCTACTCCCTATTCACTTGTATTTGGTTTTGAAGCTATTCTACCTATTGAGGTCGAGATTCCTTCCCTAAGGGTATCCCTGAAAGGCCACATTGATGATGAAGAGTACCGAGTATCGAGACTCCATGAGCTAGAATTCCTGGATGAGCCACGACAAAAGGCACTAGACCATCTTCAGGCATATCAGAATCGTCTTCGTCGTAGCTATAACAGGAAGGTATTGAATAGAAACTTTGACATTGGTGACCTGATTTTAATGGAGAACCCAAAGAATCAAGCAGAAAGAGAAAAACCAGGAAAGTTTGAACCAAATTGGTTAGGACCTTATGTTGTTACAGAAGCTTTTGGATCAGGAGTGTATCAACTCTCTACTCCTGAATGGGAACCATTGTCCTCGCCAATCAATAGTATGCATCTGAAGAAGTTCTACGCATAGCTTCTGGGAGCCTTTGTCTTAATTAGCAAAAATACAAAAAAATCACAAAATCACAAAAAAATCGTTATCAAGGTGAAAACTTGGAAAACAGGCATCTTGGTAACACCAAAAAAAATAGATATTCTAGAAAATAGTAAAGAAAAATCATTCGTCCAATAGTGAAAACCACTTCGGTGGCGCTTTGGATAGGTACCATGGTGAAGACCTGGCAAACAGGCGCCATGTGTAGTTAACTCTGCTCCTTTGTCTACTATTATTCTGATCATGGTCCTTAATATTGTGCATAGTCCACTTCCCTGTACATAGTCCATTTCCCTGTACATATCCTTTATCTTTTATATCCATCGCTTGTATATACCGGTCATAATAAGTGGTAGTCTTTCCCATGACTTGGAATGATTGACATCGAGTGCATTTCATATCCCCCATTTTACCCTATTCGTAATCAATTGGTCTTATACTCGACTGGGGGCAAACACTTGCCATGTGTCATATTGGTTCTTACATTGGTTGTGTTGAAGACGTAAAACCATGGAAAATCCACGAACATCCCAAAATGTCCTGAGAAAATACAAAAACATCAGAAAATTTCAAAAAGACAAAAAAATCAAAACATTTTGAAAATCCAAAAACAAAGTCAAAGTCAGTCGCACTTGTCAGTCTTTGTCGTTTTTCGAACTACATTGCCTCTGCGACTGGACGTAGGCAAGGCCATCTGCCGATGTGCCCCCGAGGCATTAGGTCAGTCCGTTTAGGTTTGTTTGTATAAATTCATGATTTAATCCATATGTCTATATGACAAGGTCCTTGGTCGTGTCGAACTATGAGGTCTCTACGTGTATAACGTAGGCAAGGCCATCAATCGATGAGCCCCCGAGGCCGCACTAGGTCAGTCCATTAGGGTTCGTCACATTCATTTTCACACATGTCTTCTATTTGTAGTCAGTCTTGTCAGTCAAATCAAGTCGAACTACGAGGTCTCTGCGTGTATAACATAGGCAAGGCCATCAATCGATGAGCCCCCAAAGCCACACTAGGTCAGTCCTTTAGGGTTTGTTGTTACACATAGTCAATTGTCAACACTTCATATCAAGTCATGCATCAATCTAGTGAACAAGTCAGCAATATCTCTAAGTCAAATCAAACAACTTGCCAAACAAAACAATCAAAACAGATCAACAAATGTCTGCTATAGGATGCGTCCTTCCTGGAAACATACATCATCCACATGGAAATCAACCTATATTTTGTTCAGGATGAGTCTTTCTCGAATACTGATATCAGCAAAACAATCTATGTCTTATACAGGATGAGTCCTTCATGCATAATTGTCAAGATCACACAATCAAACATAGCCTTACACGAATTATCACATCAACGGCATCTGACTCAACGTCTTATACAATACATGTCTTTCTGAAACCAGGCTTTGTCATGCCTTATACAGATAGTCATAACATCGAAACCAAACTCACAGTCTTATCCAGTATGTGTATCTCTTGAAATCAGGCTCTGTCAATCAATCCTTTTATCAAACAAACAAGATCAAGTTTTGGCAAATATTTTACTGGCTTTTTGACTGTCTGACTTATTTATCTTATCTCTTTAGTTGACTTTATGATAGGAATTATGTTACTAGCTTTCTCAAGGATTCCTATGAAGGATTTAGAGAAGCAACGATGTATCAGAATTCTATTTTCTTTGACTGATGTTTGTCGACTGTCTTTTCAATTTGATTTTGAGTCATGTTACTAGTTACCTCAAGGATGTCCCATGAAGGATTTAGAGGAGCAATGACGTCTCATGACCCAGCTTTTACTTTGTTTGTTGTCTGTGGTTTGTCTTGACAAAAAGACTGAGGAAACTTGTGTCCTTAGTATGAGTTAACGACACTCCTTGTCTACGACTGTCTATTGTTAGCAAGTGGATGACCTTGCACACCTTGATCTATGTCATATCCTGGTGTTTTTCTCCATTTGTATTAGTCTCGCCCAATGATGATAAAGTGCAATTCCTTTTGTGATACAGCGAAATATCGAAGATTGCTAATACTAACATCTATCTCCTATCTTTTGTTCTTTCTCGATCTTTCTTTCCGCACTAACATTTCTTCTTATCTATTTTCCTCTAGATCCTTTTTTTCTTTCTTTCATCTTCTAGTTCTCTCATCGATTTCGAGAGCACACTCATGTTCTTTGAACCCGCCTGTCCTCCCGAGGGGGCATACCTTCACTTGTTTTACACTGGGGCATTACTAGGGCATATTTCTTATCGATTTTCTTTGACACAACGCTGAAATGACATTGTATCAAAGAGGGGCAAATGTAGACACCGAAATCTGATCTAAGCCTGCGACTTCAATATTCTTCATAATTCCTATTCTTCATGGTCATGATTAAATAATCTTAATTATTTAATTAATTCATCTTATCATTAATTCTTCCATTGATTAAATAATCTTAATTATTTAATTAATTCATCTTAATATTAATTATTCTATTAATTAAATAATCTTAATTATTTAATTAATTCATCTTAACATTAATTCTTCCATTGATTAAATAATCTTAATTATTTAATTAATTCATCTTAACATTAATTTTTCTATTAATTAAATAATCTTAATTATTTAATTAATTCATCTTAACATTAATTCTTCCATTGATTAAATAATCTGAATTATTTAATTAATTCATCTTAACATTAATTCTTCTATTAATTAAATAATCTTAATTATTTAATTAATTCATCTTAACATTAATTCTTCTATTGATTAAATAATCTTGGTTTTTAATTAATTCATCTTAACATTAATTCTTCTATTAATTAAATAATCTTAATTATTTTAATTAATTCACACTTTCTTTATTCTATTTGATTAATTAAATAAGCGTTTTTTAATTATGTTACTAATTAACCTTATCCTTCTTGTCAAATTAAATAAATTCTTATTTAATTTACTCTTTATCATATTTCAACTATAATTAAATAAATTCATTTAATTATTCATTTAAATCCTTCATCATTTAATTAAATAAATCTTATTTATTTAATTATTCTTCGAATATCGAGTTTTTGAATTAAATGAATTATTTAATTCATTAATTCTATTTTTAATGCATTTCCTCTATATTTTAGATAATAATTATGTAGGTTATCTAAGTATTCACTTTTACTCGACTCAACATCTATTTTAATCGCCGGTTAACTCTTCATTTGATGTCTGAGTGGTGCTCGAGTAATCTCTTTCGTCAAATCATTCAATCGTCCAGTTCTAACTTATTTATGTGTACATGCGGATTAATTAAATATTCTTATTTAATTAATTAAACCTTGTGCATGCATTGAACAGAGAGTCGTTATAATCAATCTTCATCTTTGTCATGCAAAGATATTTTTTATCTTTTGAATGCGAGACTAAATCATTTATTTAATCTTTAATCCTATTTCTAGTTTGTATCACTCGTGTCACTACTACATTATCGAGAATGCATGTCTAATCAATGCTCAACTCTCAACCGTCCGTTGATCTTTCAATCATGACCTGTCGTTCGAATAATCAATTTTCTATAAATTGATTTGTCATTCTTCATTCCAATCTATCGCGAAATCTTATGACTTTTGAGAGCACTCAATCTTGAATCTTCGATATTTTGCTAACCACTATCTTAGGCTATACTTGCACGAACTTACAAATCTGAGGGAAATTATACTACACAAGCAAAATGAAGAATGGCAATCGAGATGAATCATGGAAATACGTTCGAAATTGGTGAGATTGTTCTAGTTTTGTTTACGTTTTACTTTCCTTTGTTCTTTGTTGCTTAACATTTAGATTTGCATAATAGATTTTAGTAATTGCATGTTTGCTTGAACTAATCTATTGTTTTCTATTGTGCACTTTCTATGGCATTACAACTTCAACAACAAATCTCCACATTTAATCAAACTAAAAATGGAAAACCACCACAATATCTCAAAAGGATTTCATTGTAAATTGAAATTTTGAAAATACCCATACCTCAAAACACAAAAATACCTCATTTTGAGAAGTATAATGGTAAAGGAGACCCTAATAGTCATGTATCAGCTTTTACTACATTATGTAGTGATTTAATTTTTGAAGATAAGCTCCTAGCAAAAGAATTCCTAGGTCAGTGAAAGGCATGGCCTTGGAATGGTTTTGTTCACTACTAAACAACTCGATAAATTCATTCACTGAACTTATTGATGCATTCCTCCAACATTTCCAAGAAAACGTAGGTCCTCAAGTATCATTAACTAATTTAGTACATTGCAAGTAAGGACCCAAAGAAAAAGTGACACTTTATAGGATGATACCAATTGGTTTATTCACAAATCTCCTATAGTCTTCTTGATGTCAATGTTCAAAGGTTGTTTATAGGAAATTTTCAACCTAGCATTAGGGATAATATATTATTGATGAAATATCCATCTTTTACACACTTGTGTATGGCTCTTCGCGACTATCATATATTGGTTATTCAATATGAAGGAACACCTTCATCGACTCCTACTGATCAATATAAATTTGTGCCTCAAAACAATTATCAACCATTTAAGAAGCAAAACAATAACTTTATCAAGATAAACACATCACAAATAGCTAATAACATTGAGCCATTTGTTGTAGCCATGAGTTTAACTCCTTATCAATTTAGGCCAAGAAATAGACAATTTACCTAATTTCCTTACTCTTATCATTCAATTATGTTACAATTGTTAAGAAAAAATCAAATCCAGTTACCTCTAATTAGACCCATGGACATGACTAAACCTTTACTTGTGAACTTCAACTCAAAAGCATTATGCCAATATCATTGTACACTTGGACATGATACAGAACGGTGTATGTGTCTTAAACATCAAGTGCAAGACCTCATCGATTCTAATCACATCCAATTGGCTTATGTTAATGATAAAGGAAACAAGTCTATAGCTCCAGCCAAACAAAATTTAAAAAAAATCACAAATCTCATGCCAAATCATACATCCAACTTTGTGCAAGCTTGTGATGATATGAATGATGATGAGAATGGTCTAGAGAATATGGTTAATGCAATATATTTCCAACCTCATATAAGGGAAAAACCACTTTGTTACTCGACATTGCTTTCACACATATTGATGCATCTATACATGCACCAAATGGTCCTATCTATGTCATCAAATGTATTAATGACAAACCTACACCAAGGATACTCATTGATCTTGTGTGTCTAGATAATGTGATCATTGATGAATTATTGTTTGCATGAACTTTATCAAGATTCTTATGAACAACAAAAATCATGGTTAAAAACTCATGATGGTTTCACTCACCCTACGATAGGTTTGATAACTCTTCCACTCAAAGTTGGACTGAAACATCTAGCATACATGAAAAATGCATGTGAAATGGGGAAAGCTTGTAAAATAGGGTCGTGTTCTAATGGGACCCAATAGAGTTGAATCTTAAGTGAATACTTATAAGCATGTGAGGAAAATGGGCATAATTGATGCCTAAGAAATGGGTTCGGTCGAAAAAACAAAGTGGGGGCCTTGAGGAGATAACTCAAGGGGGTAGGTGACCGAGGTAGGTGGGCAATGAAAGATTAGGAAAAAAAGTGCAAGGGCTTAGCTGGGATTTAGGGTTTTTCTCAAGACCTAATGCATTATTTGTTTCATTTTTACAAGAATGAAAATATTTTACAACTTTTCTGAGGTATGTGCAGGCGAAGAGCACAAAAAATGGAATAGTGCTATCAACTTGTAAATAATGAATTGTGAAAACATTTTAGCTTATGGTTTTCTCTTACCACATTTTTGTATGATTGTAATGATAATTTGATAACTATAACCTACTTTAATTAATTATAGATATTTTTGTAATTATATTTTTCTTATTGCAAATGGATTTCTAGAATTTAGAGATGTATTATTAAGTATATTTAGTTGTTTGATATCATATTGTTGTTGTTATTTTTGTTTGTTATTTATTTTGGTTGGATATGACTCTATTACCTATATATAAGCCACATATCCTATAAATTTATGACCCACTATATGATGTTGGTTGAAGATTTCCTTGATTTTGTGACAATTGATGTTAGGACATGGGTTGATATTGCAATGTTATTGGTCAAACATCTGATAACATGTCCTAAGGATACATCTTTCCTACAAGGGACATCATCATTGGAAATCATTTTAATTACATCACTTTTGGCAAGAGATATGAATAATATTGATTGTTTGTTCATTTTGATCTTTTCTTATGATTTATGTTATTAGTCTGTTTTGATGCTTTCTTGATGATGTCTATTAAAATGATTTAGAGAAGAAGGAATGGGGCATTTTTCACTACTTTCATTTTTTGTGCTTGTTGGATGTTCTTGTAATACGACCTTGTGAATACTTGCCTTGTGTGTGCGGGGATAGTCTTAAGTAAAACAATGACTAGGATATATTAGGTTCTTCATACCTTTTGTGTGTTAGTCTCCTTACTCTGATGGCTTACTCTTTCACATGATTAAATAAGGTTTATGTATGTCAGGTATGAACAGGGATACTCCTATCTGTTTATGGATTCAAATTACATTGCATTAGATACAACATCATCCTAGTTTTCAATACCTTAGTGCATCGTATCTATTTTCTATATCAAAAATAAGGAATTCTATGATGAATTTATCATAATCCAAGAAACAAATTAGTATCGTATATCCTATCTCATCACATATATAATAAGGTCTCGAATAATCATAGATCTGCTAAACTTTTGAATCAATCACAAAAAGTAAAGGCTAATCAATATCCATCTCATTCTTCTATCTTCTATTCATGCTAACATTTCAAACTTGGTATCATGATAGTCACACAAAAATAACATAAATGCATCCATCCTACATCCATTAACCATCAGCATATACATCTCATAGCATCCATCCTGCATAATCATCGCATATCATATAGGAAAGGAGATAAAAAAGAAATCATTCATTGTATTTGCATAAATATTGCATTGCATCATATACACATACATCCACATCATCATCATAAGCATTATCATACATATCATAAGCATAGTAAAGAGAATCATCGTAATACATCATATAAGCATCTCATAAACATCTACATCCACATAATCATATCCATAAATGCATTCATACATGAACATGAGCATAAGAACATGAAATAAAATATCATAAGTATAATGTTGCATCCGACCATCTCATATATATATATATATATATATATATATATATATATATATATATATATATAAGTGCCTATATCGGGGAGGTATCCTTTGCTCCCTCAGTCCTCTTGAAGTGGTGGACCTCTATCTGATTGGCCTACTGAAGGCCCACCTATTGATCCACTTAGTCCAAGAGCACTCCTATGTGAAAAATTCGGCTGTCCCCAGTGCCTAAGAACCTTGTGATGGTATAAAGTCTTGTGGTAGGAGGCCTCAGCCATGGCTTGCTCATATAAACCTGTTGGCTCTTGTGCCTGTGCTTGTGCCTATGCCTGAAGCTATGCAGTGGCCTCTAATTGTTGCCTCTTGGAAATCTCCTAGGAAAGTTGTATGTTTATTTGCTATTGTTGTTGCATCTCTTGGGCTAGCTCGACATAGGCCTATTCCAGCTCCTGCTGGTATCTATCTCATTCCTGACGAGTGGCATCCCTCTTCTGGATGGCAATATCCCGCTTTGTGGTCCTCTACTATAACAACACCTAACGTTGTAGACGCCATGGTACCTAATCCACCTATTGTACCTATTGAACATGGGCCTATACCAATGTTGATGGTGGCGGTGGCGTTGGTGGTGGCCCTCTTGGTTGTTGTGGAACCTATCCCACTTAACCTGGAACCTATCCAAGAACCTATCCATCATGTTGGGGAATATATCCTCTACCCCTACCTCTACCTTGGCCTCGACCTACTCCATCAACCCCTACTAGTTTGGTTAACCTAATTGGTTTGTGCTCCGCAAGCCAGGTGTCATAAGCTAGAGTTGTCCCCAAATTATCGACACCACTTACATATACCCAGGGTAGTGGGGCTAGCTATGCAAATTCATTAATGGAAACCTATGGGTCTATGTAAGGTCCCCATGCATGCATCTCATGGAATGTCCTAGCATAAAGAGCTCTATAATCATCTCTAGGGGCATCATGTTGCTCCTCAAACTAATGGGACACCCGAGCTAGAAGGTATCTCTCAAGAATGCGGTGTTGTCTCCCTATGAGCCATCTAGTCTAGCTAACATAAAATAGATGATCCTAATCATCCTCCCACTATAGCCAGGGTCTCCACCTAAAATCTATCATGTCATTAAGTACCTACCTCTAGTAGGCTATGTCTGTAGCCCTTGTGTGATGTAACGTCATCATCCCTACATATATGTAGGAGGTTGGATTCTCCTCTGAAGATGTCTCTCTAATTAATAACAAGTATGAGTACCACAATGTGCTCCCAAGCCCAGATATGAAGCAAGGTAACTCCTATCGATAAGCTAACACCTCAAACATAGACAACCTGGTGCATATCATGGTATAAAGTGTCAAGGAGCAGGGTCCCCATGCATAAAGGGTCACGTCCTTAATGATCCTTAGAAGAAATGCACCCCAAACAATGCTAAACCCTTTGATCCTCTTGTCAGGGATGGGGACACCCATGATCAACCCAACAATCACCAAGGTCAGGTCACTCACCCTATTGTGGTATCTCTTGAGGTCAATTTTTTTGGTGTTCACCTCGAGCTCCTGAACTCGTAGTAGATAGAATGAGGTTGTTGAGTCGAGGTCAACATCATATACAATCCTCTCTCTATAGATTACAACCCACAATATGCGTCAAACATCCTCCAAGGTAACTGTCGCCTCACTAGTAGGAAGGTGAAACGAGATCTTTGAATGCCATCTCTCGACAAGTGCACTCATCATAGATAGACGTGTCCTAATCTTGGGCATATAGTAAATGTGATATAATCCAACTGTGGCTAGAAACTCATCATCCTCGGTCTCAATTTCGGCAATCCACTCAAGCACCCTTGGTCTTCGCTCATGTGATTGCAAGGGTTGAAATACCTCTTGCACACATGATGTGCACAACATTAGTTTTGTTAAAAATCACAATTTTTTTTTACGTTTGGAACCCTAAACTGCAAAATCAAGCCTTTATGCAAAGGCGTTGCTCTATTTAATTAGAAAGTTTGTTGCTATAGTGCAAGGGCATGATGACATTGCAAATGTGTCGCTAAAAATCAAAAGCACAACTTTGAAACTAAGCATTTGTATCGACACATCTATTACAAAAGAATGGGTTTCAATGCAAAAGCATCAAATTATTTCAAACTCCAACACATATGCTTTGGAGAGAGGCTCTATTGTAAGAGTGTCACTAAACGCGACAAAAGCACCACGCTGGGGTTTAGGAGTGCCATTGAAATAGCAGTGCTTTCACTTGACCTAATCTAGCCTACATTTATTTATTTCAAAAGATGTAAAAGGAATTTTTTTGGGGTACATACTAAGGGTTCTACATTTTTTGGCCACTGGAACTTGCGAACTTGATCCATCAAAATTGGGGGAAGCACACGAGACACCATTTCGTTGAATACTCTGCCATGTCTCTCATGAAATCACTCTAGAAGCTCTCAAATTTCTCAAATCAAAGTGTGCAAATGAGCTTGAAAGTGACCCCAACCTCATGTATATGCATGGAAAATTAGGGTTTTTACCCTGGATGCATTTTTGGACCTAGGGTTTGGCCCCTAAATCTTCATTTTCTCGCTCGACAGCCTGTCATGATCATTTTATCAATATTGTGGAGCTTTTGTTTTTTGTCCTTTTCGTAGCAAAACTAGTCCTACATTTTTGTCGCAAATTCAACCTACAAATTTTCACTCAATCTCTCGAGGGGGCAGCATACTAGCATTCACTCCTTTCGTTGGGGCATAATGGGGCATTCGAAAAAAAAATCTGAATTTTTAAATTTTT
Organism: Sequoia sempervirens; assembly: GCA_007258455.2. Taxonomy (NCBI): domain Eukaryota; kingdom Viridiplantae; phylum Streptophyta; class Pinopsida; order Cupressales; family Cupressaceae; genus Sequoia; species Sequoia sempervirens. The sequence continues at coordinate 416,594,539 of VDFB02000015.1, forward strand.
TATCCGAACAACAATGTTGATTCGAGAGGTATCAATTCTTTGAACCAACATAGTAGGTACCTAACTTCAAAGAGGGGAAAAATGTAGACACTTAAAAATGTCATGATCAATATCACGCATCTGAGTCAACTCACTAACACCATTTTCATCCTAATTCGATCATTCTCATCTATTTAATTGAATAATGCAAATTGTTTAATTACATTCATCATTTTCTTCTATTAATCAGATTGTTAATATTATTGGATTAATTCACCCCTTTCATGCTAATTTCCATCTCATTTGATTAAATAATGCAAATTGTTTGATTAAATCCCTTGATTCCTCTTATTTTATTAAATAATCCAAATTGTTTAATTAAATGTCATAAATCCTATTTTTTAATTAAATGATCTAATTGTTTAATTAAAGTCTTAAATTCTCTCACCTTGCACAATTAAACTGTTTTCTAATTATCTAATTGACTAATTCCTCAAACTTCTCCCACTTGCAAGAGAATATTCTTAGGGAATATTCCTCTCATTCAAATTTAAATATTTCCCACCAAATGGAAATATATTCCAAAATTCTTCCTAAAATTAGGGGACTTGCACATTCTAATTCAATTAGAACCCTTCATTAAATTCAATGATCCATGTCATTCTTTGATCTCATCCATGGATTTGATCATTAATCCATGCCATTCTCTCACATTCATTTCTATCCATTGATTATCCAAATCAATCTTAGCCATTGATTCGTCTAAAAATCCTACAAATAGCCCTCATTTCTATGAGTAAAGGATCCACAAAGCATTTGAGTAATCATATTGTAGCCAATTTCATCCTCATTTTGAGAGCATTTGTTCATTGCCATCAATTTAACCATTAGAGGTCAACAAAGCTTTGCTTCAATAATGGGATTAGGAAAGGGCTGAGCATTTCACATCAATTTAATACTAATCCCCCTAATGGGATGAGGTTTGATTGTGTTAAATTAGGTTTTCTAAATCCTTTGAATGTTATTTCATGTTTAATGGCTTCCTAGTTAGCATTTACAAGAATTTCAGTGGGAATATGATCTAGTTAGGTTAATTTCTTCATTTCTTAGTTGATTCTTAGCATTATTAATCTGATAATATTTCATGTTCACACATAGTTATCCATTGGAGCACTTTATTTGAATCAAGTCAAATTTTTGAAATAAAATTTAGGATCCTTTAAAGTATACCTCTCAATTAAAATGTTACATAATTCATCATATAGGGTGATGGACTTGTGCTTGCAAGTGATCAAATTGTGGTAACACCACTCACGTGCAATATCCTCCAAATCCAAGGTAGAAAACTTGATTACTTCATCTTTAATCACTACAACAAATCCCTATGATTTGCTCTATTTTTTGCTTCCACCCATTGTTTTAATGTATTTTTTTGCATTTTTTTAAAAACGTCGGTGCTATTTATCGGGATGGCACATTTTTTGCCGTTTATTGCACCAATCAATACAAGTCAGTGCTAATTTAGGCACTAATTAGCACCTAAAGTAACATCGTCTTTAACACCGATATTAGCTTTGAGTGTAGCGTCGCTTTTAGCTCTGACTTTAGCTTCGAGTTTAGATTTGGGTTTAGCGCCGGTTTAGAAACCCTTATGTCGAAGAGACTTATTTATATGTCTCATCGACGATGTAAAATAGTGAAATGTGAACAAGATACAGGCATATCTAGGAGAGAATCACTTATGTCACATCGATAAAGTATATCTACAAGTGCTTAGTGAAACACAACTGTTGGATATAACGAAGTAATGTCGATGAGACATTGAGATATCGGTAAGACAAATAAGATTGTCTCATCAACACTCTTCAAGTAATGATCAAAAGCATACACTGCTATACCACTGGGAAGGTGAGCAACATATGCAGTAGAGTGGTATACACCGCAACCCTGCAACAAGAAGCCTTGAGCAAGGCAGTAGTGCGGTAAATAGTAGAAGGGAAGGGAAAAACACCGCTATACCGCAACAATAATCACAAGTCTCCTCGACATGGCAGAGTTACATCGATATATAAAGAAATACTGCCGAAGGAAAATATCAATGAGATAGTGGCATATCGGCAAGAGATATTAAATTGTCTCATCGACACCAGCAACCAACATCAAAGGAACATAAGATCTAATGTTGATGAGACATTAAGATATCGGTAAGACAAATAAGATTGTCTCATTGACACTCTTCAAGTAATGATCAAAAGCATACACTGCTATACCGCCAAGAAGGTGAGCAACATATGTGGTAGAGCGGTATACACTACAACCCCGCAGGAAGAAGCCTTAAGCAAGGTGGTAGTGCGATAAATGTGGCATCATTACAATTTACAACAAATCACATTAGTTTCCAAAATTAAATGCTATTAAATTATTAATGGTTGCCAAAACTAATATGACTGAATACCGCGTCATCCAAATATAAGCGAGTTTTCCCGATATTGCACTCCATTGTAGTGCACTAGCATGGAAGGAGCTAAGGATACGAGAAGAAGTCCTACAAGCGTGAAATACTCGGGTAAGTGCATGCAAACTCTTTGAAAGAGCTTTGTTAATCTAAAAAATCTTTCAAGGTTTTTTCATCTAAAGCCATAGTAGAGAAAATTGAAACATGCCTCCTAAAAGAAAATAATCAGAAGTAAAAGAAAGTCAGCCTAAAATTAAAGATGAAGAACCTAAAGTAAAGAAGAGACCACTCCATCAGTCCATATTAGATATACTTCCAAGGTCTACTAAAGAGGGTAATAAGAAGTTTCTCATGGACACCACACAAAGTTGTAGGGATGCCCTCATTTCCAAATATGGATGGGACCTATTTTGGTATTTTTACAGTAAGAGAAATAAGAAGATTCCAGTGTCAAATGATTGGATGTTGGATATAGCAAGGTTGATTGTCCCAAATGTGTTTGTTGATGTAGAATTTATCAGACTACTAGCCAAACAATATCACTCAGCTACCAAAATAGTAAGGTTTCCAAACGACACAATATTGGTAGAAGTAACCAGAAAAGCCATCATTGCATGTTTTGGCTTGAACAAGCAGGCTTTGACCAAGATAAACCTATAGAAAAGTGACGAGGATTATGCTAGGTTAAAAAGACTTGTAAAAGTGATGAGGTACCCCTATATATGAAAAGAGGCATTGGTAACAGAACATTCCCCATCTCTACTACCACTACTAAACCATTTAATGTGACATATTTTCAGTATTACTTTGTGAATACATATTTAGCTCTTTTCCAAGTGTTGGGGATAGATTCTCAAGTTAAAATGCCAATAGGCATAATGATGATGGCCATGAGAATTCAAAACCCTGAAACTAATATTGAATATGACTTTGCTTCATACCTTGAGAAGGCGTTAGATGATGAATTCTCCCAAGTTATAGAGGATAGAGCACCAATTACATTCAGACACTATTCCCTACCGTGTCATCTGATATTGTACCAAAATAGGGACCAATGGACTAAAAGAATGGACTTGGCTACAGTAGATGAGCAAGGAAATCCCACACCTATCCAAAAATGGTGCTATATTTGGGACAGTCAATGCAAGAATTCAAGCTTTTTTGTATTATACGAAGACTTTGTACACAAAATCCTTCAAGTTCTTGGGTATGCAATACCAAGATTGTCAACCAAAATGTTTCAACTAGTGAGACCTTTGGCTTTAAGACCAGAGCAGGGTCATACACACAATTTTGGATATTGGTTCTTCCTCCTGGAAGTTACAATAATAAGAGTTTATGGATGCCCTGTTGCTCCACACATACTGCCAAAATTTGTTCCCCTCAGATTAGCATTTTTTGAATTTATGTGGCAAATGGTGTGGATGGGGAAAGATGTAATACACAATCAGAAGAAAGACACTTTCCTACCAAACCAAACCAAGTGTGAAGATTGGACTATAGGCTCAGACACACTAGAGGAGTTACAGTATTATTTGAAGACAAGATATGCATTGATATCTGGAAAAGAAAGAGCCTTTGACCCTAAAAATCATATGAACAACATAAGGCACAATCTTCTTACCAAAATGGCAGTGCCACACTAAGTGGATTTTGAAGATGTCATAAGGAATTGCATTACTTATAATTATGTACTTAGTAGAAGGAAAAAATGGGAATATATGAAGAAGGTTGAAGAAAGGACGAAGCAGAGGTCCAAGGATTTCCTAGGATACTTTGTTGAGGAAAACGACCCCATCAAGAGGATAGAATTGATAATTGGTAGATTTGAAGACTTGTACAAAAAGAAGGAAGCATATCTCAAAGAACATCATAGTAGTGCAATTGCAGAGCATACCCTAGGTGAAACCTCTGAGCCTCCCATGGAGCAGTTACCTCCCAAAAGATAGAAGATAGGAAGCATTGAATAGTTAGTACCTTATGAGGATATTGAAGAGGTGGGTGATACTGAGGAAGTGACTATAGTACTGCAATCATTGAAAGGTGATTTTGAAGTTGATTAGCCCATCCTTGAGACCAGTGCCCATAAACATGAGGAAAGGATGGGTGATGTAGAAAAAACAAGTACAGAGGTAAAGATGAAAGAGAAATTGCAGCCAGGAGATTCATAGAAGATGATGAATTCATTAAGACTCCCGAGTTTAAGGATTTTTGGATAAAGATGAAGATAAAAGAATTTCAAGAGAGGATGGAATTAGCTGAAGCAAGAATTGAAGAATCAAAGAAAAATGAAATGGTAGCACAAACTTGCTAGGAATTAAGAGTTGACAACATTGACATTAGCCCCCATAAGGCTAGAGAAATGGTCTTGAAGAGCAATATGCTCATTTTCCCTGGCTTGGAATTAAAGAAAATGTTTCTGCTTCATCAAGTGCGGGATCAGGAAGATCCAATGCTAGTTGCAAAATTTGACTCCAATGAAGCTGTGAGTGGAACTGGGTATAACCCAAAGATTGAAACCCTGGCCATATGGATCGAACAAAAAAATACACAGAAGCCAAAATTATTGGATGTAATTCAAGGGATGAAAGGGGCAGCGATGGTAAGGACAATACAAGATACCACCCCTTTGGAGGCAACCACAATGACCATGCATTCAGCCATGTTCACTCGAGCAACTATTAAGGGATTAGAAGACAGATTGAAGGAGTATGAAAGGAACAAAGGTTCCTAAATGATTAGGTTAATAAACTATTCATGGAGAATGTCAAATTGAAAGAACAATTAAGAGGAGTAGGACCCTCACAAAGCAAGGAGATGGTGTTATACATGCCTCATATTGCTCCAATGGATATTGTGAAGAACATTTCTGCAGAACAGGTAAAAAATCTAGAGAAGGAAGTGGATGATGTAAAGAAGGCCAGCAATCAAACCCAAGATGAAGTGAAAAGACAAATTTGTGAAGTTATGGAAAAGATTCTTGAGCACAGGATAAAATCAGTTATGGATAAACTGGAGAATGTGCATGATAGTTATAAAACACTTCAGCAGGCAATGGATCAAATAAAGACACATATGCTTGTATTAGATCCTTTGTTCTAAAGGTGGCAGCCTATTCACCGCACTTTGGCTAAGTTATGCAAAGTTCTACAAAGTAGTCCTATGCACCCACAACATTAAAGCCAATTGAACAAATTGTGAAGATGATTATTGATGAATTTTAGTATGTACAAGGGTTTGATAAAAAGATTGTAACACAAATGGATTTATTCCATACCTATAAACAGTGGTATATACTTGAAATCGTGAGAGATGGTGATCAGTTGGAGGACTTGGATAAGTGGAAGAAAGAATTCAGTCAGGTTGTTCATAAGTGTGTAACTCATATACAGGAGGATGATGATACCAGTCTTCCCAGGCTAAATCAGATCATGGATGGGTTGATTGTTCTTGATGCAGGATACCTAAAGTTTGTCAATGATACAAAGGCATTACTAGATAGTCGATAGAAAATTCATCTTGCAAACATGCAAAAGATCCAGGAATATAAGTGGCCATCAGATTTTACGGTGTATTAGTGGGAAGAAAATTATTTGGTTTCAGAAGAATAGGACACTGAGGCAAGAGCATTTGGATGTTCATCATGGAGAGGAAGACTTTTACAAATCAATGATCACATGTCTTCTATGTTGAATAATAGAACCATACGTCAAAATGTCGTAAGTCTTGTTATTTCCTTAATTATGCTAATTAAATATTTGTTAGTAAAAGTAGTCATGAAAGGTCATTTCTTTTTGTAAAAGGCTTGTAGCTTGTTGCTTCCTATATAAATAGGAAACCAAGGCCTAGTTTTAAATTATCATCATCATATATAATTTCCATTTTGAAGACTTTTGTTATTAATATATATCAATTGAAGCAATATAATGGAGAACATCTTATTATCAAAGATTCTCCATGATTGTGTTATCATTTTGTATTTTTCTTATGTTTGCCATACTTATTTCTTCTTATATTTGGATGAATATCAGTTATTGAGCCTCAATACTGTGCTTATGTGAATGAATATGTTGATACAGTAGAGCATTTATTGTGGATGTTGGTAGAGCTGCTTAAAATTTTGAAAATTTGAGCTTATTTTGTTGTGTTACATGTTCAACATAAAAATGGAAACTATTTAAAAATAATAAAGTTAACAAAGTTGTTTATTTAAATAATTGTGAGTTACGTGCATTAATATTTTATTAACTTTTGTGTCTTCACAAACAATGTTGATACAAAATTAATGGAAGAAGCATCCAAATAATCCTATTTTTTTCTGCCAACAATTCATACCAAAGATTGAACAATTTAAGGATATTGCAATAGGTATTAATTAAGGATATGACGATGATGATATATTCTTATACTTGTATATTCTATGAAACATTCCTTATTTTCTATGAAACAGTGTATATATTCTTGTACTTGTAAATATTCTCTTACTGTTATGTCTATTAAATAAAATAGAGTTTGAATAAAAAATGCTTCACCCTTTTTTGTAAGTGAGTATGTGAATTATTGTTTAAGGAAAAATCTTACAGTGTTTACATTTTCAGTTTGTAAACTAGTTTCAAATCTTCATTTGCTATGTATATAAAATTGTATGTGCTCTTTATCTCAAATGACATAAAACAGTAATATCATCAGAATCGGGGTTTTCAATTTCAACACCATCATTGTCCACACTTTTCATATCCTATTCACTTTTAAGTACAATCATCAAAATTTTATTTTTATTTCTTGTCCTAGTTAATCTTGATTCCTTTCAGCACAACACAGTAGGTTGCACGTTAAATTTCAAACATTTTCTATGCATTTTTTTGTATATATTATTTTCTCAGTGCATCATTATGTAACAACAATTTCACTTTTGAGATATATAGTAAAAACAAATGAAATCAAATGTTTTCTTTGTCAAAGGAAATGTATGGTGAATATGCTATGTCTTTTAGATAAGTGTGCAAGCGAAATAAGACATAATTGATTGAATCTGATTTTCTACAGTACAATTGTTTTTTTATGTGTTTTTTACTTTTTGCATGTGGATTACCCTCAGAAAGAGACTACTTATCTTTCCTTAAATGAAGTCTTTACATTTCCTGTCTATGAAAGGAATTTACTACTTGACAACAATTTCGTGAACTTCATACAAATTAAGATTGGTGTAAAAGGCCATTCCCGCAAATGTTGTTTGGTCTAGAATTATAATGGAAAATAAAAAAGCTTGCTAGGAGAATAAAATAGGTTTTCAATTGTCCAAGTACAACATAATATTACTGAAGCATTTCAAAGTTTAGGCCATAAGAATCATCCTTTTTTAAACATGGATTACAAATAATTATGAAAATTTAGAAGTCTTGGTCATTAACATTATTGTCTGCTACAATGTCATCCAATGTATTATTGTCAATGTTCATATGCTCTTTCAAGTATTTAATATTTTCATCATCCTCATCATCATTGAAAATTGACTATAGACCATCTATATTGTTACCAGATGTATTTGGATCATCATTTTCTATAACATCCATATTGTTGTCTTCCATAACATCATCTAACTCTAGATTGTTGTCTTCTTGTGCCTGAACATAACCATCTTCAACATCATCATGGATGTCAATTTCTTCAATGTTCTCTAATCCCTCTCTCTCATTTTGTTGGTCACCATTGTTTTGCTTAGTATCCACTAATGCATCGTCAAATACATGCCTTAATATTGGATCATAATGTATGACAAATATCCATTTCGGGTCCAAAATATCTTCGTAGAAAAATACCTACACATGAATGACTTACATATATTAGACATTATATAAATTGTATGAACATATATACATCAATTGAATAATGGAACATTATTTTATAGACTACCTTTTGTATACAATAATTGCTATAAAACACAATTTTGACAACATAGTTTATAAAACATTAGTCCACACTCATTTATTATTCTTTGGTTTTCTGCCCTTAAGAACATCCTTAGGGAGACCTTGTTCTTCCCTCTTCTTTAACACAGGAGTTCATTTTAAGAAGGGGTAATCAATCAATAACTCATCCCCAATGGTAAGTTCCATAATAGCCTCAACCATTATCAATCTATCAACCTCTCTTTCCATATCTCCATCTTTATCATTTACAACCTCAACAAATTGACAATTCGGTCTTACATTAGGGTCCCTTCCCTTACTACTAATTATAAATCATGCAATATTTTTGTGTGTGTATGCATGTCCATATATATACAAAAGATGACCTCTATTCATTTCTTTTCCACTTTCCAATTGGAGATGATGTGTATACATATTCAGATTTAAACCATATGATGACATACTAAGCTTATATTTTGCTAGCCTTCTCCATTCACCACTGTAATATGATGGACCATACTATGGCATTAATCTCCTAGTGGTTTGTTTTGAATTGTTTCTATGTTTGGATCCCACATGTAAATTTTGGACAATAAAGAGGCCTAGATTTGCTCCATGAATATTGGAGGGTCATATCATGTAGTTGTATCCCGAAAATTGAAACACTTCGTACACTTTAGGTAGTTGTTGATCACTAGGCCAAGCACAATATAGTCGACAATCAAATGTCTCTTTGTAAATTGATCTCAAACTCAAGGGAAAGTCATCATCTTCATCACATTCATTCTCATGGGGTATGTAGCCCACCTTCCCCTTGTCTTTAAGCAAATTATGCATCTTCACATCGGTTCTTGTTTTGTTACTTATTTTCATCAATTCCTCATCTTCTGAGCTGGTATATTGGCACATATTTTTGTTAGATGTATCATCTGATAAATGATCATTTCCCTCTAGGTTGGAATTCGGTGATCCAGGAAACTTTAAGCCAAGAAATTTATCCTACAAGTATCCATTAAGAAAAAATTAGTTATTTAAATAATATAAAACAATGTTTAAACGAAGTATACATGTTATTTATATCAAATTGTAAAATTCCTCAACACAATTCCTATTGGATTTGAATCGATTGTAGGAGGCATACTACCGACTGGAAGTTCATCATATATGTAATGTCTTTGTACAATCTCTCATTTGAATTTTTTCTTTCCATGACATACATAACATCCATAAACAACAATTTTCTCAAAGTATTCATCCCATGTACTATAGTCCTGACCTACCTCTTCTTCAGTGAAATCATTTGTTGTGTCTATAGTATCCATTGTCATATCCTCTTCCACCCACTGTCGTCTACATGATTTAATAGTTTTAGGTCCACATCCATTTACATATCTTATTCTTTTACTAGTTGAACGCTTAGGCTTTGCATTTGCTCCAATCTCCATCTAAAATTATCAACAACATGCATTAATTTATGTCAAGATTGGATAATACATTATAAATTTCAATAATACTATGAAAAAAGATGGACGTATCACAAAATTCTATCAGATCATTTTTTCCTATGTTAAGTCAAAATTTGAGTACCTGATGTTCCACTTCATCCGTTGTGTCCTCATTTGATATGACATGATCTATGGCCATGGCCTCGTCTCACCCCTATAATACACAACATAGTAAATAATGTTTAGTACACCAATTATATTATTTCAATGGATATGCTATCCAACACAAAACCTCACTTTAGTCATATATTTGACATATTGATATCATGTTTTGTCTATCCTAATTTTCAAACTTTTCCCTTGATCATAGAATCACATTTAATCACCATTCTTGTGCATTTTCAACAAAGAAGTTTGACCTCAGAGGCCTCATGGACAAACAAATGACTTTGTCTCCTCTATGTTGTAGCATTTGTGAATTCATAAACACCTTCCTCCTTTGGTAGAGGTTGCTTTCTCTTCTTACCTCTATTGTATATGTAGATTCCGTTGTCTCATCTATTTCCACCCACTTTCCTCTCAGCAATTTAGTATTTTTATGTCGTCCACGTCCTCTCTCTATGGCCTCCTCTATGAATAAAAATGCTACCACAGAAGCTTTCACCGCACTACCGCCAAGAAGGAAAAAACAACTTGCAAGACTGCAGTAAAAACTGCTCTACCGCATCAAGCTGATGAAGGAGCCGCGAGATAGTGATGGTCACCGCACTACCACATGCCAATGGTAGAAGACTTGCGAGACTGTGGGAGTCACCACAACACTGCCAGGAATAGAAGGAAGACTCGCGTGTCACCACAGAAGCTTTCACCGCACTACCGCCAAGAAGGATGAAGCACCTTGCGGGACTGCGGTAAAAATCGCTCTACCGCACCGAGTTGATGAAGGAGCCACGGGATAGCAATGGTCACAAAAACAAGGTAGGAGTTCGAATAATTTCCAACACTCTAGGTCCTATGATACACAACAATGAAAATAGTCACTATATAGCAATGATAGGCACTAAATTAGGCACACTTGACGCTGCCTTATATGTCCCAAATAGATTACATTAACGACCAAATTCAGCGCTAAAGTTGGCATTAACTAATGCCGACTAAAGCGCGACTAATGAATCAAAATAAAAAATTTAAAACTTTCCTACGTGAAGGAAGAAATCAGACGACAAAAAAGGGAAAAACGTCGTGCAAAGGAAGAGAGCAGGGCGCTACCAGCAACTGATGAATGAATGAATGAGATATTTTAATGACATCCATGATATCAAGCGGCCTAAGGGACTGAGAACCAAAAAGCTAAGAATCTCCAAACTCTTTTCCATGTTGGACCTTCTTTTATGAATTTTAACCAAAAAACTAGTTGTCTTGCTGATCTTCTCCTCCTCAAATAACTCGTGCAAATTGTCAGCCTTTAAGTTGAATTTTTATGAGAAATTTTATTTAGTTTGTGACACCATAGGTAAGGTTACAATTTTTTTTTCTTGCTTGAATTTGTGTCCCATCATTATAAATTGTAAAACCTTTTAGAAACCCACAAAAAAATTTACCCTACCCATTTGAGCTTTGGCTCAAAATATTCTAGCATGAAGCGAGGATGCCTCTGTATTCTTTCCCTAACCTGGGTATCAAGGAAATAGTGAACTACTTGGAAAATCTAGGAATTGGGTCGGTCACTGCTGAAAATAAATGCAAAAATAGCTTGGTTTTTCCCAGCCACACCATAGTCATCGATGCCATGAAAAATTTGTGCAAGATTGCATTATGAAAGAGTTTTCATGATAAGGTTATCAACACTAAGCAAACCAAGCGAACATATTTTCCCTAGGTTATCAACACTAAGCAAACCCAATGAACATATTTTCCCACAAAACAAAACTTTCATACCACAATCTGGACGAAAACTTTCATACCTGACAGTGTGTACTTTGTTTGCCTCCATAGACTGGATGAAAATAATTTTCCCTAGGTCACCTCAAAATATCAAGCAATGGAGGGATGCAAGCATTGACAACAAATTCTAGCCCCAATGAGGTAATTCATTGTCAATTTATAGATTTGTAAATGTTTCCATTGTTTCTTTGAATTTTACTTTTTAGTTTTTTATTTATAAATTTAAAAGAAGAAATATAATTTAAAATATATATATAGGGACATGATATTGACAAAGATAAAGAGGAATTGGCTTCCATATTGGGGTAAGAGGTAGTGAACAAATTGGTTAATGTGGAATGGACAACACTTGCCAAATACATAGAAAAAAAATCTATTAACGCCCCTCAAACATTGCAAACAAATCAATTGTGTCAAAGGGAATCAATTGATTCCCAAACCAGTCCTGGATCGAGCAAAAGATCCAGGAGGAAATCAGTGACGGTAAACTCTAAGAATGTGGAACAGGGAGTAGAGACTTCCACTTCTGGGACACAGACTTCTTCCACCATGCCATGTTTTCAATCTTGCATTGGTAGCTACAATACAAAGATAGAATATGAGGTGGTTTCAGGGGAAGTCTGAATGACAGATGCTGGGAAATTTTTTGTGAATAGGTTAAAGGAATCATGCCTTCAATGGTTCAAATACCATCTACATTTTCCATTCTCAAAGATACCCATGCACCTGAAAAAAGTAGTTATCCATGGCATGGAGACTAATCTTGGCACAGGTTGGTCTGTAAAGAAGATAAAGCTATGAATGTCTCAAAACTGTAAGAGATTTTGGTGCAACCAAACAAAGAAGATAAAAAAATACCTCTTGAGCTAAGGCAGAAAAAAAGGCCAATTGATGTAAGTGTGAAAGTATGGAGAGAGCTTGTAAAAGCATATGAGAAGTCTGATGCACGAAGGAATTCCAATGCACAGAGGAATTCTGATGAGGAGAGTACGCAGGTATTTTAATTTTCTCATTAGATTATATCAAATTTATTAAACAATATTTAAATTTTATTTGTGCATAGTTAAATTGAATTAGTATATGTTTTAGGACAAGGCCTCCAAGGCTAGGCTTGAGAAACTTCATGCCACGCATCATAGTCGCCAGAAAGGTTTACGGGCCTTGATTTGTACATTTGTAAGTATATTTAATATGTTAAATGATATATTTATTTTATTTATTTGGAAAAAGTAAATGATGGCATATTAATTAGTTTAACTAGTCCATGTGCCATGTTTTGACAGGAGGAGAAATATGATTGCCATCTAAAGAAATTTGAAAAGAATATGTTAGAAAACAAAAAGTGGAACGATTTTGTAATCTGGATGGAGAACGAGGTATCAATAGTTGAGTTTCAATAACTTAGCTGGATATTGTTGTGTTAATATGTCAATTTGCATCTCTTGTGTTGAGTTGTTTATTGATGCATAGGATGAGTAAATAGAGCTCAAATCTTATGATTACAAGATGATCATTTATGTGCATGAATAAATAATAGAAGGATGTAGATGAACTAAATTCATCTGACTTTATGCCTCTTGGCAGGCATTCCTCTTGAATCTCTAATATCAGGTGCCTGAGACTTCCTTGTAGCTTTTACCTTTCATTGCCACCTTTCCTCTTCACTGTGAGACTCATCTCCTTTTTCCTTATATGAATTTCTAGCTTTGGCTTCTAATTCATCCCATGTTTTACCTTCCTCCTCTTTAGAATCTTCTTCTTCTTCTTTTTCCTCCTCTGACTCCACAAGAGATTCATCTTTTGAACCTTCCTCATCTGATTTTGATTCCTCTTCTACATCAGAGGGTTCATATCCTTGATCTAACTCTTCTGAATTATCAGAATCATAATCACTAGCTTCCATATTAAAAAATTCTCAACCAACATCTTCAATAAATTTATCTGGATCATCAGTAATACTCTTTAAAATTATCTGCCAGTTCAAGTTCATTTTGCTTTCATAATACTTTATATCCATGGAGTTCATCCATCCCTTGATGTCATCAAGTGAAGATTGAGGAATGGCATCAATGTGAAGTACATCTCACTTGAAGTCTTTGAAAACAATAGCCATATCAAATGCCTTTTTCCCAAGTCATACTCTCTCAAGGTTAACAATCTCAATCTCACTAATAGCAATTACTAAGAAAGGTAATTCCACCAACTCTACCAAACAGTTTACCATAGGAACAATAAAAGCAGAGGATTTGAAAGGAACTCCATGAAAACCAAGCTCTCTAAATGGTATATCAAACTCTATTTCAAAATATTTTATATGAGGCTACTCCCATAACTCTCTTACTCGCTTTGACAAATCCTTGAAACTCTATATTGATTTTATTTTCCTGTCTCTCTCTTGTTGTTCTTCCTCAATTTCATCAGGATCATACATTGACCTTCTTACCCCTCCTAAATTTTGGACCACATCCATTACCTCCACATAAAATTGGACATCCTTAGTCTTCTTGGTTCCCACGCCATGATATGGTTATGCAAATGAAAATGAAGCAAAGTAATCATCTCCTTCTCTGCTGGCTGGAATATTGCATGCTTAATGTTTTGATACATGATATCAACTCTCTATTCTTCTCTCATGGTTGAATATCAAAATCCATTATGGTGGGCCTCCAAAGTTTCAGTCATCTTTCTTCCTCTTCTACCAAATGCTGGCCTAATCCACACATCTGTTAGCCTAATTGGCATTGTTTTTGAAAGCTGAAGTTTCTCTTGAGTCACCAATGTAGCTCCCTCTGCCCTTTCAGACTCTTTCATTGCTATAGATCATCTCTGGGATTTAATCATTTGTACCACATGGTTGATGTGCTTTGAATCCTTACATCTAAAGGAAATTTCCTTAACATAAATACTGCTAGGCAATTTCAATGTTGCCATTGTAGTTGGCATTAAAGTTGATAGCTGCGACATTGAAAATTATCCTTATATAAGAATTCCCTCCATCTTGTTGGCTTGTAACACTCTTGATGGTGGCTACATGAAATCTAATTCTAATTCCTCTTCTACATCAGAGGGTTCATATCCTTGATCTGACTCTTCTAAATTATCAAAATCAGAATCACTAGCTTCCATATTCAAAAATTCCCAACCACCATCTTCAAACAAATTATCTAGATCATCAGTAATACTCTTCAAAATTGGCCGCTAGTTCAAGTTCATTTTGCTTTCATAATACTTTATATCCATGGAATTCAGCCATTATGTGATGCCATCAAGTGAAGAGTGAGGAATGGCGTCAATTCAGAGTACATCCTACTTGAAGCCTTTGAAAATAATAGCCATATCAAATGCCTTATGCCCAAGTCATACTCTCTCAAGGTTAACAATATCAATCTCACTAATAGTGATTACTAAGAAAGGTAATTCCACCAACTCTACCAAATAGTTTATTGTAGGAACAATAAAAGCAGAGGCTTTGAAAGGAACTCCATGAAAACCAGGCTCTCTAAATGGTATATCAAACTCTAGTTCAAAATCTTTTAGATGAGGCTGCTCCCATAACTCTCTTACTCGCTTTGAAAAATCCTTGAAACTCTATATTGATTTTATTTTTCCTATCCCTCTCAGGCTGTTCTTCCTCAATTTCATCAAGATCATACATTGACCTTCTTGCCCCTCCTAAAGTTTGGACCACATCCATTATCTCCACATAAAATTAGACATCCTTGGTCTTCTTGGTTCCCACACAGTGATATGGTTATGCAAATGAAAATGAAGCAAAGTAATCATCTCCTTCTCTGCTGGCTGTAAGAATGCATGCTTAATGTTTTAATACATGATATCAACTCTCTCTTCTGCTCTCATGGTTGAATACCGAAATCTAGTATGGTGGGCCTCCAGAGTTCCTATCATCTTTCTTCCTCTTCCACCAAATGCTGGCCTGATCCACAAGTCTACCAGCCTAATTGTCATTGTTTTGAAAGTTGAAGTTTCTCCTGAGTCACCATTGTAGCTCTCTCTGCCTTTCCAGACTCTTTCATTACTACAAATCGTCTCTAGGATTTAATCATCTGTACCACATGGTTGATGTGCTTTGAATCCTTGCATCTAAAGGAAATTTCCTTAACATAAATACTACTAGGGAATTTCAATGTTGCCATTATAGTTGGCATTAAAGTTGGTACTTGCAACATTGAAAATTATCCTTATATAAGAATTCCCTCCATCTTGTTGGCTTGTAACACTCTTGATGGTGGCTACATAAAATCTGATTCTGATTCCTCTTCTACATTAGAGGGTTTATATCCTTGATCTTACTCTTCTGAATTATCAAAATTAGAATCACTAGCTTCCATATTCAAAAATTCCCAACCACCATCTTCAAAAAAATTATCTGGATCATTAGTAATACTCTTCAAAATTGGCCGCTAGTTCAAGTTCATTCTGCTTTCATAATACTTTATATCCATGGAGTTCAGCCATTCCTTGATGCCATCGAGTGAATATTGAGGAATGGTGTCAATGCGGAGTACATCCCACTTGAAGTCTTTGAAAATAATAGCCATATCAAATGCCTTTTTCCCAAGTTATAATCTCTCAAGGTTAACAATCTCAATTGCACTAATAGTGATTACTAAGAAAGGTAATTCCACCAACTCTACCAAACAATTTACCATAGGAACAATAAAAGTAGAGGCTTTGAAAGGAACTCCATGAAAACCAAGCTCTCTAAATGGTATATCAAACTCTAGTTCAAAATATTTTAGATGAGGCTGCCCCCATAACTCTCTTACTCGCTTTCACAAATCCTTGAAACTCTATATTGATTTTATTTTCCTGTCTCTCTCTTGTTGTTCTTCCTCAATTTCATGAGGATCATACATTGACCTTCTCGACCCTCCTAAATTTTGGACCACATCCATTACCTCCACATAAAATTGGACATCCTTGGTCTTCTTGGTTCCCACGCTGTGATATGGTTATGCAAATGAAAATGAAGCAAAGTAATCATCTCCTTCTCTGTTGGCTGGAAGAATGCATGCTTAATGTTTTAATACATGATATCAGCTCTCTCTTCTACTCTCATGGTTGAATACCGAAATCCAGTATGGTGGGCCTCCAGAGTTTCAGTCATCTTTCTTCCTCTTCCACCAAATGATGGCCTGATCCACAAGTCTGCCAACCTAATTGGCATTGTTTTTGAAAGCTGAAGTTTCTCCCAAGTCACCAATGTAGCTCTCTCTACCTTTTCAGACTCTTTCATTACTATAGATCGTCTTTGGGATTTAATGATCTATACCACATGGTTGATGTGCTTTGAATCCTCGCATCTAAAGGAAATTTCCTTAACATAAATACTACTAGGGAATTTCAAAGTTGCCATTGTAGTTGGCATTAAAGAAGATACTTGCAACATTGAAAATTATCCTTATATAAGAATTCCCTCCATCTTGTTGGCTTGTAACACTCTTGATGGTGGCTACATGAAATATGATTTTAATTCCTCTTCTACATCAGAGGGTTCATATCCTTGATTTGACTCTTCTGAATTATCAGAATCGGAATCACTAGCTTCCATATTCAAAAATTCCCAACCACCATCTTCAAATTTTTTATCTGGATCATTAGTAATACTCTTCAAAATTGGCCACCAGTTCAAGTTCATTTTGCTTTCATAATACTTTATATCCATGGAGTTCAGCCATTCCTTGATGCCATCAAGTGAAGATTGAGGAATGGCGTCAATGCGGAGTACATCCCGCTTGAAGTCTTTGAAAATAATAGCCATATCAAATGCCTTTTGCCCAAGTCATACTCTCTCAAGGTTAACAGTCTCAATCTCAAGTATTAGCTAGGGAATTTGAATTTTTATTATGGTATGTGCACTTTGATATGATGTAATATGATTATGGTTTCGTCTCATATGTTGTAATATTAGATATATAACAGAAAAATAAATTATTGCATGAAATAAATAATAAATTTTCATTCTAAATGTTTTTTTTTGCAGAACACGGGTCATCCAGAAGATCAAGATGATCCTCAACATGATATAGATCCACAAAATATCGATTCTACCAGTACAGATCACATGGCAGAGGATGATGATGATGCAGATGCGGCAGACACTGAGGCCGATGACAATGATGATGACGACGGCGACAACGATGACAATGATGATGATGATGATGATGAGACAGTTGGTGATAGTAACCAGTGACATTCATGATCATATAGAATACATCATGGATCATTGCTAAAATATCGTTATGATGACACTTTTCATGGTTACTATCACATGTATCATTTTCATGGCCTATAGTACCATACTATTGAGTTGCATCATATTGACATGTATCGTTTTCAATTTTTCACTATATCATTTGGACATGTATCATCTTGATTTGTATCAATTTGAGTTACATAATTTATCAATTTTATTTATATCATTTGTACATGTATCATTTTCACTTATGTCGATTGTTGGACATGTATCATTTTGACATGTTTTTGATGTACTAGCATATTTGACTTTCACTTTTTTTAGTTATATGTGATGATGATCTTATCAGTATTGACTTGTCAATTTATATATATTAAAAGTGGTCGATGATTTTTGGATGGATATTTATTACGTATGATGGTTTTAATTTACTACTCAGGATGGATGTTGTCAAATTCAATTAAATTATAGATATTTGACTCACTTGTTTTAACTATAGATGATGATCATGTTACAATAATAGTTCAGGCGGTGATGAAAGGTAAAATTAATGCTTGGCACCTCTAGAATGTAATTGAAATTTTTGTGGTGAGCCACATTAAAAGAGGTGGTAATGTGGAAGCAGATGTCTTATCTAAATGGGCTTTAAATTTTGGTGAAACGGGGGAATTTAGGTTGGAGGATTTTAGAGGTGTTAAGTTAGCGGACTTAGATGAAAAAATGAGAGAGGACAATGCCTTAAATGAACAAGGTGGTGAAGCGAGTGAAGTAGGTTTGACATGAAAATCGAAGGTAGGGGTGGCAGGTGGTGGTGAAATAGTACTTCATTAATAGAAAGTGTGGGAAATCCAAGATGGTGTTAAATGCAAGCCCTCGATTAAGATGTGTTAATTGCATTTGGAAAGGGTCGATAAAAACTCTACAACAAACTTTGGTGGTGGCGGCCCTAGTTGTCAAGAGAAATAGAAGCCAATTTCACCTTCCGATCATGAAGATATTTGGACCCATTTTATGGAGAGGCGTTCGGAAAATGGTTGGAGGGCCTTTTCCTTGTTGATGACGAGCGGCTAGTGCAGTGTGCAAAAATGATTTGTGGTAGGTATTTTGACTCTCAGAAACATAGCTACCGAAACAAACATGGACGTTTACTCCTTAATTGTAGTTTGGGGCTTGGATTTAGGTGAACTAGTGGAAATGGTGATGCAGAAAATTATGCATGAAGATTTTCTAGTAGGCATGGAGTCCATTCTCGAATGGGCAGTTATGGGTGTAGGTTCAGATTATTCTAAAGGATTGGTAGATGATGAAATTGAGGAGCTCTATGGGAGACCAGGGCTCAAACACTTTATTCGTTGGCTCGAAGGAAAATACAAAGCTCATTGCCATGAGGAAGCACATTTGGGATGGAAAGCGATCAAACTCTTCATCAAACAAGCAAAGGAAAAGATGCAGGGATTGGAAGAGAAAAGGAAGCACCATAAGGAGAAGTCGGGGAAGCGGCGGAAGAAGAAGCCTCTGAAGGAGATAGCCAAGCGTCTGTTGGGTTCAGGTGGAGCTTGTTAAGACTGGTTGTGTTTGTCTGTGTCTGATTTTGAATTCTCCCCCCGCTTTTGTTGTAGTAAAGCGTGTAACTTTGAACATTGTTAATGGTGGTTATTTTTTATAAGGATTTTACTAGTAAACAATTACAGGGGTTGTAGGGTTTATTTAATGTTTTACTTTGCACGTTAAGGTGCCTCTGGTTTGTGTTACCGACCCAAAAAAAAATTGTCTTGTTATTTAATCATATGAGTTAAATAATTAAATTACTTAGTCTATAATCATGAGTTATTTAAGAGGCATGATATATTTAACTAATTAAATTGAAATAAAAAATATTAAATTAGTAAAAGGAAGCAAAACAAGAAGCATTTTTAGAAGCAAAACAAGAAGCATTTTTAGAAGCAGAAAAAAAAAAAGCAAAATAAGAAGCAGTTTTAGAAGCAAAAAAGGAAGCAGTTTTAGAAGCAAAAAAGGAAGCAACAATGGAAGCCAAACTAGAAGCAATCTTGGAAGCAAAATTGGAAGCAAAACCGGAAGCAAACGAAGCAAAATTGGAAGCAAAATTGGAAGCAAAACTAAAAGCAAAACGGGAAGCAAAACCAGAAGCAAAACTGGAAGCAAAACCGGAAGCAAAACTAGAAGCAAAACTAGAAGCAAAACTAGAAGCAAAACTGGAGGCAAAACTGGAGGCAAAACTGGAAGCAAAACTAGAAGCAAAACCAAAAGAAAAACCGAAAGCAAAACCAAAAGTAAACCTGGAAGCAAAACTAGAAGCATAAATGGGAGTAGACATAGAAGCAAAATCGGAAGCTTAATTGGGCGCTAATTTAGGCGCTATTTTTGACGCTATTTCTCAGCACTATTTTAGTCGTTAACAGAGACGCTATTTCCCGACGCTAATGAGGGCGCTGTGATTTTCCTGTGCTAACTACGACGCTAACTCCAAAATTACATCTAGTGCAAAAGTTGGCATCAAAGTCAGCACTGAGATGACCATGCCTGTTTGCGCTAAGTTTAGCACCGACCAAATCGCCCAATTCATGAACTGAAATACATTGAAATCTGATGCTATTTTAGGCACTATTTGCCTGTTCTGATGTAGTGAATCGTCAATATGAGGGATAGGTAAGCGTATAGCTTTTTTACCCACACATGAGTTGAGTTCTTATTAGGTCCATCATAGGGAGAGAGTGTCAACCTCGCCAAAGCTTGTTACACAATGATCCTAAATACTTGTGGCCTAGGATCAAGTCTATATAACTATTATAGGTCTTCTTCATGGTCATATAATTGGTGAATGACATTTTAATTTAGCTCTCCTTCAGAAGAGCTATGTATTGTACATGACAAGCCCTGATATCATCAAAAAATGTTGTATGGGCTTTAGGTTCTCAAGCCTCTACCTCCTTATTCAAAAAGGTACATTAGGTTGGTCTTGTAGCTGAAATAAGAATATTCTTTAATATATAGTTGTAAGTGGCATCTAGATTATTACCCTCATAAGCACTTGATTCACTCATTGATTGTCCAGGTACATTAATATTATTGTCTATCTTGTGAAGCAACTATGCCATCATATCAATCATTAGATCAAACTTTATTTTAGTTTGACCATCCAGATTGCCATTTGTGTTTGTTCTCCTCTCTCTTTCAACCATATTGTTATGCTCTATAATGGGTTCTATAGGAGACAATTGAGTCTCTCTAGTCTCTACAAATTAGCTTTGTTTCTTGATCTCTCTTAAGTGATATCTAGTTGGTCTATCATTGTACTACATACAACTAAAATAAGCAAAGTTGAACTCTAAATATATAGGTACACAAGATTGCGAGCTTTGATACCAATATGATATGCCAATAAAAAATATAAATCCAATTATTAACTTTTCAGAAACAGTTATTATTTGATTAGCAACACTATTAGCCCTAACATTTAATCAAATCTTATATAACTCATATTTAAACTACTATTTGTTCTTCAACAATATCATTACATTTTTAACAACAAATCACATAAGTAACTATTATCCTCTTATTATAATGCACAACAAATTATAGATTAAAACCCAGTCTCCATATTATTACAGTAAGTTGTATTACATTTAAATAGTTCTACAATATCAATAACTATGTTGTACCAAAAATAAATTTTTGCATTCTGTATAAATTGAGCTAAATCATGTGAAAATGTTGTCAAAAGTATGTTTTAGGTCAAACCAAACATAAGAGTTTTGTGGGTTTCTATCAAGGAACACATGTACAAAATTCTAAAAAATCAAAAAATTGGGTTTTACGCCCCTATTTTTAGGGAAACCCCCGAAAATAGGACCTTCCCAAAAATGATTGAAAATGATTTTGATAGGATTAAATGACTTCACGATCACATTGGTCAAGTCGGAATCATCAAAAGACACGTTTTACTCTGGTGGGTCTATTTCTATTTTTCAGGAACAAAGTTGGGAGCTCCACAACCATTAATGGCAAATTGGCCAATACCAAGTGCTGCAAGCTAAGCTTCAACAAAGAAACCATGGCGAAAATGCTTGAAAATATGATCTGCAATGAAGGGAATTTTCAAAAAATGAAAAATGTTGAAAATTGACTAAGTCTGGAGAATGCACGCCTTGCTACCAAGAGGAGGCTATGCAGTCAAATGCCTTAGTAATTTTTCCAAACACCCATACATGATGAACGTGAGACATGAAGAAATGGTGATCTTTGATAGAGGAGATTTCTGAAACTCAAAAAGGTCAAAATTTGACTAACTCTAGAAACGTTACGAAGGAGAAGTCAGTTCACGAAGCAAAAAGAGCCTTTTTCAGACAGGGGCGCCCATGATTCTTAAAGGTCAAATGCAGCCTATTGAATCATCCAAGGCAGTCATCCTCGGCGTTCACATGCTGGCTCAACAACGAAACAAACAACTAGATCATCTGATGAGTTGATCATAAGCAGTTGTTGACAAAGCGAAAAGAGGCAGTTGGCGAAGTATCAAGAAATGACTGTCAAAAGTGAAGACCAAAGTGAAAAAGAGCCTTTTCCAAGGAAAGGCGCCCTTCTTTCTGGACCTCTAGATGTTGTCAAATGACTAAATGCCTCCCATGACAATCTTCTCAGTCTAGGTAGATCTCGACAATGCAACTGCGAGCACAGGCATCTGATGAAGCAATCAACAAATAATCAGGATCAAACCAGGGCAAATTTCAGATAAAAATAACTAAGCATAAGAGAAAAAGCACCCTTTTCAATGAGGGATGCCCTTGAATAAAGGGACCCTAAACTGACTCCTAAGTTTTCTAACTCTAGTCATCTTCGGCGAAACAGAGCTAGCTACCTGATGAGATATCGAGCGAGATCAGTTGATTTTCCGATCAACGAGAAATCCAGATCAAAGCACGAGAGGTCAAGAATAAAAAGCTGAAGAACAGACACGAAAAATGACTAAGGCAAGGAGAAAAGC
This sequence comes from Sequoia sempervirens, assembly GCA_007258455.2. Taxonomy (NCBI): domain Eukaryota; kingdom Viridiplantae; phylum Streptophyta; class Pinopsida; order Cupressales; family Cupressaceae; genus Sequoia; species Sequoia sempervirens. The sequence goes on from VDFB02000015.1 coordinate 416,617,490, forward strand.
ACCCTTTCTTGAGAAAGGTGCCCTTCTTTTCAGTGCCACAAACTCAACTTTATGACTTAGTGCTTCCCAGGCACTTCTCTTCAACACAAACCCAGCTCGATAGTGAGTGTACCAGCAACTGCCTAGGACCGACAAATCAATCTGGAGCAGGGATCAAACAGAGGTCATCCAACATGAAAAATGATGAAAAAAGGACTCAACCTCAAAAGGGATGCCTAAAAAGGTCAAAGGAAAATTTGTTGACTAAAGTTAAGATATTTTGAGACAAACTTGGCCAACTCACTCCACGATCAGTGGAAATCACCTTTTTCACTTTAGATCAAGCCAAATTAGCTTTAGATCATGAGTTAGGCTCCCAAACTTCATGGATTCAAGCACAAATCTCTATATGATCAAGCCTAGGTGTCCATTCTTCCATTCTTCTCATTTCTTTGTCGGTTGAGGGTTTGAACAACAATAAGCTCTCCAAGGATGAATTTCTCAGATCTGAAGGAGGTTTTGATTGTTCTTCGTGATTTTTCGAAGATCAGTGACAGGGAAAGTTTGTCTTCTCAGAGGTTGCATCTGGCAGAATATTTTTCCAAGAAGGCAACAATAACCTCCAATCTTCCTCTTGTCTACTTCCTCTCTTCTATCTTAAATTTATTGCATGTCACAAAAAACAACAAGCTATCACAGATCTAGCCAACTGGGTATGATCAGCATAATTTTCCAGTGAAACCCATCTCTTCAAATTTTCTAGAATCAACAAACTTGTTGCCCCTATTTTTAGGGATTTTTCTGAAAAAGTCTCAGAATCAAAAATCTAAGGAACTGGTTTTGTTCAACATTGAAGCATGAACAAAACCCATGTGCCAGATTTTTTTTCCCAAAAAAATACTTCTCGGCAAGTAGGTATTTTTAGGGGTTTTTTAGAAGTTGTCTGAACACATCCGTGTTTACAGTCAACAGGCGAGTTCTTCTTCACAGAATGACAATTTGGCATCCTTGGGATCCAATTGAACAACCAGGCCTTGCACCAGCAACTCTCCAACCAGATCTTACACACATTGCTGGAGAGCAAACAAACATCATCAACAGTCTGCGGATCTTTATCTTTGAAAAGAATACATCTCCTGCTAAGTGGAGAGCCGCAACAATTACTTTGGACGAAGAATAAAGAAAGGATGATCTCGCAACAAAAAGACCAGTATTACCACCTCCTGCGTGGTAGTAAGCACCTTGGAGGGCTAGCTGTGAAGAGGTCATTCCAAGCACGGAGCTACCGAAGTTACCAAGAGCGATAGCTTGCACAAGAAGAGATGTCGTGTCATCAAAGTATTGACTATCCGAAAATGAAAGAAGTCAACACATGGATCAAGGAGTTGTTGATCGGAAGTGGTGAAGTGTGAAAAGACACCTAGGAAAGACGTCCTACCTTCCAATTGGCATTTATGATACTTGAAGTTGACTTGATGCCTCATTCCAAGTAAACTCAAGAAGGCATTAAATGTAGTTGGAGTTAACTTGATGCCCCTTTCCAAGTTAACTCCATATCCCACAAATCATGTATTGTCAGATCCCACTGATTAAGGATGTCTAATTGACTTCCATAATTTGTGGATCTCAGATCCCCACTAAACATGGATGTTTGTTTTGGAGGTATACTTTACATTAAAATTCACCTCTAGTTTACTTTCAGTCAACTGAAGTAGTTTCCAGTTGACTCTTTGTTTACTTTCAGTTAATTGAAGTAGTTTTCCAATTAACTACTTGTTTTCCCTTTTTAGGGAATAAATCTTGCTAATTGATTGGCAAGAACTCATTGTTAACTCAAGGAGATTTTGGGGTTGCCCACTCCTTTGAGTTCTATAAATAAGAGCCTTGGGCTCATTGTTTGTTCAACTTTTACTTGCTATGCAAAATTGTTGTGGCATTGTTGCCACCAACTTTGAAAGCGAATATTTGTTCGCTCTTGGATGAGAGTTCGTTGGTTGATTGTAATTGTGCATGATTTCGTGCCTTTGCTATCCCAACCTTTGTAATTCATTGATGAAGCTTGAAGAAGAATATCAGAAGGCCCTTGCATTTTGATCTACCTATTTGAGTTATTTCCACGTCTTGTATCAAATAGCTTGTTGTTTCATTTCCCTCCTCGGATAGGGGTTCCTCCTCAAATATTTTTCATTGACAGTTATCGTTTGTTGTTGTTTAATGTATTGTCCTTCAATCTATACTTCAGATAGGGGTTCCTCCTCCCTAGCAAGTTTGTCGGCCAAGACATCATTAATTTGTTGTTTCTTGTAAACCGTTTCCTAGCCCATACCTCGAATAGGGGTTCCTCCTCGTTGGCAGGTCTCAGATCCAATTTACCATAAAGAGTGTTTGCTTGTACCAACCTTATTCCGGCATATATCCGAGAGTTCAGAGCCTCGGCCATATTCTTAGGAGACAGATAATTCAGGTGATCCAACCAATCCATTCCCGCTCCTATACCCTCATGCTTTGTTTACCTTGAAGGTATTGGATAGATTAAAAGCTAGAATAGTCGTAGTTAAGATCTGCAAAAACTAGAGAAAAAGCTTAGCTGCGGCGCATTGTGTTTGTGCACCCTTGTGTCCTACCACTGAAGTACAAAAAGATAGGAACCTTAGTTTACCATTCCCTTCCTTATGCATTGCTTTTAGTAGAGAGGGACTTCTCCTCTTTAAATAACGAAGAAGTGTTGCAAAACATTTGAAATAGTTGAACATTTACAATCAGCACTCCAAAGGTGCTAATTTAAACGCCAACAAACTACTATAACAAATTCATACCAATAGCAAGGATAAATCATATCAATACGATACGACTAGAGTTTACATTCAATGAAGCTCAAATATGACCCCTTTATGGGATCGTCCTTTGAAATAACTAGGGTTTTTGTCTTAGGATTCCCACGCTCGAACATAAGTTCTCAGAATAGATTTTGAAAGGAATTGATTAAGTGTGGATTTTCCGCTTGGAAGGATATATTTTTTTCTCTTTTATACCCTCCACAAATAGATAGGTCTACCACTAAGCACATTCGTAACTTCAAATTTGAATAGTGATCATGTCAAGAAAGATTCCACAAATAATGGTGCCAAAAACAGGATATTGGAAGCAATATGACACGTGTTGGGAAGTTATGAGGGAAACATAAAAATAATTAGAAATATCGGGGATTAGAGGTTGGCCATAACACCTGACTCAACTAAAGGATGAATCATAGAGGGTTAAACAATAGGCATGAAAAATAGGGAAATCTAACAAATACAATGGTGAGATAGGTGATAGATGGTCCGTGTCACATCCCATTTAATTAACTTATCGTAATCACTTAATTATTGTATTAATTGTTTAATAACAAGTGATTAGGAAAGATAATGCAATTACATTAGTTATTACTTGAAGGGTAATTAAGAAAAATGTTTATAATGATGATGATTAATTATGTGTTCTAATTCATAAGTGCATCATGATTTGTTGGCATTTTCTCATATTGGAGAGAGAGTATCATTGGGGAAAAGGTTATAGCCAATGAAGATAACTGGCTATGATGGAATCAACACACACACACACACACACACACACACACCTATACACATACATAGTTAGGTTGCAAATGTCTGTTAATATGATTATGAAGGCATTGAATTTATGAATGATGCATAAATATGTTTGTATGACAATAAAATATCCCTATATACATCTTGGCCAAGTAACTTGGAGACCTTAGGTCAACATTGGGTCATGAGCCAAATTTAGTACAAGATTGTGCTACTTTTTAATATATATTTGTAATTAGACAGATTTTTTTAAGATGAGCCCAGACTAAATTAGAATTTGCATGAGAAAGAAATATAATATTTTTCTTTTATTTAATTATTATTATAGTAAAAAAATAAAATTAATATAGTAATAAATAGTTATATTTTAATATTTAAACATTATAAGCAATATGTTTATTTTATTTTGGAAAGGGCAATTAAAGATTAGTTTAAAAGATAAAGTAAAATAAAACATTATTATTATTTCTAAATAACATATATATGGAATACCTTTATTTATCTTTACACAAGAAAAAGAAGGATTAAATTATTTCAAAAGTAAAAATAAACATAAAATGAAGAATTTAAATTAATGAAACGTGCCTTGTGAATGCATCACAAACTGCATGCATGCGAGGCGTGGCGTGGCATGAAGATAGTGAATGAATTTGTAAGACCTGGCTGAATGCCTGCCAATTTCTTTCACTTAAAAAGTTCTACGAACTTTTCAATAGGGGATTATTATGAATTTTGGAGGAAGCTCTGAAAAAAAGGGTATGAGTTGCCCTAAGGAACTAGAAGCAAACAATTGGTTTCAGGGATCCACACTCTAGAGCGCTGGTTATGTTGACTACCATAATTGGACTGTTCAAGATCTGAATGTTGGAGGGTTTTCAGGCACAAAGTTGGGTTTTGGATGCTCTTGCAAGTTCTTTCTCTTTTCTTCTTCAAGCTGCACTTGGTATTATATTCAAATGCCTGTGTAATTTCTTTTTTTTTGGAGAGTCATTCTGGGATCAAACTTAGTTTCTTGTTGATGTATATGCATGGCCTATGAAAAGACATTAAACCTGAAACTTCCTAGCAATTGCTTAAAATAGAAGTCAAAACATCTTCTATTTACCATGCTATTTAGGGTAAACTTGGTCAGTGTCATTGTATATATCTCAGCCAAGCGATTTATGTTAATATAGCCCTTTTCCTGGTTGGGGCTAAGAAGCAATTATACTATCCATAACTTGGAAAGAGACAATGACTGAAAACAGATTTGATGCCTTTTCATTAAAAAAAGAAAATGCTTGGTAGGATGGTCAATTGTTACAAAATTACACCATTATATCATTGAATCATTATTATGTTATAATATTAAACTAAAAGTTTAATTTAAGGCAAGAACACTCACAGAAACTTAGAATATGCAACACTTGATGTTTTTATTTTCAATGAAAAATCCTTATTTTGCAAACATAAACTAATGTCTGGGCTGGATAGAAAGCCAAATGTTACTCAAGAGGGTGCTGCTAACATTTTTCCAAAGAGGAGCTATCTTCAACTACTCTTCGCATCAGCTGGAGCAGGGCTCCCTTACTTAATGAAAGTGTTAATAGTGATAGAAGACTCTTGATCAAACACTCACAGAAACTTAGAATATGCAACACTTGATGTTTTTATTTTCAATGAAAAATCCTTATTTTGCAAACATAAACTAATGTCTTGGCTGGATAGAAAGCCAAATGTTACTCAAGAGGGTGCTGCTAACATTTTTCCAAAGAGGAGCTATCTTCAACTACTCTTCGCATCAGCTGGAGCAGGGCTCCCTTAATTAATGAAAGTGTCAAGAGTGATAGAAGACTCTTGATCACATCCTAGACTAGAAGCAAATGTAGGAGACCACACATAACACATATTGTTTAGTGATGCTTCCACCATTTACTGTGAGATGCCAATAGTAGTATAGTCTCCTGTAGAGGAAATCGTTGTATCCATGAGGGAAATAAAACTGATAAATGCCAATAGTAGTATAGTCTCCTGTAGAGGAAATCGTTGTATCCATGAGGGAAATAAAACTGATAAATACAAACTCTATTGCATTTAATTTATAACTCAAACTGCATAAAGTGTCAAGATTTAAGTTTGAATTTTGTGTGGATATATTGTACAATAAAATTGGTATAACTTTGTCTTGTAGTGCATGTCCTATCTAGGCAGAAGACTAAATATTTGAGCTTCCATTCAAGGTAGCTGAAGTTCAAATTTTGTCCTTTATTGGTGTCTCTGGCGTTCTAAACTTGTTTGCATGCATTCTTGTAATAATGTCACCAAACTAGTTTTTTTTCATAAAATATTTATTTTTGTATTTTTTTATTACTAGAAACAAGAACAAAATTAAAATAGCAAACTCAAAGGAAACTAAATGCTGATATAAATCCCTTTATTTATTTTCTGAAAATTTGCAAACTGAAATAATATGGAATGCAGATAACTGTAGCAAACTATAACAATATGAAACTCCTCCTTATATCATAATATTGGGATTTAACAACAATGTTGCATGGACAACCAACAACACTCTTGTTACATATTGAAATTGAAACTAAAGTGGCATTTAATATTTTACAGTGCACACAAGTTTGGTTTAAGATTGTCTTTTATCTAGACTACTGTTCTGGGTAATTAGTGAGCAGTATTGCAAAAAAAAACTGCTCTTAGATGGTTGGGATTTCTGAAATAATAATTCTGGGTTTTGTTCTTCATTCATCCACCTTTCTAGAACATATTAAATTTTTGATTTTGACCTGATAACTTCATTTTTCTAGAACATATTAAAGTTCAATTTTGACCTGATAACTTCATTTTGACCTGATAACATGGAAGTTATGGTGATTTAAACGCTGCCCTATTTTGCTCCAATCAACAAACTAGAAATTGTTAAGTTACTTATGATGAAAATATATGGTTCCAATGGATATTATCATCATATGTGGGTATTATCATGAGATGGATTGATTTTATTATATGTGAGGGTATTATCATGAGATGGATTGATTTTATTAATTGGTATTATCCTTTCATTGATTCTAGAAGGGTTCTAGATTCAGAAAATAACAGAGAAAAAAAACCTCTTATCCCTAAATCTACTTAATTGGAATAGAAATAATAAATTTGATAATATCATAGATTGGATTGTTTGATGAACTAATTTGTAAACATCATTACCTTGGAATAAATTATTTAAGCTATATTTAAAAGACTAGAAGTTAGTTACAGGCTTGTTTGCTGATGTTGTTTATATTTTTAATGTCTAGTTATCATAGTGTTTGTTGATGTTGTTAATGTCTAGTTATCATAGTGAGATGATTATTGAGACATTTTATACTATAAACATTGTTGTCATTGATTTGCATCCTTAAATGCATTGCTTGAGTTGATATGCACTCTCTTGTGTTACATATGTGATCAAGGATATGCACAATTATTGTGAGAGCATGTAGTTTGCCAGTGATTTACTTGGTACCATGGATTCCATCATACATGTTAGTCGCATACTGCTAGATCCTTTGTGATGGGTCGGGCTTCACTAGTGGAGTAGCACGGGGAAGCTAATGCTTCGTGGTAGAGTGGATATCACCTTGATGATACTCTCTCTCTTTCTTTCACTTCAAGTTATAGAGGGAAATGGTGTAGGTTCTATAATGTAAATGATGATATATTGTTTATTTTGTGTCTTATTAGTTAAATGATTAAATGACTCTTATTTAATACTGATATTTGTTATGATTCAAGTTTTGTACTTATGCCAAGGTATTGTAAATGGTCTTGTGATATGGTAATATTTATAGAATCATTCTATATGAAAAAAAAGTTAGATGTTTGACTCCTTTAGATTGGATATGCATTAGCTTCATGTATTTCATTGATTTCCATACTTAATCAGTGATTAGTTGGGTAGTTGTTACAATGGGAGGCATGATAGGATGGAGAAGATCGAAAGTCCAAAAAGAAAAAGGGAAGAGTAGAGTTGGAAGAGAAAAAATACTCTAGAAGGGAAACCACATAGCATATGAAAATATAGAGGAAACAAGAACATACCTAACAAGAATTGTGTGCTTCTAGTTTAAACTGTGTATATTTTTTGCTTGACGTTTCGGATCACACACTATGTATCTTGATGATGGATCATTGTGTGTGATCTGAAACGTTGAGAAAAAAAGATACACATTTTAAACCAGAAGAACACAATTCTTACCTATGGACTGTGGAAAACTCATACCAGCATACCTAATATTTATAGACTTAGATTGATATAAAAATGGGGCATAACACATAATCCACAAATTCTTTTACATTCATATTTTCACTCTTTCCTAATTTTCTTTGGTAGTAGATTTACATAATTTGCGATGCCATGAAAATATCTAAAAATCCTCTTCATTACATTTCAATTATTCTTTCTTGGTTTGAACATTTATCTAAACACAACTCCCCCTATATGTGCAACATTAGGTCTAGTCTAAACCATTGCATACATTGGGCTTGAAACATCATTGGAATAAGGTACTTGACATATTTCCTCAAGTTCCTATACTATATTTGGATACTTTTCAACAAATAGTTTTTGATTGATAGGAAAAGGAGCACTCATTGCTTTACATTGCAAAATCCTAAACCTGTATGGTACATATCAACATACTTCCATTGATTTAACCACACTTTCCTATTTACATAATCCCTTTTAATTTTCATGCACAAAATAAATTTTGTAGCATCTAGATTATTCATATCAAATTGGGACTTAACTTGGGCGATCATTTCCTTATTAGTACTAATTAACATTTCATCCACATGCACGGAAATGATAACAAAATTATTACCTTCATATTTAAAATACACATAGAGATGAACTTTACTTTGGTGAAGCCCAAGTCATATAACATATCTACTATATTTTTTTATTTTAAATCTTTCATGATTGTCACTAGTACCCTATTTTGTTGTGTCTCATTTTTCCTTGTTTTGCTCTAAAGGTCTACATGTTTCTTTGATTGGCTTAAGTTTATAATCGATATCAAAGATTCTAATTGGGCCATCTTGATAAATTTTTCCTCTAGATTTATATCAAGCCCCCCTTTTGTGCTTACATTAAATACCCTAGTTGAAGAACCAAAAAATAGGCTGTGTGAAATTTGTCAGAGTTTCAGAGTTTTAGGGGTAGCCTTTCATGCATACCTTTCCTATTACTCCTAAATCCTCACCTAGAAGTCTTTAAAAGTGGTTAAGTGTCAAATTTGTTGGTCTTTTGGGCTATCAGGGTTCCCCCATGTACCCATCATTTGTCATCCTTGATCCCTAAAGTCCAAAACATAAAGGTGCCTAAGTGTTTTTTTGTTGGTCTCTCATAATGCTGGTGTTTCTCTTTATTCCTAAAATTCTTTAACATTCCCAATCCTTGATGCCTGAAAGTCATAAAAAAACCTAGGTCCTTTATTTTTGTTGGACTCTCAAACTTTCACTTCCATTCATTCCTTGGTGCTTGTTCGACTACTCCTCGATTCCTTGAAAGTTGTTCTTTGTCTTTTAGGATTTCAAACTTCTTAATGCATCCCTCCACCTTTGTTGGACTTGTCATTTTGGTCATGCTTCCCCTAATGATTTATAAATCCATTTAATTCTTGAAATTTTCCTAAGTTTTTCCAAATTTCAAAGTTTTAGGTTTCCTCTTACCTCCCTACCATGCCTTCCTTTCTTGATTCCCCAAAAGTCCTTTATCTTTTAGACTTTTAGACTTTTTCATCCCTTCCTCCCTTTTAGACTTGTCATCTTGGTCATACCTTCCTTAAAAGTTTGACATCCCAACATTTCCCTTTGTCCATTCCAAATTTCTTCTAAGCCTTTCAGACTTTCAACCTTCCCCTTCATGACACTCTTTCCATCCATCCATGAAAGTTTGAAACTTTGAATCTCCTCTATTGATGTCATATTAATGTTACTCCATTGCGGACACCATCCATTTCAAGCAATCCTCCTCCATATCAATGTCACGCTTTGTTGACAACATACTCCCGTCAATGTTTCAAAATGTCTCATCCCTCTTTCCATGTCAAGGAGTTTGAAGGTAATTGAATAGCCCAATTCTCGATAGATAGTGTTATCAAGATATGAAAGGTGGACAAGTCCATGTCTCAGACTCGATTGGTATATATTTCAATGGTACCTCAATACCCAATGGTCCAACAAGGTGGGTATTAAGGTCTTTGTTAGGGCATCAAAGGATTTAATGCTCCTTTCCTAGGTTTGATGAACATGATAGTAAGCGATGAACCAATACTCTATCAATAGTTATAAGGTTACTCCAAATCATGATTTTTCTTCCACCTACCACTTTGCAATGCCATTAATACCCTCTAACCACTAAATTTTGATTCAAATAAGCTCGAGAATGGATTTAATTACGTTTTAGTGTGGATCCAAAGGAGAAAGATGATGACCACTAAAACACATTTAAATCTATTGGATCCAAAGGAGAAAGATGATGCCCATACCATAGTTTTACATACGTTTTAGTGTGGATTCAAAGAAGCTCAATAATGGATTTAAATTTATTGTTTCTGCAAAACCCTGGGCCAGAGCACCATTCCTAGATCACAATTTTAGTAGTTTTATTGCATGTTTTCTTATCCTTACACATAATTCATGGAGTTTTTGGGTCTTAAATATGATTAAAACTCTAATATAAAAGGATTGACATCATTTTATAGTTGTAGAGATTACATGTTTTCTTGATGGCAAGTCAAAGCTACATGTTTCCTATTTTGGTTGACCTACTGAAGGATATATATGTATTGAGTTTAATTTCCAAAAGGAGGATATTATTGAACTGGAGAGGGAAATAGCTCAAAAAGAAGAATCACATTGCAAAACCAAATGGTTCATAGTTCTAGATCTAGGTATTGCATTTTATTATTGTAATGATCCTAGGTTTATCCCAAGTATGTAATAATATATGTAACCATTGTAGATTGAGTAATTAAAGGTAGATTTGACTTTGATTGAGTTTCTCCCTATGCATGGTGTACATTTTTAGATGTGTTTTTGATTAGTTGGCTAGCCAAATGACTATAAAATCCCTATAAATATTTTGCAAGGTGTCTTCTCAGAACAATAAAGGAAATGTATGGGTATATTAATGGATTACTAAGTAGACTCACTTAATAGTATACAAATATCAATTGTTTTTATGAATATATGTGTAGAGCCTTGCTTGCTTGTACATTTTGATAGGCATAGTCTTTTGTGATATCTTGATTAAGGTATCACCTTGGTTTCAGTTATTGCATGTTTGAATAAATTCATAGACTGTGTTTCCCAATTAGATAAATGCATCAATCTATCACTTGCTTTCTCTCCCCATCATCCTCTATACACTCAAAATACATACATTTAAACATATTTTAAGTTTTATTAGTTTTAGTGTGAACTCCAACTGCCATGTTTGAATATTTATAACATCAAAGGGGTTACCTTAAATCACATTCATTGATGATTATGTGGCAGATCATCTATTTTAATAAGGTACTCAACCTTGAGTCTCCCAGACCAACATATAGGCACAAAGTGACTACTTAAATAGGGGTGCACTATGCAATGGGTATAGTTTGTGTTAGGGTAAGTTTTGTGTTCCTGTGATAATATCTATTATAGAGCATTTGGGAAACCCCCCTTAGTATTGTAGAGCCATAAGTGAAGGATTTCTTACCCACCTCAATAATTGGTCCTAAGTTTCCCAACCTGAATATAGGTTTCACAATATTCTTACCAGGTTTGACAACCTTGGCATTTGGGGGACTATCACACCTTAGGGATTCGGGGTCTACATCTCAGATCATGAACAATTGCATTGATCCACAAAGGAAAATTTTCACACTACACACCAAGTCATCCTTACCTTTGACCTAAAAATATTGGTTGTACCATATAAATTTTTTCCTAGAGATGATCATATAAAAATTTTGTCTAGAAAATCAACAATAATAGCCAACAAAAATCTAGTTGAAGCTGGTTCAACAATGAGAGAAATATCACCAAAATAAATTCTCTCTACTTGAGAGAACCTCTTTGCTACCAAGTGAGCTTTATACTTCTCCATGTTGATTTCTACATTATACTTTTTCTTAAATACCCATTTGTTGTTATTAGGTTTTCTTTCAAGATGTGATTTCATCTAGTCCCATGTTTGGTTTTTATATAAGGATTCCATTTCATCCTCCATGACATTCTTCAAGGATTATTTTCATTTGAGCTAAGTGCCTCATTTACAATCTTGGGTTCCTCATTATTAATCAACAAAGATAATTAAATAAATGGATAAAAAAATTAGGACACACTTTTTTGACATTCTTCTCACTCAATATAGTCTTCTCAAAACCAAATTTTTTAGTTATGTATCTTCTAGTTCATCCTTCTTTGATTCATCATAATCTTCCTCTTATAATTGTCATTGATTTACCTTTTGCGGTTATATTGAATTCACAAATAGATTCTCCCCTTTTAATTTAACATGAAATTATCTTGTCTCTTCCCTTTGTTATATATATATAATTTTAGAACTCTCTTAATTTCTGTGAATATTGCATAATGACTATTAATGACCTTTTGTTTTTTTGAGTTCCATAATATATATCCTTTAACACCATTACTATATACCATTAATATATTATTGGTTGATTTATAGTCGAACTTAGTCCTTTTCTCTTTTGGAATATACATATAAGTATCAAAATAAAAAAAACCCTTAAATGTTCAAGAAAGGGTTTCTTACTAGTCCTTGCTTCCTATGGATTTTTATTAAACAAACTTGAGGTGGGTGATCTATTGATAAGGGAACAAATAGTTGTTATTTCTCTCACCTAGAAATTCCTATTTAACCATGCACTAAGCATACTTGTAGTCTTATCCATAAAAAATATTTTCAATCTTTCTACAAATCAATTTTGTTGTGGTGTATAAGGAGTTGTATTCTACTTTTCTATTCTATATTTCTTGTAGAATTACTCAAATGCACTTGAGCAATACTCTCCACCATTATCACTTCTCAAAACCTTTATCGTCTTCCTTGTCTATTTTTCTACAAGAGCCTTAAACTCTTTAAATTCATAATTTTTTTAGGTTTATTCTAGAGAAAATAGACTTAGGCCATTCTTGATAAATAATATATAAAGCAATGAAATACATAACTTTTCCTAGTGATGGAACCTCTATAGGTTCAAACATGTTAGTATGTACTAAATAAAAAAATACCTTCTATTCTTATAACCTACTAGAAAACTTCACTTAAGTTTTCTTACCAATTACATAATGTTCACTCAAATCAAATTCTAATAAACAGTCGTGAATTCCTTTAGCCATACCTTTTGTTTTTAATGCTTAAAGGTATTTCTCTCTAGTATGTCCCATTTGATACCACCACAACATTGTCTTAACTTTAGGAGGTGTAGGAGCTTGATCTAGACTATTATTAACCTCAAGAACCATAAAAATAGTGCACCCGTGAGTTGGATGCCTCATGCTTGAATGGCATTCTTGTATGAACTCCTCTTGTCAACACCATTGCTCCATGAATACTATTGTAACTTTATTATTAAATACTACTTACACTACTTCATTCATCTTGTTATCCAAAATTAGTTTTCTATCCAAACCTAGAATGTGTAGAATGCTAATAAGGGTTACAATTCTTTCATTTTGAACGTCAACTAGGTTCTTCCTTGTCCCATGCTCTTAAATGTCAAGTTATCTCCTAAGAAGACTCCACCTCCATTAATATTTTCATATTTAGTAAATTATTCCTTATGGGGAATCATATGAAAAGATTCACTCAAGTCAATCAACCATGAATCATGGCATTCATGTGAGCATGAAGTGACTAAGAATATATCCCTCAAGTCTTCATTGAAGGTCTATACTTTTAAAAAAGGGGCATCATCAACTGACTTACTCATTTCACTCTTTTTAGATCTGCAGTCTCTCCCATAACACCCCATTTACCACAATTCCAACACTTTGAGTTTTATCTAAAGTCTTAGATTTACCTCTATACTTCAATTTCTTGTTCCCTAACTTCTTCTTTTCTCTCTTGGGAATGACCTTTCACAAATAAGGGATCATTTGATTGATAATCCTCAATGGGTGGGTTTTTGCCTCTTTTTTTTTATAATAAGGTTGCTACTACATCCTCCACTTTTTATTTAGTAGTACTAGTAATTATCATAACTAGATTATCCCAAGATTGAAGTAAATAACATAGTAGAATGATATAGTTTTCTTCATCCATCCTAATTTTGACAAAAAGTAGTTGAATTATCACAATATTGAAAGCATTCATATGTTTTTCCATAAAGTCACCATCATTCATTCTTAGTGAATACAACTATTTACAAACAAAAAAAATTATTCATTTGAGACTTTGTGTGATACAACTTTGTCTCCAACTTATCACATAACTCCTTTGTAGCAATTTTTGAGGATACAATCAACAAAATCCAAATCTAACAAAAAAAATCTAATTGAACTCTTTAATTTCCTATCATTCTTTTCCCAATCTTCATCCTTCATATATGCAAGCTTTGCTCCTAATACAATAATTCATTGATCTTATCAACAAATAGATCTTTTATCTTGAGCTTCCACTACATTATAAAAAAATGTTAATCTCTATCTTTGTGCTTCCCATAATTCTCCTTCACAAAAAAACTCTCACAAGACCGACTCTCATTTAAGACAGTTTATCACATGACTAACTCTTCAAACAAAACTAAGCCTAGCTTTGATACCAAATGAAGAGAAGAGCTCGATAGACCAATAGAAGAGAAGTAGTAATAACAAAATCTTTAAGCTATAACAAAATTTAAAAAATCATACACATAATACATAAGATTTCACCTAGAAAATCCTTTTGGATAAAAAACCAACACATCAATCTTCTTCCTTGTTGCATAGCATTCAACTATTTACAATACAATAATATACTTCAAAGTTCTACTTTACCTTAATGCATGTGCAAGTATATATAGACACATCACTGCCTAAGTAGTTTCACAATACCATGAGCCAATAAGACAACTTATAAAAGGACCCAAAAAATAATGTCATAAATTTTTTTATAACACATTCCAACAACTCTTAGACATTTTACTAAAAGGGACATTATTTTTGAAGTATACATTAGTCTTATATAAAAATCTTCTCTAAAGACATTCATTCCTTGTTCACAGAACTAAATACTTTAATTGTTGTATTAATATTTTCTAGAACAATAAATATAATTATAAAATTATCAATCCCAAATATAATTGATTAATCTAAATTGACTTATATTTAACTAATTTTATTTATTTAGTTAATCTAAATTAATTTTAAGAAAGCCTTATTTTTCTTAACACACATTCTTTATTTTATTTTATTTTTTTAAATTTGTAATTTTTAATGAAATAAATAAAAATCTGTATCTCTCATACTATCTTTAACCTCATAACCAATAAAAAAAAATGCGAGTATAAAGACTTTGGTGACATAAACAACCTGCTTTTACTCAAATTAGAAAAATAAATCCAACTTAATCACTCCCCGTTCAATTGTATTCTCTACTCTAATAATTTAGAAAAAAACCAAAACAAAAATAAATATTCTAATCGAACGCTTGCCAATGGAATCAAAGAAAATAAAAGGAGCAGATTTGTGTTGAAGCAAAAGAGAACGGCTGGTTATGCTATTCAATCGGGTACTTCACATAAGTAAGCTAATTTTTCAACAAGCTGAATATATTTTTCTGTAAGTCTTGAGTTCGACGCATAAAACTTTTGCTCTTTATCCTTAGCACTACGAGATCAGAAAAATTTGGGGTGCTGAATTAAATTTCTTGAACCCTTATTCGCTGATCATGGGAATTCTTTGCCTTAAGCGCGTAGTACAACAAAGGATTTGATAATGTTGATGATTTTGCCCATTCTGCTCACTTGCATTGCATACCATTTCTGCGGTGCATTATATTAATTGGTATTTCTACTTGAAGCCTGTCTATTCGTTGTGTATAGGGCATGTTACACTTTTCAAATGTTGGGTTTCTGTTGCATAGTTTGGATGATTTAGGGCAGGGTCCTACGGAGGGGACTACGCCCCCAATTTTATATGTGCCCTGGTGTTCATACGAACTGAGATTAATTTTGGAAATGAATAAAATCTTAGGATGCGAGTGATTATCGAAATGCAAAATTCCCAATCCATAATACTTGGATTGTATACTGGTCACCTAATTGGGATAAATGTATATGTAATTAGTGCTAACCGGGAATTGCATTGATTAGGATTAACTAGTGAGGAGGCTTGTAGCAGGACAGGGGGACAGATAGTATTAGTGTGGAATGGAATCTCATCAATGTAATATACCACTAGAGTAAACAGTTGCAATTATTGACATTGCATATATAGCCACCACACGCTAGAGGGATTGCGTGAAACCCTCTGGCAATTCTAGTACCGGAGATCCGGAGGAGGCCAAGACATCAAGAGGTTTAAATGCCAAGTGTTGAACTGCACAAGGGGTAATTTTTCTTAGAATTTCTTACCAAAATATTTAGTGGGAATTTTAGATGAAGCCTTTTCAAATCTGTAGGAGTGGAAATTTCACATCCCATGGATCAATTTAGTTCAAAGACTCCTAAATTTACCCAGTTGCACCGGCTGAAGATTTTTAAGCAGCTCTCCTCCATGCGTCATTATATTAGAAATTGAAAGATAGAAACTATAGAGGAGTTTAAAACAGGGATTCATTTTTTAAAATAAAATAAGCATTTTATTGTCAGAAAGGACTTTTGTGCAGCACTTTGATTTTATCAGATGGTCACTAAAAGTTTTGCATTTAATTCATGCTAAGAAGACACTTTATGTCAAAACCCTTACACACTTAACTAATTCAATTTAAGGAAAGATATCCAAGCTGGCTTATTTGGACTGAAAATGCCTGAACCAATGTATAATACTAAAACGATGGTGCTCACACTCAACCAATATGCTTAGGGATTCTTAGTTTCTTCCTGCAGCCTGCGCCTCATCACTTTGAGTACCTTTGTTAGCATTGCAGAAAAGGGACTCAGCATTATCTATGTTGTTGTTTACTAAGCTCTTTCAAAGCATGGTTTAAGGATGTGTATCAGGGCGCTGAACAATGTACAACTAGCATAACTTTGTTTGTTGCATAGTGCTTACTTTCTCCCCACGCCTTCTTGGGATCAAGTTTGGAATATCCATCCTATGGATGATTCTCCTTTGACTTTTGGTATTGTCTGCTGCTTATGATAACTGCTTTTCATATCACATAATATGTGTGATTTATGTTATGTTGTCGGTGATATTAAATCCCATTGCTGGTTCATTACTCTGCTGTCCATCTGCATTGTAGGTTTTGCTTTTCAGAAATTCAGTTAGGGTGAACTCCTTGCTGGCTAACCAAGGAGTTGGTTTTCTGGAATTTCATCTGTGAATTCTCTGCCATTTTTAACTTTAAGAGGCTCTTACCAAGTATGCGGTTCCTTGAATTTTGTGTAGATGTTTCTAAATTCTCAATAATTGCTTGAATATGCCCAAACTCTAATGAATTTTAGAGTATGACTTCACATGCAAGAGAAATATGAGTCTCATTTTACCGTAAAGTATTGCTTAAGCTAATCATAGTATGAGGCCTTCTGTTATGTTTATCTTATTCTTATATAGTCAAAAAACTATTTTTATTGGTGCTTTCACAGTTTATATTTTATCAGGATGGAATGATTTTTAGATACGGGGGCACCTGTGGAAGATATTATTTGCTTATACATGTTTTGGGTTGAAATTAATTGTGTCCTCTTTGGATTAATCAGGTGCAGAATTTTTGCATGATGTTGAGTAATTGAATTTTTAGGTGTTGGTGGCACCAACAACTATCAAAATTTAGCAGATTGTTAAGACTCGTGAATGACATAACTTGAAATTGAGTGGTTGGAGGGTATTTCTTCAGTGAAGATGGACACAGGTGGGTCACTGTTATCGCAAATGTTGCTTGAGACAATGACACCAGTTGTGATGGTGCTTCCAACACCCCTAGCAGAAGAAGCCTTCCGAAAGAACAATTTGAATTTTGTTCAAATTTTGCACCCTTTCTGCATCTGTGATAAAATTGATGGTAACTCCTTTTTGGTTGTCTTTTTTTTGTTATTGAATTGCCTACTCCATTTTTGTTTTATAATGACTCATGACATGATGCAGGACACACAATATATGCTTCTCTTTGTGGAATTTAATGAGTGCTTCCATTGGTTTGAAAAATTTATTTTGCTGTGATTCATTTTGTCTGCAGTTCCGGTACGTACTGCAAGTGATCAACCTTACAGATTGCAGAAGTTTAAGTTACGGTTGTTTTATGCTTCTGAAATTCGCCAGCCACCTGTTCAGGTACTTCCATTCCCACATATCTGGAGTAAGTCTGTACCAATGATGCAGTGTGATCTTTGTTCCTAGATGTTCTCTTCTTAAAATTTGTAGCACTTTTCTCATGTTTGTAAGTTTGCAGTTATACTCTATGCATTGGTTCTTTTGTGCAACAGATTGTATTGTTGTTCATTAAAGATATTATATGAGTAGAACCTGTTAGGGTTCAGGCAGATTGGAGTAATAAACATTAACAATTATATGCAGATTAAATAACCCAGAAATAACAGTGAAGAATAACACAAAAGAGATCAACACAAAAATTTAACGTGGTTCACCCAATATGGGCTACATCCATAGAAACTCAGCCAACCAATGATTTTATTATACAGTGCAAAATAAATTACAATCTCGTGAATCACACACTCCGCAACTTACATCCCAGCCACTTATAACAAACTTTTTGGAACCTTTTAGAATTAGAGTTTTACAAGGTCATTTTTCATTTGACGTGTCAGTGGGAAAACCTTGATGTGTCAATGGGAAAAAAACCTTGATGTGTTAGCCAAAATTTTTATTTTTGGGGCAAGTGTACAGTATTTGCATGATCAGTCACCACATACCAACAGAACCATTTAAAAAAATAAATAACGGATATTAGCTTAGGCTACATAGCCTCTATATACCTACAATAACCCTTAGTTTGCACAAAGTTAATATGCTGTCTGAAGTTATTAGCTTCAGTTGCAAGTTACTATGACCCATACATGATGGAAGCCTTCCATGAAATGTGAAAACATATGGGGGTGTTATAAGCAAGTAAAAGTACTAGGAAATTTATGGCGCAGCAATAGTAGTTAGGAAGGTTACACTACCTACAATGTTTGAATTGTACATCTCCAATATTTTGATCACCAAGAGCTTCAAACTTTGGGAGAAAAAATGACAAACTGCAAACTGATGCATGCAAAACTTCAAAGTCTCAGGAAGACTGGGTGTAAACAAATATCCCAAAGGGTCATAAAGGATACCACAAGACATCTGAAGATCAACTCCTACAAGTGCAGAAAATATGGGGCATTATAGAAGGTATTTTCCTGAATCATGAAATGAGAAAGTTGTTTTAATGTTGTATTCTTCATGACGATGGTGGGAATTGTTGACCACATTGAAAGCTGGTGATTTTGCAAGTAAAAAAATGCAATATTTGTAGTTCTACCTTGAAATTAAAGAAAGGCATGTATCCTGACCCTGAAATTGAAATGAGTAAAGTGAAACACTAATTGAAAGTCATAAGGGTCTCGCAAGGAGGAAAATAAAGGAAATACAGCAAGAAATTCCAAGGGAGAAGCAATTGCACTTCCATAATTATAGAGAGGAGAATTTGAAAAAGGGAAGGGAAACATGCCTGATAGTTTAATAAATCAAGTGCTATAGCTGAAAATACCAGTGAAAATAGCAACATTATTTGTGTTAGACATGGTATATTTTCTGGTCAACATGCACAAGTCTAGTGTCCCCTTTTCGAAATGGGATTATAATAATAATAAATTAAAATATCAAAAAGATGTAAACTATAAAATACTATAAAATATAAAATTAAAGTTTAATTTTATCAAAAGTCAAGGGGCTTGTGAAGAATCATGACTATTGAAGGAAAAAGATATATAAGAGACACTAAACAAGGAGATGTATACCACCATCCGAAGAATACATCTTTTATTATCTGATTGTTACTCCTTTGGGGCATGGAACTGTGGTTCACTTAGCTTGAGGACAAAATCCCTCATGGTAGGAATTGAAGGATGAAAACCCACAATTTCTCAAGAGTGATTTCACATGGAAATCATCATTGTGCTAAGTTGACTGATCTTCTAGTAGATATTATTAAAATTTCAAGTTAATAACTTTTGCTGTTTATTAGCAAATCTGATTGCTATCTTTAAAAGAGATATTTAATTGTGCAAATTCGATTCATTATCATAAATAACAATTGGAAAAACTATAGTTTTCGGTGTATATATTATTATATAGAAATTAAAAATTAAACTTGATTGGATATTACAAATATTACTTCCAGGATATTAAAAATTCAAATGAGACATTACAAATGGTAGCAGCCCGTGAGTCTTCTTTCATATGCAATTTGTTAGTCCTCAAAAAGCAGTGGGACCTAACCAAGAAAGGAAGCAAAAATCAACAAATCAGATTGCAAGCATTAGTCCTAGAATAATAGATACATCCACTATTAACACTAGTATTTTTGAAGTAAGCAGATTACTTTCTCCAGCATCAAATTGTGTGATGATTGAAGATGCAGCTGCCAAATTGCATAAAAAGTTAAAAGAGATGAATGTTCAGGATGAGCAACATGCTATCATGCCAAATTATCTTCAAGTTCTTGAAATTGAGTGTATAGGTCTTAATTTTGAATTGAGGATTGAGAATTACAAATTTCCATGATTGATTTGAGGTCCCGGTATCTTTAAAAAGACTCAGTCAAGTGAAGAAGAGAAATTCCAAGAATATTCTAGTTAGTGATTACTTGAGGACAAACAATCTTAGGAAGGCTGGACTATAATGTTCCCTTTTTCGAAATGGGATTATAATAATAAAAAAATAAAATATAAAATATAAATAATTATATTTATCAAAAGTCAAGGGGCTTGTGAAGAATTATGACTATTGAAGGAAAACTATATAAGAGACACCAAACAAGGAGAAGTATATCACCATCTAAAGAATACATCTTTTATTATCTGATTATTACTCCTTTGGAGCATGGAACTGTGTTTCATTTAACTTGAGGATGAAATCGTAACAGGAATTGAAAGACGAATACCCACACAATTTCTCAAGAGTGATTTCACATGGAAGTCATCATTGTGCTAAGTTGACTGATCTTTTAGTAGACATTATTAAAATTTCAAGTTAATAACATTTGCTATTTATCAGCAAATCTGATTGCTATCTTTAAAAGAGATATTTAATTGTGCAAATTCGATTAATTATCGGATATGCCAGTTGGAAAAAATATACTTTCTGGTGTATATATTATTGTATAGAAATTAAAAATTAAACTTGACTGGATATTACAAAATATTACTTCTGGGGTATTAAAAATTCATGTGGGACATTACTGTTGGAAATATTGTCATTGATGTCAAAGGTACAAAGACGAAGCTTGCTAAAGGAAGATTGGTGGATATTGCCATCATTGACGTCAAGGTAAAATCAATGTTGGAACATATGAATCAGATTAGAGCATCATAAGTTTCAGAATGCAAGACTTAAACAGATCACCATAAAGTTCAAGGTTGCTGGTTCAGAATACATTCAGATTTATTAATGTTCAGATTGAAGTACGCCTCATCTCCAAATGCAGCTATAAGATAAAAGTAAATAAAACAAGAGTTGCTAATTTGTTAACAATTCGATTGAGTTCAAATGAAGAAGACTATGCTAAACAGCAGATTTCAATTATATAGAAGGCAGCAATTATAAGTGTTAACTGCAGCTGTATGAGACCAAAAAATTAAATAAAATAAAAATAGAATAAGACAAAATTGGAATAAAACAAAAATGAATAAAGACAAAAAGAAAAAGAAATCAGCGATTGACTATATAAAGCAGCAATCTTTTATTATAAGAAAAAGAGAATAAGACAAAAATTAGAATAAAACAAGGAGAGCAGCAATAACCAAGTCAGCAACTATTAAGTCTCCAAAAGCAGCGATGAAAAGGTAGTGCTTGGGATAGATAAAAACATCCCACATAAAGACAATCACATAAAACAAAAGAGCACAAAATACACGATTTATTTATGAAGTGATGCGACTTATTTTTGTGAAGTGGTACGATTCCTTTTAACTATGTAACTTCAGATTTTTCAAAAAGCAAAAAGTAATTATTACATGGGAGGATACGTTTCTTTCTTGGAGAGGTGCGATTATTTTTAAGGAAAATAATAAAAAGTAGTTCTTCTTCAAATGGTGCGATTTATTTTTGAAGAGGTACAAACTTCAGATTTCAAGTGGTGGAAGAAGTAGATTTTAAATGATGTGATCTTTCACATATAGTTGCAACCTACGAACAACATATATATATGAAACTCATTTCAGATTTGCACAATAGGCGTGTTGTGTGTGAGTGTAATAAATATATATCATCTGAAAAGTGGAGTAGTTGTGGGTGGAATAAATGTTTTGATTTTTAATCACAGCTGGGTGCGTATGGAATATATGATGTATCATTAAAACTCAAGCAGGTATACAATCTGAGAAGCAGATTGTGAATCGAGTAATGGATCTTTATTGAACATTATTTTTAATTAAAAATAGTGTAAAATCAGTGTGTGGATGTTGTGGGAGATGAAGTGAGTGTTGTGTAAAGAATAAGAAGATCTATCATACACCAGCAAATTTGTATATGAGAACATAATAGATTAATCAAGAAGATATATTTCAGATTTATGAGCAATCAGTGAAGATCATGTTGCAGATCTGAGTGAAGACATATTGCAGATTTGAGAGCAGAGTTTTATGGCAGATTTGTAATCATCATTATAGCAGATTATTGAAGAGGAGTTAATGCAGACATAGAAGAAGAGATATATGCAGATTTAAGAGGAGATTTGAAGGCAGATTTGTAAAGAATTCTTCATTGCAATTTTCTTCTTCACTTTCTTGATCAGCTTTTTGTTCTTCATATTCAGCCATGAACAATATCTCTTCATCATCATTGCTTTGACCATCATCACTTTGTTCTTCTGAAGAGCTAGATTCTTTCTTTGAGTAAAAGCTCTTTCTGTGTTTTTGGAATCTCTTCTTTCCTTTTTTTTTGATGTAGGTTTCTTTTTCACTTTCACTTGAGTTACTATCACTGTAAGGACATTTAGAAGCATAATGTCCAACTTCTCCACAATTGAAGCATTTAAAAGGGAATTTTCCTTTATATTTCCCTTTTCCTTTCTTGAGTTTTCCCATGAAGTAAGCTTCTGCTTCATCACTTGATTTGTCACTTTGTTCTTCATGCTTGCTCTTGCCCTTTTTAGATGCTTTAAATGAAACTTCCTTTTGTGGCGATCTTCCTTCAATTCTCATCTCATAGGCAGCAAGGATCCCATGTAATTCATCTTTTGATAGCTTATCCAAGTTTGTTAATTCTTCCAATGCTGCAACTTTGGCCTCAAATTTTGTAGAAAGAGATCTTAGAATCTTATCAACAATAAAGGCATCATCAATTTCTTCACCAAGTCCTCTCATGATATTCACTGTTTCATCAACACGAAGAAAGTATGAAGCAATATCTTCATCATCTTCCATCTTGAGAGTTTCTAACTTCCTTCGATGAGTTTGCAACTTTGCCTTCTTTACTTTTGCATCACCTTCATAGATGTTTTGAAGCTTGTCCCATATCTCTTTTGCTGATTTGCATCACATTACTTTTGTGAATTCGGAATCTGTTAGGCTGCAAAGAAGAGCATGCTTGGCTTTTGCATTGTTCTCACTTCTCTTTTTCCCTGCTTGATCTATTGGAGGGGTAGCTGGAGGTGTATACCCATCAACAACAGATTGCCACACATCAAACCCAAGTGCATTCAAATATGCTTCCATCTTAATACTCCAAAATGCATAATTAGTCCCATCAAAGATGGGTGCTTTCACTGTGTTGTTATGATCTGCCATGTGTGCTCTTAAGGATCTCCTTCAAGTGGTTAGGCTTTCAAGAAGGACCTTGCTCTGATACCAATTGAAGAGCACAAAGATATACTGAGAGGGGGGCGGGGTGAATTAGTATATCAACAAACTTTTACCCTCTTAAACTTCTTATCAACTTCAAACTCTAACACAAATTAACTATGCAAGAATATCACAATATGAACAAGTTGACACCAAGATTTTACGTGGAAACCCTTGTGGGATAAAACCTCGCTACAAATAATGTACTTTATGAATTATATATGCTTTTACAAAGAATGTAGGCACCACCCTACTTGAATCAATTATGTAGCTTAGTAGGCACCAACCTACAAAGAGCACCAACCCTTATTTCTGATTTAGTAGGCACCAACCTACAAGGAGCATCAACCCCTAATGCTGATTTAGTAGGCACCAACCTACAAGGAGCACCAACCCCTACTTGCCAAGCACCAACTTAGCAAAGATTATAATTTGAATGATAATGTTCCACCTTCAATTGTTGCTTCCTCAACAGGTGATGGACAATTCTGCTCAAACAATCTTCCTCTTGAACTTATCTTTCAAATCTGATCCAACATCTACACAATTTCTTTCTTCAAATCTGATCTAAACTACGCTTCACAATTCCTTCATGAAATCTGCAAATAATTTTTTAGATCTTCTTTTTATACTAGCATATACTTTAAAAGAATCTGCTCATATACTCTTCTCTTGATTTGCAATGAAGAATTCTTTACAAATCTGCCTTCAAATCTCCTCTTAAATCTGCATATATCTCTTCTTCTATGTCTGCATTAACTCCTCTTCAATAATCTGCTATAATGTTGATTACAAATCTGCCATAAAACTCTGCTCTCAAATCTGCAATATGTCTTCACTCAGATCTGCAACATGATCTTCACTGATTGCTCATAAATCTGAAATATATCTTCTTGATTAATCTATTATGTTCTCATATACAAATTTGCTGGTGTATGATAGATCTTCTTATTCTTTACACAACACTCACTTCATCTCCCACAACATCCACACACTGATTTTACACTATTTTTAATTAAAAATAATGTTCAATAAAGATCCATTACTCGATTCACAATCTGCTTCTCAGATTGTATACTTGCTTGAGTTTTAATGATACATCATATATTCCATACGCACCCAGCTATGATTAAAGATCAAAACATTTATTCCACCCACAACTACTCCACTTTTCATATGATATATATTTATTACACTCACACACAACACGCCTATTGTGCAAATCTGAAATGAGTTTCATATATATATGTTGTTCGTAGGTTGCAACTATATGTGAAAGATCACATCATTTAAAATCTACTTCTTCCACCATTTGAAATCTGAAGTTTGTACCTCTTCAAAAATAAATCGCACCATTTGAAGAAGAACTATTTTTTATTATTTTCCTTAAAAATAATCGCACCTCTCCAAGAAAGAAACGTATCCTCCCATGTAATAATTACTTTTTGCTTTTTGAAAAATCTGAAGTTACATAGTTAAAAGGAATCGTACCACTTCACAAAAATAAGTCACATCACTTCATAAATAAATCGTGTATTTTGTGCTCTTTTGTTTTATGTGATTGTCTTTATGTGGGATGTTTTTATCTATCCCAAGCACTACCTTTTCATCGCTGCTTTTGGAGACTTAATAGTTGCTGACTTGGTTATTGCTGCTCTCCTTGTTTTATTCTAATTTTTGTCTTATTCTCTTTTTCTTATAATAAAAGATTGCTGCTTTATATAGTCAATCGCTGATTTCTTTTTCTTTTTGTCTTTATTCATTTTTGTTTTATTCCAATTTTGTCTTATTCTATTTTTATTTAATTTAATTTTTTGGTCTCATACAGCTGCAGTTAACACTTATAATTGCTGCCTTCTATATAATTGAAATCTTCTGTTTAGCATAGTCTTCTTCATTTGAACTCAATTGAATTGTTAACAAATTAGCAACTCTTGATTTATTTACTTTTATCTTATAGCTGCATTTGGAGATGAGGCGTACTTCAATCTGAACATTAATAAATCTGAATGTATTATGAACCAGCAACCTTGAACTTTATGGTGATCTGTTTAAGTCTTGCATTCTGAAACTTATGATGCTCTAATCTGATTCATATGTTCCAACATTGATTTTACCTTGACGTCAATGATGGCAATATCCACCAATCTTCCTTTGGCAAGCTTTGTCTTTGTACCTTTGACATCAATGACAATATTTCCAACAATCTCCCCCTTTGTCATTGATGGCAACATATTCTTCCTCATCACTTCTAACTCTCCGCCATTCTACTTCTCTCCCCCTTTGACATCAATGGCAAATGGACTTCATCTATTTTGCATTTTTTGTTCCATGGAGCTACAAGATATTGTGTATAGCTCCCCCTGAATGTATGCTCCCATTTACTAATACTCATCTTTCTTTTCTAAAATAATTTTGCTTCATCTGCAAGAAAGCTTCTTCATTTTGACATCAATACAATTTCCAACAATTCATCATCTTCATAAGTAGATTTCTCTTCAACGTTTGAGATACTTCACTTTTCAGTCATCTCCTCCAAGGGACTGAAAGATAATGTTCAACATAGCTCCCCCTAAATTCATGCTCCCTCTTAGAAAAGGCATATTGAATTTGTATTGGATTCTTCATTTCTTGTTTCTATCTTCTTTCTCCAAACTTTTTTAAGCTCTCTCTCCTTTTCCATGGCGTTCTTCTTCATATCTTGTAAGATGGTTCCATAAAACCAAATCTACAAAAACGTGCTATGTGTCCAAAGTTGTTACACTTGAAACACATAATGTTACGACTAAATGAATTATAGTCTCCCCTAGTGAAGCTTGAACCATTTCTTGCTTGAAATCTGTAATTTATTGCTTTGTGTCCAAAGTAGTTGCATTATATCATTAACATGAAAAAAGTTACATTATAAAGAAATAAAACATTCTATCATTAACATGAAAAAAGTTACATTATAAAGAAGTTACAAATAATACTGTAGATATTAACTATATCTACCTACCTAAATACTATAGCAACAGTATCAAGCAAAACTAAACTAAATAAATACATTAATATATTGACTATTAACATAAGAATATAATATTCTAACAAATCAATCCAACACGATTCATTTCAAATTTCAAACATCACTTGTTGTAATTGAAGAGCACAAAGATATACTGAGAGGGGGGGGGTGAATCAGTATATCAACAAACTTTTACAAATGGTAGAGAAATAAAACATTCTATCATTAACATGAAAAAAGTTACATTATAAAGAAGTTACAAATAATACTGTAGATATTAACTATATCTACCTACCTAGATACTATAGCAACAGTATCAAGCAAAACTAAACTAAATAAATATATTAATATATTGACCATTAACATAAGAATATAATATTCTAACAAATCAATCCAACACGATTCATTTCAAATTTCAAACATCACTTGTTGTAATTGAAGAGCACAAAGATATACTGAGGGTGAATGGTATCAACAAACTTTACCCTCTTAAAAGTTTGTTGATATACTAAGATCTCATATATCAACAAACTTTTAAGAGGGTAAAGTTTGTTGATATACCACCCCTCCCCTCTCATATATCTTTGTGCTCTTCAATTACAACAAGTGATGTTTGAAATTTGAAATGAATCGTGTTGGATTGATTTGTTAGAATATTATATTCTTATGTTAATGGTCAATATATTAATGTATTTATTTAGTTTAGTTTTGCTTGATACTGTTGCTATAGTATCTAGGTAGGTAGATATAGTTAATATCTGTATTATTAACTTCTTTATAATGTAATTTTTTTCATGTTAATGATAGAATGTTTTATTTCTCTACCATTCACATGGTATCAGAGCCGTAAGAAAAAAAACCCTGGAAATTCGTGGGCTTAAAAAAAGTCATAATTCAAATTTTTTCTGTGTTAGGGTTTCTGAAAATTCGCGTTAGGGTTTCTGAAAACTTCTGTGACGAGTTCTCTGTTTAGGGCTTGTCTAGGAAAATTCATAGGTCTTATTCTAAAAATCTTGGGCTTTAAAAAAAAAAACGCGTTTTTTTTTTGTGTGCCCTTTCAAGACACGTTTCTGTGTCTTTTGAAGCCACGATTCTGTATCTCCCGCGTTGTGCCTTGAGGTTCGTGTTTCTTGAGTTCGTGGGTGAAGAGTGTTAATGATATAGCAGCTTCGGTAGCTCCTTCCAGCTCAGCTCCTTCGTGGAAACTTAAATTGAATGATAGCCGTTGGCTATTCAATTTATATTTATTGTTTATCTTCTCATAGCATGGCCGACTTGAGAAGATGTGAAGACAATTAATATTTGTTTATTAATTAGAGCCGACTTCATTCTCCTTGGGATTCAATCTTTAAGGTGGCCGACCTCTTGTGAAGAGGGGAGAATATTCATTCAGGCCAATACATGTTCAAAGAGCCTCGAACAAATAAAGTCATACAGGTTATTTCGATTGAGGCCGACATTGATTAAAGAAGAGTTGAGTTGACATATCTTGGAGTCATGATTTCTTAAGAGGCCGACATGAAAGATTTGCCTCTCCATTCATTTGTATATATATACAGATTGTTCGTCCATTGTCACATCGAAGAACCAGGTCAGTTCGATCATTTACACAAGTACGAATTTATCTGATATTCAAGTGTGAATACATCTGACATTCAAGATCAATTATTCAGTTCGGTGATGCATATAAGTCTAATATGATTAAGTGCGAATATATCATATTGATCAAGTGCGAATACTAGTCTCAGTGAGATCATATGCAGTTCAAAGATCAACTTGTGCGCATTGTTAGGAAAGTGCGAGCTCCTTCATGCATGATATTGCGAATCATATATTAGCAGATTGCAGATCATCAAAGGACGCGAATTTTGCTAAAGACGAATATGCCAAATGCGAACCTCTGTCAGTTCTGAGTTTGAATGTTATCTAACACTGAAGTGCAAACATATTCTTGAAGTTAGAACTACTGTCTAAAGCAAGGTCTGAATTATACAGTCTGAAAGTGAGGTCTGTATCTGCTCTTTGTATCTAGTAAAGGTACTGATTTCTGGCCTTGTGTTTCGGCCTCATTGTAAAGTGAATTATTGCCACTTCTATATTAATATAAGAGAGATCTTTGTTGCTGGGTTTTTCTCCCTCAAGAGGAGGGTTTTCCCAGGGTATCTGCTGTGTTGTTGTCTCTGATTTTGAATTATTTTTTGTGCATTTAATCTGTTCACATAAATATAACAAAGAGCACGCGACTGGTTTTCTTCCCTCATTGCAGTCTTGTGGAGGGTTTTCTATTTGCGGCGACTTCTGTTTTCTATTCTCCTGCGTCTTCATCAGATCCACGCAACCCTGTTTGTTGCCCGCACGACCAGACCCGCGTTTTTAACACATTTTTTGTGTTCTTTTCTGTTCGCGTCGGGTTTGTGGCACCTGTGTATGAAGGTTCGTTGGACTTCTGTTGTGTGAGTCGTGACCTTCTATCTGGGGTGTGATTTCCTTCTGTAAGTTCGCACGATTTTCAGACTTCTTCTGCTGCGTTTTTTATTCGTCTTTAGGTGCATTTTTTGCCTGATTTCAAGTGTTTTTTGAGCAAAATCGTGGTCACCTCCTCCTCGTAGTCACCTCCTCCTGCAACCTGGTCGCCTAGGGTTTGGAATCTTTTTTGCCACGCTTTTGTGAAGATTTTGGCTCATTTATGCAATTTTCTGAGTTTTTTAATGGCCGCCTAGGGTTTCAAGAAATCGTCCAGATTTTTGAGCAGCCATTTCAACTCGTTTTTTTTTTTTGATTACATATTCTTGGTGGGTTTTTCGAGATCTCAATTGGGTTGTCTTCCGTTTTTTCTGGGTACCTCGTTTTCTGTGCCTTGAAATTTGTGCTGTCAAAATTTTCTGGGCATTCCTCAAATTTTTTGGGTTTTCAGTATCATTTTCTGGGTACTCTTTAGATCTTCTGGATTTTGTCTTCATAGTGCCTCAAAATCTGTGCTAGGGTTTCGGCTTTGAATTTGTACTATTTCAGTTTTCGTTTTGCCTTCACCAGTTTGACCCCAGGGTAGGTGATGGTATCTCTGACAAATATCATGCTCGAAAGCAACCAGAAGTTCAACGAGAAGAATTACAACACCTGGAAGCAGCGAATGCTTACGATCTTTGAATATCAGTGTCTCGATCAGGTCATTTTGGGGAACTCAACCCGTCCTACTGTCGCTGGAAAGGATCAGGACAAATGGGATGAACGCAACCGAGAAGCCGTCATGCTCATCAAACTCTCAGTCACAGATGAGTAGCTACCTCAGGTATTGTCTGGCAAAACTACTACGGAAATCTGGGATCACTTGAAGGCCCTTCATGAAACCTCCAACAAGAGCAGAGCGTTCTTTCTCAAGAACATGCTTTTTTCCATCATGATGGATGAAAAAATGTCCTTATAGGAACATCTGACGAAGATCAAGGACATTCGTGATCAGTTGGAAGTGATTGGTCGAAAAATGGAGGAAGAAGATATGGTGGTCATTACTCTGAAGAGTCTCCCACGTTCGTATGAGCATTTCATTGAGACGTTGAATATCACCTCCACCAATGTTGATCTCAAATTTGAAGATCTTTGCAACAAGCTATTGCAGCAGGATTGCTGGAGACAGCAGTTTGGAAGCAGTGCCAGTTCCACCTCCACATAGCAAGTGTTCTCTGCCAAATCTTCTGCTAAGAACAAAGGGAAGGCTCAATCTTCTCATTCGAAAGGCTCTGGTTCTTCTCAGGACAACAAGAAGAAGAAGAACGTTCAGTGTAATGATTGCCATAAATACGGTCACATGAAGGCTGACTGTCGCATTCGTTTGGCTTCTGAACAAAAGAAGCAGGGAGGGTGTCATCAAAAGGAAAATGTCAGAGAGTATACCGAGTAGAAAGAATCTGCATTCTATGCGTTTATGGCCAAGAGAACAGTAGATCCAATACACTCTTCTGCTTGGTATATTGATTCTGGGGCATCGCGACATTTTACTCATTGTTGGGATTGGTTCACAAAATTCGAACCATTCTCTGATTCTGTCATTTTTGGAGGAGGCGAAGAGTACACAGTTGCTGGTAAGAGCACTGTCCAGATTCACTTAGGAGGAAGAAATTTACTCTTTCTCGATGTCTACTATGTTCCAGGCATAGAACATAATCTCCTCTCAGTCAGTCAAATCATGTGGCATTCTCCCCAGTTAGATGTTGTTTTCAGTTCGTCCACCTGTAGCATCGTTGATAGGGAGACTCGTACTACAATCGCTATGGGACTTGAGGATCATGGTTTGTATAGACTTGCTGATTTTGGTGATTCTTAGGAGCACGCTTTGGCTGCTAGGAGCACTTCCATCAGCAAACTTTGGCACCAATGTTATGGGCACCTGAATGTCCACTACCTCTCAACTGTTTTGGGAGGGTTTGGTTGCTGGTCTACCTGAGATCCAAATTCAAAATCATGGAGTTTGTGGAGCCTGTCAAGCTGGCAAGCAGCATCGGACACTGTTCACGGATGGTGATTCTTGGCGAGCCTCCAAGGTACTTCAACTGGTTCACGTTGATGTATGTGGGCCAATGAATACTCCTGTTACTGGGTCCAAGTACTTTTTTATTATTTGTTGATGATTTCAGTCGGAAAATGTGGGTGTATTTTCTCAAACATAAATCAAATGTGTTAAGTACATTTCAGTAGTATAAGGCCTTAGTTGAGAAAGAATCAGGTTCTTAGATTGTCACTCTAAGGTCAGATAATGGGGGGGAGTTTTGTTCATCTGACTTCTCTTCTTTTTGTGCTGCACACGGCATTAAGAGCCAACTTACCACACCATACACCCCTCAGCAGAATGGTGTTGTTGAACGTAGGAATCGCACCATTACTGAAATGGCTCGTTCTATGCTGGAATACAAAAATGTACCTAAGAAATACTGGGATGAAGTAGTTTACACTGCAATCTACCTCCTGAATCGGTCACCTACACAGGCCGTTAAGAAGATGACTCCCGAAGAAGCCTTGTCAGGACGTAAGCCTAAGGTGGGCCATCTGAAAGTCTTCGGTTCTATAGCTCATGTATGGATTCTAGATGCCAAGCGTGCCAAGTTGGACTCCAAGAGCTAGACACTTATGTTTACTGGTTACAGCGACAATCACAAGGCATGTCTCATATTTAGTCGTGATGTTGTGTTTGATGAGACTACTGGTCCATTTGTTCCTACTACCAGTCCTGCGGATCAACCTATGAAGGTTCCTGATGAGGGTGTTCGTCTTCCTCTTGGTTCCCTTGATGGGAGGGCTTCAAAGCATTCTGACTCTGAAGATGAGGAGTCTACAAGTTATGATCTAGCACCACCTGATTTTCCTTAGGACTCACATCTAGATGACTTTGTTCCAGACATCCCAGGTGATGCTGTTTCTCCTATTCCAGATGTTGGTACTTCTACTCGTCGGCCTAAGTGGTGGGCCAAGACTATCGGCGATCTTCATGATGATGAACTCATTGAGGGTAGATCAGTTCGTAGAAAGAGCAAGCAGCCCAACACAATCAATTTTGCTCTTATGGCCAACATCCACAGCATCTATGAGCCTCATACCTACTCAGAGGCTAAAGGAATTCCAAAGTGGGAAAAGGCTATGGAGACCAAATATCATAGTCTTCTGAAGAATCACACTTGGGTTCTTTCTGATCTTCCTCCTGGGAAGAAACCTATCAGTTGCAAATGGGTTTATAAGGTCAAATATCATGCAGATGGTACTCTGGATAAATACAAGGCCAAATTAGTTGCTCGGGGATTCACACAGTGGGAGGGCATTGATTACGAGGAGACTTTTGCTCCTACTACTAAGATGAGCACAATTCGTCTTCTTCTTGCTATTGCAGCCCAATTTGGATGGACAGTTCATCAGATGGATGTCAAGAGTGCCTTCCTCAATGGTGATTTTCAGGAAGAAGTCTACATCCCTGGTTTCAAGGTTGCCGGCAAAGAACATCAGGTATGTAGGCTCATGAAAGCACTCAATGGACTGAAACAGGCACCTCGTGCATGGTACATCAAGATTGATCAGTACTTGGTTGATCATGGTTTTCAGCGCAACCCTTCTGACAGTAATCTGTATGTCAAGCACTCTGGTGATGATATTTTGTTTCTTGTTATCTATGTTGATGACTTGATCATTACTGGCAGTTTAGCACATTTGATTGCAACAATCAAACAGGATTTGTGTCAGGCCTTTGACATGATAGATTTAGGGCTTCTCCATTACTGCTTGGGTATTGAGGTTTGGCAGACAACTGATAGTATTTTTATCTCTCAGTCTAAATATGCCAGAAGTCTGCTTGATAAATTTCGGATGCAGGACTGCAAACCTGCCTCCACACCTATGGAGAAGGGGCTGAAGTTGTCAGCCAATTCTGATTCACCTCCGGTCGATGAAACGACATTCAGGCAACTAGTGGGCAGTCTCATCTACCTCACTGCCACTAGACCTGACATCAGTTTTGCAGTGAGCTACATTTCTCGCTTCATGGCAGCTCCAAAAGCTGATCATTGGATTGCAGCGAAGCGAGTGTTGAGATATGTTAAGGACACTTCTGATTATGGCATTCTCTATGGCTGATTCAAGGATCCAAAGCTGATTGGTTACACAGATTCAGATTGGGTAGGTTCAGTGGATGACAAAAAATCTACTTCTGGGTATGTATTCAGTTTGGGTACTGGTGCTGTAACATGGACCAACAAGAAGCAACAGGCAGTGGCTCTTTCCTCGACTGAAGTAGAGTATCGAGGAACCGTTAAAGTAGCATGTGAGGTAGTTTGGCTTCGTAGGATGCTTTTTGACATGCACATGTCACAAGCAAGACCTTCTCCCTTGTACACTGATAATCAAGGGGTGCTCAAATTGGCCAAAAATCCAGTCTTCCATGAACGTACCAAGCATGTTGAGCTTCATTGTCATTACATCCACAAGCTGGTAGAAGACGGATCTGTTCAGCTACAGTATGTTCCAACAGCGGATCAAACTGCAGATATTCTCACCAAGTCTCTGAGTCCGAATAAGTTTGTCAAATTTAGGGGGCAACTTGGTGTTGTTGATGGATTGACCATTAAGGGAGGGTGTTAGAATATTATATTCTTATGTTAATGGTCAATATATTAATGTTTTTATTTAGTTTAGTTTTGCTTGATACTCTTTCTACAGTATCTAGGTAGGTAGATATAGTTAATATCTACAGTATTATTTGTAACTTCTTTATAATGTAACTTTTTTCATGTTAATGATAGAATGTTTTATTTCTCTACCATTCACATGATTTTGGCTCCCAAGCAAATATTCTTTTTATATTATCAAAGATAGATGAATTGCTTTTGAAGGATGAAATTGTGGATAACATGTTAGAGGATCATAAACTTTTTAGTCTTCCAGAGGTCAATATTATTAACGCAACAACTGAAGCACAAGCATTGAAATCATACAATCTTATAAGTTCTTTGATTCAACGACTGAAGCACAAAATCTTATAAAATCTCGATTCAACAAGTGATCACAAAATTTAATCTGCAGGTTTATCAATGTAAATAAACTAAAATCTGCAACAGAGTAATTTTAGAATAACAATTTAGATCTTTTATTACCTCTACATTAGGATGATAGAATGAAACATAACAGCAAATCCTCTACTATAGCCTTTTGTGGATCATAGTAAGTATTTTATAAACAATTCAACAACTTCTTAAATTTCAATCCTTTGTAATCAACCTTCTTTTACATTCATGGTTCTTTATGTGCAACCCTGCATCACAATCAGTTGACATGAATTGATGTTTCCGATTTCCTACTCTTTAGATTCACTTTGCACCAGTGTTACCCCAAGTTTCCGGGATGGGGACGGCTGGACGAGTCCCCAAGTTTCTGATTTTTGAGGCCAAATTTGGGGATGGCGGGGGGACGGCTATATAAAAAATAGGGAAAATTTAAAATATATAGGGAAATTTTAAATATTCATATGAAAACATGGATAAAGCATGCATAATATACATTATAGAACCTTAACATATAACATTTGTGTTCAACATTCTTTGTCAATACTCAATACGAATTGAAAATTCAGAATTAACATACATGAATCATGATACAACCTCCAAGTTATAATTTATAAACTTATATCAAATTACATAAGGTTATTTCCAACTCACAAATTGGGCGAACATTTGTGATTATAGTGAAGATTGTTTCACCTAGGTTATTGATTACTTGGCGCAGAACGATAATGAATGGTTGAGGTGTCTGAAGGCAGAATTATTGTAGTTTGGTGTGAGTGTGTACTACTGGAAGTAAATCCAATACTGGCGTATTGTCTGATATGGATTTGAGCAGTTAAATGTTGGGACAATTGCTGCATTCAAGGAGTTTTGGGCATCAAATTACCTTAATATTCAGCCTATTTCTAATTGTAAAGAATTGTTTAGAAAGATCAAAATCCTAAGTCTTTGTCTCTAAAACCTGTTAGTGAACAGCAAGCAAATAAATTAAAGCATACACACTTTTGGAATAAATTTTTGTTATTTTTATATATCTCTAATAGAGCAGCAAATATTTATCTTGTGAGTGTTCAAATATTGTGAAAGATATATGAAAATAATTTAAACCAATAACTCAAAAACCAGAAATCTGAAAACTATTATATATATATATTTTTTTAAATTTTAAAACATGCTTTGACGCGTCCCCAGGACGGTCGGGGGACGGTTTAGGCATCTCCCGGTCGTCCCCAGGACGACTAACCATCGCCTTTTCCCTGTCGACCGTTTCTTGTTTTGGGGACGTTTCCTAGCTGATGTTATCAATTTCAAAATTAACCTAAGCGATAAATCAATTTCAAGATCAACTTAAACATTAAGTACTAAGATCACTAAATCTCCAACACATTATTGATATACATTACTGACTCACTAACCAATACTCTCAACATTAATTTACTCATTATGTGACTGTGACCAAGCTTGGTTAGTTATGGCATGACTATCAACTAGCTTATACCAAATAATATACAAAGAATGTTATGTCTAACAGATCACTCTTGCAAAGTTGCCAGTGATATTGCCACGGAAAAGAGGATTTGTATAATTGTATTGCTTTGGTTTCAGGATTGAATATTCCTTATTAGGTAGTATACAAATGGAGTCCTTGGGTAAATAAAGAATATTCCTTATAGATATTGTAAGACTTTCCCATGAATCTAGTAAGGAACAAAGTAACACAACGTATTTGCCCTCTTCATCCATTTTGACTCCTATTGGTGCAAGTTGACTTAAAATAATATTAAAGCTATTCAAGTGATCAATAATTGAGTCTCCGTCCCTCATTTTTAAAGAATATAACTTATTTTTCATAAAAAGCTTATTAACTGGACTCTTAGATTGATACAGTGTACCTATCTTCTTCCATAATGGATTGTAGTCTTTTCCTAAAACACATTTGTCGACACAAAATTTAATAGACATAATTGGTGTTGATGTTTATGATACAGCTTCAGTTGTATTCTTCCAGCCATCTCCTTACTTCAGTTGATAAATTAAATCATAGCCCAGGGGGCTATTTAATTTATAGAGCATCATGAAGCACGATGTTTTATGAAGGTGCGATTTCCTTTCAAGGCCAACATCATGTTTCTTATGGGCGCGACTTGTTAAGAAGAGTTATGACTTCTATATGGCCGACTTCTTGCCTTAATAAGGAATCAGGTCTTTTTGGATTGTGGCCGACTTGATTGGTTATGAAGAGTCACGTCTTTCCAGCTTGTATATAATTCCATTGGTTGCACTTAATCATCACATTCCTTCATTCATTCATAAGTGCGAGTTCTCAAGAAAGGTGCGATTGGTCAAAGAGAAGATCAAAGCTTATAGAAGGCTGATATATCATCATAAAAGAGTTGTATTATTCTCTAGAGAAGTGCAGATCGAGTTTCTGTAGAAGGCTGTGATTATCATCATCAGATCGCATCATCTTGTTACTGTATTTGCATCTGATTGAGGTGCTTGTTATTGGCTTTCTTATCGGCCTATTGTAAAGGAGACATTCTTGTTGTGATTCAATATATAAGTGATATATTGTTGCTGGGTTTTTCTTCCTCAAGAGGAGGGTTTTCCCAGGGTATCTGCTGTGTTATTGTGTCTGATTTTAAATTAATTTTCTGTGCATTAAATCTGATCATAAAACTAACAATTGGATTGTAGTTCTAATTGTCTTATCTACTTTTACCAAGCCTTCACTACCTGAGGGTTTGGTCAAAGTAGTTACCACAACCTAGTGATATCTTTCCACCAAAAGATCCTCCATCTTCAACTTCCATAGTTCAAAATTTTGATCATTGAATTTGTCAATTTCAAATCTCAACATGCTAGCCATAGATTTAATATTGTTTTGCTTTCTCACAAAATCTTTCAAAGTCTTCCTTCCTTTCTAGATGTACATGAACTGCAACAAATCAACTGCTGTTAGGGTTTATCATTGCACACACTAGGGTTTTGTCATGCCCCCGCCATGATCAATTGCACCACTAAAGTACAAAAGAAACCAAGCATTGAAATGTAATAAAAAACCATATACATATTAAAATATAATTATAAATAAAAAAATATTTTTATAATCATAGTCATTGTAATATAATATTATAAATATTAAAATACATATAAAACCAATATAAAATAAAATATTAAGAAACTATATATATATATAAGAAATAAATGCAACAATTAACATAAGAAGGCAGCGATTCATATAATGATAAATGGTCAGCGATTAAAATATATCCAAAGGCAGCGATTACCTTATTGAGAAGGCAGCGACTAATATTCATTCCCAAAAGGCTACGGTTTACTAAGAGTTTAAGAAGTAGCATTTATAAATAAGCAATGAAGATTGTTAATAGCAGCTATTACTTATGGAGGGGTGTGATTAGGGGAAAGGCTGTATTTTAGTATTTAAAAAGGGCAGAAATTAAGAGAGGCATGACTGTTTGAAAGGACATCATCTTTTCTAAGAGATGTTTCTTTTTATAGAGGAATAAAGATATAAAAAGGAGAGGTGGTATGGCAAGGAGGATAATCAGGAAATGAAATGAATAAGTCTGATATGGAGAGATCAACAAATGTAATTAAAACTGCATTCAGAACAGCAGCAGTATGCAGTATGCATTTTATGTATAGATATATACACACACACACACATCCATGTAATTCATATATATATATATATACTAATTGAATATATACATGGATATATACATGTAGATATTCATGTATATATTCATATATATATATATATACTTATCCATGTATATATTCATATATATATATACTTATTGAATATATACATGGATAAGTATATATATTCAATAAGTATATATATATATATATATGCAAGGGTGATTATTGTAAGTTTAGAAACTAATTAGCTATATATATATATATATATATATATATATATATATGCAAGGGTGATTATTGCAAGTTTAGAAACTAATTAGTAATATATATATATATTATATTTGATTATGCAATTATTGAGTACTATAAGTAATTATGATTCTTTAATATAAATGTGGATAATAGATTCTTATTCGTTTGATTTACGCTAAGCAATCATATGGAGGAGAAGAGGAAATGCAAGGAAGGGGAGTAGTTACGAGATCACCATCTAAGTAGAACACCACATGCTGGATATCCAATGTGCCTGCCACTTGTGGCCAAGAGGGTGAGTGTCTGCTCTTGGGCATAGATAGGAGGATTTTCGGGCACCCTATTGCGATTTCCTTGCCAACCTCTACGATGGTTGATTGTTGGAAAAATCACAAGTCATAAGAGGATGAATAAGAAGATATGAATAGGGAGGGTAGATACAAGCACCCCACTAGGTAGACCACCCCATGCTGGATGTCCAACGTGCCTGCCACTTGGGGCCAATAGGGTGAGTGTCCGCTCTTGGGCTTAGTGTGTGGTTTGCTTCAAACCTATTGTAATTGAATACTAAAAGTAAGTATAGATGTAACATGGCTTATCTAATGAGTTATGATGATTTTACCTATTTGTACTCCTATGTGCAATTATTAACCCTAATAGAAATAATCGGATTTATGAATTTTATATGCATATGCAATATTGCCTGATATGATTGCAAGACCTAAACCAAGATTTATCTTGCTTAAAACATTTAATTGGTAAGTTATAATCCTAACTACTTTAAACTTGTGATTCTAGGGCAAGATTTAGGGTAATTCCCAAAAGGGGACATTACAGGTTTGTGCTCCCACAAAGCAGGAACTACCCAAACGACAACCTTTTTCTCTAATACCAAATGTTGGGGTTTTTAACCCTTGTTGCCGATGACCAATAGACTGGGATGATAAAACTTAAGATTATGCATTCAAATAATAGTCAATTCACAAAAACATGTACAAAAGTAAATGGAATGATATGTATCCACAGGAATTGCATGATGTGGAAAACCCTTTTGATAGAAAACTCACTAGAAAAACATGTTCACAATTATATTATTCAAAATCAAAATTGATTCAATACAAGTTCTTTGGAACTTTTTATAGAGTTTCAATCTACAAGGCATCATTGACAATTACATAGCAACAATTTACAATCCAAAACTATTCCTTTAAGCTTGTACAATTGTGTGAGTAACCTTGGCACAATTGTACAAGATGATATATATAGACATATTTATGGAAGTATCACCTGTCTAACTATCCGATCAACTCGTGGAACACCAAGAGTCATGCAACTATAATCTGACCATACATGATGTTAACACACAACATAAAACATCAAGTGTGATGTCTCCACATGGATAATCACCTTGTACACTTTGTTGCTATTGTGCACTATGAATCAGTAGTTACAACCTTGACACTATAGGTATACATGAATGTTTCTGGTATAACCAACACCACTAGCTCCTCGCTTGTGGTAGGTCACACCAACATAATATTACTCTTGATTGCTTGCGATACCTTGTACCATCTTTCAAGAGATTATACTACTCCTAGATTGTATTGCATGAACTCTAGTTTTGCTACATGTGCTTTTGCATCATTGTCCAACTCCAACAAACACTAATTACATATGCAGTCGTGAGTTCTTCTTCAAAACTCTTGTAGTTGTTGTCACACCACCAACACATGTAAACCAACATTTATGATTTATCGCAAAACTTGCAACATTATTATCATAAACAAATCATTATGTCTACTATACCGCATCATTTGTAACTTCATTGCATATCACCACAATTAAGTATGAAGACAAAATCTTCTTACAAGGACTCTCAGTAGGTGAATATCACCCAAGTCCCAACAATACCACTATGCAACATGTCATCGGGCATGCAGAGCAAGCTTTGACCTTCTCTTCTCTTCTCACATATAGAGTTAATGTAAATAACATTGTTCATGCATACCTAATTTGCTCTCCATTCTTGTTCAATATTTTGTTTTTCATTCATTTTCAATTCAAATCTGCAATTGTTATAATGATTTAGCTTATAGTACATTGAAGTTCGAACAATTTATAGTATACCTCCATAGATACTTATGGATCTAGGTTAAATGCACCTTGAGGAACTTCGTTACTCATAGTCATAGATAAGGGACAATTTATGGTTCTTATCTTTATAAATTTGGTGTATGATATTATGCTCTAGGCATATAGGATTAACCATGAGGCTTGTCTTTGGCTCTTGTTTCCAGAATATGTTCTATTGAATTGTGAGCTACCATGTAATTAGATGATCATTGGAGTAGTCCTCAGTTTTGAGTTTAATCTTCAGATTTGTGGTCCTTTGTTCCTTTATTGATATGCATGTACTTATTACGAAAAATATAACACATAATGGTTACCAAGATATTCGATAATTACAAAGGAGTGAAAGCATCCTTAAATAAGAGTTACAAACACTTTATCCAGAAAGGATAAGAGCGACAACTAATAAAGCCAAAGTATGAGGACTTTACTTAAAGAATAAAGAATATTCCTAAAGTCTATCCTAAAGATTAATTGACCATTATATACTAAATATTACATTAATACTTTAATACCCTCCTTTAATGGTCAATCTACTAATTACACTGAGCTTATCTTGAAATTTGACAAATTTGTGAGGACCCAACGACTTGGTAAGAATGTTTGCGGTTTGATCCTTAGAAGGACAATACTACAACATTGTTGATCTGTATCCTACAAGTTGCTTGATGAAATGACAATGAAGCTCCACATCTTTGGTATGCTCATAGAAGATTGGATTCTTGGCAAGATTTAGCACCCCTTGATTGTTACAGAACAAGGGTGAAGGCCCTGCTTGAGGCATCTTTATGTTTGAAAGCATCCTTCTCAGCCATACTGCCTCACATGTTGCTTTTACTATTCCTCGATACTTTGCTTCTGTTGAGGAAAGAGCTACTGCATGCTGTTTCTTGTTGGTCCATGTGATTGCACTCGTGCCAAGGTTGAAAACATATTCAAAAGTGGATTTTTTGTTGACAATTGAACCTGCCCAATCTATATCAGTGAACCCAACCAGCCTAGGATCTTTGCTTCTGGTATACACAATGCCAAAGTTAAGTCTCCCTTTCACAAATCTCAACACCCTCTTTTCTGCAACCCGATGTTCTGCTTTTTAGGTTGTCATGAATTTGGAGATGAAACTCATAGCAAAGCTCAAATCAGGTCTAGTCTCTATAAGATATATAAGGCTGCCCACTAGTTGATTGAATGTTGACTCATTTAGTACATTTGAGTCTGTTTTGGCTGAAAGTTTCAACCCTTTCTCCATAGGTGTAGATGAGATTTTGCAATTTATCATTCTAAACTTGTCGAGCAAACTCTTGGCATATTTGGATTGAGAAATAAAAATCCCACCACATTTTTGCCAAGCTTCTACAC
Organism: Sequoia sempervirens; assembly: GCA_007258455.2. NCBI lineage: Eukaryota > Viridiplantae > Streptophyta > Pinopsida > Cupressales > Cupressaceae > Sequoia > Sequoia sempervirens. Next base: position 416,659,185 of record VDFB02000015.1, read on the forward strand.
CTAGGTAGTAATGTAGGAGGTCTAGATCAATCATGTCAAAAATTGTACTTAAATTACATTTGATTTGTTCAATCAAATGTGCCTCAGTACTTGTAATAATGATATCATCTACATAAATGACTAGTAAAATGATCTCACTGCCTACACTTTTGATGTACAAATTTGGATATGAAGGTCTCTATTGGAATCCTTGTTCAACCAAATACCTATCAATTGTTATGTACCATGCCTTCGGTGCTTGCGTCAAGCCATATAGAGCTTTCTTCTACTTGCATACTTGATGCTCCTTTCTCGCAACTTGAAAACCCTAAGGCTGAGACATGTACACTTCTTCCTCCAAGTCACCATTGAGGAAGGCACTTTTTACGTCCATTTGATGGACTTTCCAGCCAAACTAAGCTACTATGGCTAGAACAAAACAAATGATGCTCATCTTTGCTGTAGGAGCAAAGGTCTCGTCATAGTCAATGCCTTGTCTTTGTTAGAACCCTTTAGCTAGCAACCTTGCTTTGTATTTGTCAAGTGTACCATTAGTTTTGTACTTGACTTTGTACACCCATTAGGTTTCTTCCCTAGTGGAAGATCTGAAAGATCCCAAGTCTTATTTTTCATTAGACTCTTATGTTCAATTTCCATGGCCTTTTCCCATTCAAGTTTTCCTTTTGGCTCCACAAATTCTTGGGGCTCATAAACTCCCTAAAAATTGGCCATAAGAGTAAAGTTAATTGTGCTCTTTGTTCTTGATGATTTGTCCTAAATCATTTCTTCATCACGAACATCTCAAATGATGATTTCCCACCACTTTGGTATCTTCTTGGAAGTCTCTTCTGCCAAACTAGTGTTGTCATGATGACTTGGACTTCTCATTTCTGTGTCATCTGAATGTTGATCTAGGATGTCATTAAGAATGTTTGGAAATTTTGGTACTGTTATCTGCTTAGGAGACCCTCATGCTCAAAATCCTCCCCTCTTTCAGGTGAAGTTTCGTGAAGTTTAATACCAAAATCCTTAGCCACAATAGGTTGTTCTTCAGTAATTTTGTACTTTGGAGAGAGTTGAAAGGGCCCAGTTTTCTCATCAATTACAACATCCCTACTAAAAATCAAGCGCTCAGTGTCCACATCAATTAGCCGGTAGGCTTTATGATTGTCATTGTACCCTGTAAGCATTAATTTCTTATCGTTAGGGTCTAACTTAGTTCTCTTTTCATCTAGAATCTAGGCATATGCTAGAGAACCAAAGACCTTAAGATGGCTCACTTTGGGTTTCCTCCTGGACCGTGCTTCTTTTGGGGTTTTCTCCTTCATTTACTATGTTGAAGACTTGTTGAGTAGATAAATTGTAGTGTAAATTGCCTGAGCCCAAAACTTCTTGGGAACACTCCTATTCTCCATTATACATCGGGCCATCTTCGTAATTGTACAGTTCCTTCTTTCAACTACTCCATTTTGTTGTGGAGTATAGGGTGTTGTGTATTGCCTCTTGATTTTGTGTTTAGCACAAAATTTATTGAACTAGTTTGAACATAATTCACCTCCATTATCATATCTAAGAGTTATGATGTCACATCTTGACTCTTTCTCTACTAATGCTTTGAACTTTTGGAATTCATTAAACACATGATTTTACTTTTAGAAAATACACCCACATTTTTTCTAATGAAATCATCTACAAATAAAAGAAAATACTTGGCACTAGCGGGTGATGCCATATTCATTGGTCCACAAATGTTTGGATGAACTCGCTGTAGGACTCTCAAGGTTCTCCAAGCCTATCTGTTTGAAAAAGGAGTTCTGTGTTGCTTCCTTGCTTGGCAAGCTCTGCAAACACCCTGTATTTGTTTCTAGATGTTAGGTAAGCCCTCTACGAAATTCTCTAGAGCCAACTGAAAGAGGTTGGATAAGTTGAGGTGCCCATACCGTTGATGCGATAATGTATTGATATCAAATGCGGTCTTGGCTGCAAATGCATGCTTCTGAACATGTCGATTATCAACAAGCCAATACAAACCTTGATCTTCGATACTAACAACGATAGTTTTCTTGGATCCCTTATCAACAATATAGCATTTGTGTTTGCTAAATATGACATCCAAATTGGGACTACGACACATTATTTGACTCACAAAGAGCAAATTGAGCTCCATTCGTGGAACATAGTACGCATTGAGAAACATGAGATTTTTTCTTCTAGAAGATATTTGCACATTTGCTATGCCAACAATTGTGTACTCCTCACCACCACCAAAGATCATTGAATTTGAGCAAGCCGGTGTACTCTGTGAACCAATCTTTTCTATGGGTGAAATGTTGAGATGCTCCAAAGGAAAACTCTATGTACCACGCAGATGACTTTGATTGATTTGCTGGTCATTTGGCCATGTAAGCATAGAAGGCTGACTCTTCCTTAGAATGCTTTGCGACATGAGCCTTTGATAGAAGGTTAACTCCTTAGAATACTTCTTCATGTGACCCAATTTATCACAATAGTAACATGTGATATTTTTTATATTCTTTGAAGTATCTACATTATTCCCTTGACCTTTCTTTTGTGGGCATTTGCCTTTGTCCTTGGCTGCAAATGCTTGTTCCATAATCTGTGTATCATTGGTGCTACCAAAATTTTTCTTCCATTTGTCCTACTTCAAAGACTTATTTCATAGCTCCTCGAAGTTTAGGTCAACACTAGTAGATGTGATATCGAGTGTCTCAATAAAATGTTCATAGGTTCGTGGTAAGATTTTTAGCATAATAACCACCATTTCTTCTTCCATCTTTTGATCTATGGTAGACAATTGATCTCTACTGTCCTTGATTTTAAGGAAATGCTCCTGCAAGGATGTTGTCTAATTCATCCTAATTGAAAAAAACATATTTTTCAAGAAGGCGGCCTTGCTTTTATCTAACATCTCGTACAGATCTCGCAGGTGCTTCCAAATTTTTGCAAAGGTTTTGCCTATCTGTACTTCAGGAAGCATCTCATTGGTCACTAATAGCTTTATCAACATGACAACTTCTCTATGACATCCGTTGAACTTTTATTGCTCTTTACTTGCAACCGCTAGCTGAGTCTTAGTATTGATGATGATCTTATTGTGGCATCTGTACTCAAAGATCTTGAGCATTTGTTCCTTCCATGTGTTGTATTTGCCATTGAAGTGTTTGATACCTTCTAACATAATGTTGGGTAATGAAGCCATCTTCCCTCTGCAAGGTGTATTTACGGAGTAAGAACAAAAAAATTGCCTTTTTGATGCAGGAGCATCCCTAGTTGTAAAGCAATCTTGTATCGGCCACAAACATTTCTTTTCCTGCATTTCAGTTTGTAGCAGTTTCAATAGTTCATTCTGCATTTCACCACATTGTCATTTCTTAGCTTGCGGAGAAGGATATAGTTTCTACACGAGGCCATCTACATCATATCCAGATTTCAGGAAGTTTGCATAAAGTTATCGCTGTCAGAATTTCATTGTTAATTCATAGACAAAGCATTTGTGGCTGACTTGGTCTAGAATTCATTGTGCGGACCTATTCTGGAGTGTGTAGAGCTTAATGGAACATCATACAAGCATTTTGGGTCCAAGGGGATCTTTCTTGGAGATCCACAATACATTTCATTTTGTGAAGGATTATCTTTCATGTTTTAAGGCTGACCTACACGCTTGATCATTCATTGGGGTTTGTAAACCCTTGAGGCTGATGTGGACCATTTTTGGAGTTTATTTAAGATCATTTGTAATCATTTGGAAAGCAGTCTGTTAGTTAATCAAGTAGATCATTAGAAATAGTTTGCAATTCAATCCAACCTTCTAGGTTGAGGACTGTAATAAGGCCTTGAGCCAATTGTAATATCTGAATACCCTTGCGGCAAGCCTATGAGTCCTAGTTGTTCCACATATAAGGCATATGATGCATGTAAGATTGCTAATTGCTGATCCAATAAAAATCTATTTCTAGAGTATTTCAAAGTTGATTTCTGCCGTGTTGACTGTAAGTTGCACGATTGGACAGTTCTTTCTGGACCCTCCATTCGTGACTGCACCAAGTGGTATTAGAGCAAGTTTGCGAGTCCTAAAGGCATTCCTTGTGGTGAACAAATTGCCGACCTGAGACAGGCTGCATGTGTCTTCAACTAATCACCAACTGTGAGGTAGTTGAAACCCTTGTATCTAGATTGCCGAATTGAGGCAGTTTCACCAGATCCAAGGAGAGAGATCCCACCAAGGAGGGCGCCTGCTATGGTGAATGTTGCTGGAAGCATGGATGAAATGCTAGAGATGATGTGAGCAATGCGAGTCCGATTAGATGTTGTAGAAGTGTTGTCCCTCATTTTTGACTTGTTAAAAATTGGGATAACCTATCAAAATTTTGATAAAATTTGAAGATTTTATCTTCTAAGGCACGTTTTACGAGGTGCAAAGGTTAGAAAATTTCAGTTTTGGGTCTATAGTCCTTTTGGCTAACATTTTTCACTCACTCGTCCGTTTTTGTGAAATTCTGAGTCATTTTTAGTGTCTTTTTGACCAAAATTGGGTTTTTTAGGCAACTCAGCAGAATAGGGAAATTTAAGCCTAAGAGCAAAATTGTTAAAACTTCCAAAAGTTCCGAAATTGCTAAATGTCCAAAAAATCCCGACTGCCAAAATATAAAATTTGCTAAAACTTCCAAAAGTTCCGATTTTGCTTAAGTTGTCTAAAAATACCTATTTATATTAAAATGAAATTGTCAAATGAGCTAAAAGGTCTGATTTCTTCTATTTGACAAAATATAAAATTGCTAAAGTTATCAAAAAACCCGAAATGCAAGTAAAGGGCATTTTTGAAGTTATTTGTTATATTTTTCACTTGCAATGAGCATCAAAAAACCTGAAATGAATTTCAAAAAACTTGAAATGAATTTTGCAAGTGTTTTTGTGAATTTTAAAGCTTGCTATTGCTCATATGTACCCCGATTGAAGAGATTTTGGCATGAAGAACACTTGGCAAGGTCTGCAACTTTATTAAATTCCCCATTTTTGCTCTACCATTGCCCCATTTTTGCAGATTTGAGTTTGTTCAAGGCGCTTTTTATTTTTCTGTTTTTGTTGCTTTAAATCTTTTGTTCTTGAGTTGCCTTTCTATGGAGATTGAGATTGCATATTATAAAAAAGTGTATGGCTGAAAATGTGTTTTTTCACTCCACACGCCCTTCATTCATAAAAACGTTTTTCTCTCTCTTTCATTCGCCTTTCCATTTCGTTTTTCATTCACTTGCCTTCATTTCATATTCATTTGCCATTACCATTTTTCTTCATCATCATCATCATTTTTTACAAAAATGATGCCCTTGGCTGAAAATCGGGTTTTCATAATCTGATTACAAATAGGAGATTTTGACCAAGGTTACAAGTTAAAATGATAAACTTGCAATGACCTCTTATTTTTCCCACTTTGCACTTAAACTTGCAATGGCTTCCAAAAATCCCGATTACATTATACCTTACTTGCTGTTAGCCTTCCAAAACCCGAAATTCACTTGTGAGCCCATTTTTCATCAAATTATCCCTTCCCTTGTCAATCTTGTTTACACACATGATCTATCAAACCAATAAATCAAGGCATGGGCATTGTTTTATAACAATTTCATCTTGAATAAGGTGTTATGGGTTCTTCATCAATGAACAAAAGAAGAAGAGATACAACAGTAATTCATGGAGCAGCTCGAAGGTCAATAATCCTCATGAAACCATCTAGGGACAAAGTAAATCAAGCATGGAAAAAGGACGCAACGAAGAGAAGAACTTCCTAAAGAAATGGTGCTACTCCAAGCCTGTGATAAGGTTGCAGTTGCCAAGAACACACTAGGCCCTGATCCAGTTGAGTTGCAAGAAATTATCAGCAAGTTCTCATCTTTCAGAGCTAGGAACGAGACAAGTTGAAAATATTAGGTTGTTTTATGTATTTTACTTTCGACAAAGTATATGTAAAAACAAATTTTGCAATTGCAAGTGTTCTTTTCTTGCAGTTTTGGAAAATGTAATTACATGTAAGTTCTTACAAAACAAATCACAATATGGATTGTAATTTTGGAATAAGTCAATTGCAAGTAGTTGGCCGGTTGAGAGATTTTCTCAAGTTTGTTGAGATCCTCCCACTTTTTCCTCTAGACCTCTCTCCTATAAATACTTGAGAGGGTCCATTGTAATCTTGGATCTTTTTGGCAAGCAAGAAAACTCTGCAGAATTTTGTACTCATAAAGACTTTGAGCTTTATAATTACAAGTTCATTTTCAAATAATATCAAAGAGTTGCAGATTTCAGACTTTGTGTTGAATTCTCACTTTGTGTCCATGTGTTCTTATGTCATTTTGGGGCATTGCTTTGTGATCATTTGAAAATTGAGAAAGATTGCTAGGGAGAGCTTCAATTAATATATTTTCAGACTTTATTTTTAGACTTTGTGCTGTCAATATTGAAGATTGAATTCATAAATTAGAAGTTAAGAAGAATTGCAAGTCTTTGTGCTCGTGACGATTCTCATTTAGAGTAGTTAATAGATGCATCATAGTTACAGACTTTGTGCTGTTTTATGTTGTATATTTTCATTAAGTAATCATTCTAAAAAGGGTAGATAGGATCTCATTCCTCAAGACTTTGCGCTTGTTGGTTATTTTCCCATCCCGGAGGAAGTGACGGAAGTCTTTGCGCTTTCAGGAAACTTTATTTCCTCTTTCTTGATTTCACTGCATAGCCGCTGTAATAAGTTTTATTTACTATTTCTTTTCTGCGAAGTGAAAAGAATATAATCTTTCCTGAAATAAGAGGAACAATTGCTGTCCTACCCATATTAGTTTTGTTTAGCTAAAGGGGGAGCCTTCCTTTAATTAGGAGAGTTTAATCTCACGTACTGTGGTTGAAACCACAATTTTGTATGCTTTCACAAGAATACAAAATTTTCAACCAACAAGAAGATAGAAGGTGACGTTTAAACCCTAGACATGAAGATGAAAGTGATGATGAAGTAGATCACGTTGCAAATCACAATGAAGAAATCCTAGATGATGAAGAAGAAGATTCAGGTCAAGTGAAGATGTTGAAAGCTATTTCCAAGATTGGTAAGCAACCTAGATTGAAATTCAAAATTATGCGGGAAATTTAAACCCCGAGGAATTGATTGATTGGATCAATGATATGGAATAATACTTTGAATATGAAGAAATTGAAGGTCCGGAAAGAGTGAGATTTGTGAAAACTAAGTTGAAAGGACATGTTGCTATATGGTGGAAAGAAGTTTTGTTGGATAGAAATAGAAGAGGAAAGGAGAAAATCATAAAGTAGGATAGGATGGTGACAAAGTTGAAGAATCAATTCATACCTATTGATTATGAGCTTGAATTGTTGAAAAGATTGCAGAACCTGAGACAAAAGGAGAGATTTGTGAAGGAATATACTGAAGAATTTTACAAGATGATCATTAGAGCTAGACATAGTGAAGCAAGCAAAGAGAAAGTTGCGAGATACATCAATGGACTGAGAACAAACATTCAAGAAGAATTGAGCCTGGTGAAGATGATATCAGTTGAAAAAGCATACCATTTTGCGCTGAAGGTAGAAGAAAAGTTGAACAAGAAATTTGAACAAAGGTAGAGAAGTGCATGAAGAAGATTCCAGAGGAGTGGATCATAGTCCGGAGAGAGAAGACCTTATGCAGAGCAAAACAAGGATGGAAAACCCTACTACAATGAAGAGAAGGACAATAATTCATACCGCAGAGGAAGAGAGGACAAAAATTTCTGCCGTAGTGATAGAGGTCATAATTCCTACTGTAGTGATGGATATAGGAGAGATGAAGGAAGATCTGAGAAGAGACCATTCAAGGGAACTTGTTTCAAGTGTGGAGGTGAAGGACACAGAGCATTTGAATGCCATCAAGGAAGTATCAGTAAAGGAACTAAGCATACCGGAAGAGCAGCTTATGTGGATGAAGAACCTATTGGATCCCCTATTTCAGTTGGGAAACCAAAGAAAGGTGAATCATTGGTGATAAGAAGAGCTTTGATACATGAAGAAGTGATTGAGGAATCACCGCAAAGGAAGAGTTTGTTCAAGACAAGATGTAAATCCGGAGGAAAGGTATGTAAAGTTATTGTCGATAATGGTAGCACTGATAACCTAGTTTCAGAAGAGATGGTAACCATGTTGAATTTGAAGAGATTGAAACATCCAAACCCCTATAGGATAGCATGGATTCAAGATAAGCATAAGATATTGGTGAATGAGCAGTGTTTGGTGAAATTTCATATAGGATCATATAAGGATGAAGTGTTGTGTGATATTATGCCCATGGATGCATGTCATTTATTGTTAGGAAGACCATGGCAATATGATAGAAAAGCAATTCATGATGGAAGAAGGAATACTTATATTGTGACATCAAATGACAAGAGAATTAAATTAATACCTTTGGAGAATGAGGACAAAAAGGAAGTATGTGGCATTGCCAGACTATGTTTGGTAGATGGAAGAAAGTTTCTGGATGGACTGAGGCATGAGAACATGTGTTTTGCATGAATTCCAAAAAAGAGTGGCAAACCAGAGGCAGAGAATTCTACTACAGAGAATGAAGAAGTAGTAGAACTGTTGACGAAGTATGAAGATATTATATCAAAGAATGTACCAGATGGATTGCCGCCAGTTCAGAGCATTAGTCATCATATAGATCTAATTTTGGGAGCAAGTTTTCCAAACAAGGCAACACATAGGATGACACTTTCAGAGAATGCAAAATTGAATTGACAGATACATGAGTTGTTGAAGAAAGGATTGATCAGAGAGAGCTTAAGCCCATTCGCAATACTTGTTGTACTTGCACCAAAGAAAGATGGAGAGTGGAGTATGTGTACAGACTCAAAAGCAATCAATAGGATCATTGTCAAGTATAGATTCCCATTGCCAAGGATGGATGACATTATGGACTGTTTGAGTGGAGCAAAGTATTTCACAAATATTGACCTAAAGAGTGGATATCATCAAATGAAAATCAGAGAAGGAGATGAATGGAAGATTGCTTTTAAGACTAATGAAGGATTGTATGAGTGGTCAACAATGGCTTTTGGATTGACCAATCCACCTAACACTTTCATGAGATTGATGAATGAAGTATTGAAGAAATTCTTGGGTAAGTTTGTCATTGTTTACTTGGATGATATTCTAATTTTCAGTAAGACTAGAGAAGAACATTTGTGGCACATTAGACAAGTATTGTAGAGGTTGAGAGAAGAGAAGTTGCTGATTAATGTCAAAAAGTGTAGCTTTATGAAGACAAAGTTGGTATATTTGAGTTTTGTCATTTCTGTTGGAGGATTGAAGATGGACCTTGAGAAGGTTAGAGCAATTGTTGAGTGGCCTACACCAGTAAATATTGGAGAGGTAAGATCATTCCATGGATTGACTAGTTTCTACCGAAAGTTTATCAGAAGCTTTAATAGCATTTGCACACCCATGATAGAAACAATGAGAGGGGATAGGAAAAACTTTAAGTGGATGTCTGGAGTGCAAAAAAGTTTTGAATTGCTGAAACAAAAGGTGATAGAGCAACCAGTGTTCGCATTGCTTGATTTTGACAAAGTATTTCAAGTTGATTGTGATGCTAGTGGAAATGCAATTGGAGCAGTGTTGAGTCAAGAAGGAAGACCCATAGCTTATTTTAGTGAGAAGTTGAATGATGCTAGAAGGAGATATTTAGTTTATGATCAGGAATTCTATGCCATAATTCAAGCCTTGAAGAAGTGGAGACATTACTTGGTTCCTAAGGAGTTTGTGTTGTACACTTATCATCAAGCTTTATGTAGTATTTGAATAGTCAAGGGAAGTTGAACCAGAGACATATGAGATGGGTTGAGTTCTTGCAGAGTTATACGTGTGTGTTGAAGCATAGGAGTGGCAAGTCAAACAAAGTTGGAGATGCATTGAGTAGGAGGAGGAATTTGCTGACAGAGGTGAGGATAGAAGTATTGGGTTTTCAGTAATTGAAGCACATGTATAAGGATGATCTAGATTTGCTGAAGCATGGAAAGCATGTAAGGAACCGATCGTGACAGACCGGAGCCAATGGTTGGATTATTTCATTCAAGAATATATGTTGTGCAAAGGAAATCTATTGCGTATTTTGAAGAGTTCAATGAGGGAGAATTTGATCAAGGAGAAGCATAGTGGAGGACTAGCATGAATTTTGGAGTTGATAAGACAATAGCTGTAGTAAGTGAACACTATTTTTGGCCACGGATATATAAGGATGTCAAGAAGCATGCTTAGAATTACAGAATTTGTCGAGTAGCCAAAGGGAGTAGTCAGAATATTGGATTGTACAAACCTTTGACAATACCAAAGAGACCTTGGGAAGACATAAGCATGGATTTCATATTGTGATTTCCAAGAACATAGAGAGGACATGATTCTATAATGGTGGTAGTAGATAGATTTTCTAAAATGGCACATTTCATTCCTTGCAAGAAGACTAATGATGCTGTGCATATTGCTGACCCATTTTTCAAGGAGATTGTGAGATTGCATGGATTACCTAAGAGTATAGTTTCAGACAGGGACACCAAGTTCATTGGATACTTTTGGAGGACATTGTGGAAGAAGATGAAGACAAACTTGAAGTTTAGTTCAGTATATCACCCACAAACAGATGGACAAACAAAAGTGGTGAATAGGAGTTTAGGCAACTTGTTAAGATGTTTGGTTGGAGATAAGGCAAGAAATTGGGATATAGTTCTACTGCAAGCAGAGTTTGCATACAATAATTCAGTAAACCGGAGCACAAGGAAGACACCATTTGAGATTGTGACAGGAATACATCCCAAAGGAGTTGTAGAGCTCAGAGACATCAGTATGGAGAATAAGAGGAGTGCAGAAGCAGAAGAGTTTGCAGGATTCATGGAAACATTGCATAGTCAAGTTTGGAAACACTTGGAGGACATGTACAGTAAGTATAAGAAGGCAAATGAGAAGAGGAGACATAAGGAGTTCGCTGTTGGAGATGAAGTTATGGTATATCTTAGGAAGGAAAGGTTTCTAATAGGTACATACAATAAGTTGAAGATGAGGAAGATTGGGCCATGCAAGATTCTCAGGACGTTTGATTTTGGAAATGCATATGAAGTGGAGTTATCAGAGACACTTGGTATATCACCTATTTTCAATGTTGCAGACATCTGTGAGTGGCATGAAGGACAGTCAAGTGACAGTAGCACCAAAGTTGATTTGAAGGACCAATTACCACATCAATCACCAGAGGAGATTGAGCAGACCTTGGATACTAGAACTGGAAGGAGCATTAGAAACAAGCAGTACAAGGAATATTTAGTAAAGTGGAAACGTAGACCAGTGGAGGATTCCTCATGGATTTCTTAGGTTGAGGTGGACCACTTTGGTTTTTCTCTAGCCCCTGAAAAGTGAGGGACTCACTTTTCTTCCAACCCCAAGTGTCTGATGCAAGAGCATCCTTGGTTGTAAAGCAATCTTGTATCAACCAAAAACATTTCTTTTCTTGCATTTCAATCTGTAGTAGTTTCAACAGTTCATTCCACATTTCACACCATTGTCACTTCTCAGCTCGCAGAGCAGAATATAGTTTCTACACGAGGCCATCTACATCATATCCAGATTTTAGGAAGTTTGCATTTGTTTGCAGAAACGTTATCGCTCTCAAAATTTCATTGTTAATTCATAGACAAAGCATTTGGGGCTGACCTGTTCCAAAATTCATGGTGCAGACTTGTTCCGGAGTGTGCAGAGCTTAATTGAACATCATACAAGCATTTTGGGTCCAAGGGGATCTTTCTTGAGATCCGCAATGCATTTCTTTTCGTGAAGGATTATTTTCCATGTTTTAAGGCCGACCTACACACTTGATCATTCATTGGGGTTTGTAAACCCTTGAGGCAAACGCAGATGATTATTGGAGCTGGAGATTCATATTTAAGATCATTTGTAATCATTTAGAAAGCAGTCAGTTAATTAAGTACATCATTAGAAATAGTTTGCAATTCAATCCAGCCTTGTAGGTTGTGGACTGTAATAAGGCCTTGAGCCAATTGTAATTTTCGAATGCCCTTGCGGCAGGCCTGTGAGCCCTAGTTGTTTCGCATATAAGGCATATGATGCATGTAAGATTGCCAATTGCTGGTTCAATAAAGATCTATGTTTGTAGAGTATTTCTATGTTGATTTCTGCTGTGTTGACTGTAAGCTGCACGGTTGGACAGTTCTTTCTGGACCCTCCATTCGTGACTGCACCACTTTTTGCTGAAAACCTAGCCTCCTTGAAAGAAGACTAGAAATATATTTTTAGGAAAAGCAATTGAAAACCCTAGGCATCACTCAAACAACCATGATTCTGTAGAAAAACGTTCAAAAATAACAGAAAATCACCATGTTTTTTAAAAAAATCATAAAGAAACTGGTCTGAAATGCACCAAAAAGTTAAAAACCCTAGGCATGCAAAATAGACCATGATTTTTTCTAAAAAACATCAAAAAACTGATCACAAATAGCACAATTTGATCTAAAAATTGCCAAAAAATCTGTTCTTGCCTACAACCCTAAATACCCACAATTTTTAGGTATGTAAACAACAAAAAGATCCCACAATTTTATGGAAGAATCGTCAAAAACTCCTAGAAAACCTGTTGGCTGTGATTTTTATAGAAAAAAGGCATGCATTTCTGGAACAAATCGGCATGATTTTGCAAATGTTAAAAAACCTGCAAATTTTCAAAAATGGGTGCAATTTTTCACCAAATTTTGTTGTGATCTTTAGAAAGAAAATATCCTACAATTTTGATTGAAACTAGGTTGCGATTTTCAGAAAAAGAAAAGAAATTGCGATTTTCACCTTCAACAAGCCCATGATTTACATCAACAAAAAATCACAGTTTTTTATTGAAATCCTAATTGATTCCATATGACATTGTACTATACTGTACAATGTCCTTTTGATACTGTTTGCACTTACGTGTGTTCCTTGAATTGTCACTGCCAGTAGCAGTCCGTAGATCTTCATGTATTCACCTATTTCGAAGTTGAGTTGGGCTTATAATACCATATCACGAAAAATATAACACATACTGATCATCATAAAAAATCGTAATTTTTTTTGAAACCCTATTTGATTCCGTATGACGTACTGTACTGTATGATGTCCTTTTGATACTATCTGTGCTCACGTGTGTTCAATAATTACAAAGGAGTGAAAGCATCCTTAAATAAGAGTTACAAACACTTTATCTAGAAATGATAAGAGTGACAACTAATAAAGCAAAAGGATAAGGACTTAACTAAAAGAATAAATAATATTCCTAGAGTCCATCCTAAAGACTAATTGACCATTACATACTAAATATTACAATAATGCTTTAATAGTACTCACCATTTTTGTGGTTTGGTTTTTTATGATTTCCAGACATAAATAAAATCTCCTTTGTTTTATCTTTCATCTTGCGGAACCCTCCAATGGACCTATTGCCCTGTTCAGAATTACCCCATAGCATTTTGTTCTTGTGGATACCAGTAATGTTTTTGTATCTTCCTGACATACATATTTGCAGTAATGGAAAATATCAATTTGTGATTCTGTTTACATGTGTAGTCCATGGATGAATGGTTTCTCTTTATGTCAATACACATAACGTTCAGTTTTTACTCCTTGCAAAGAGATCATTGCTTTTAATTCCATTGTTATCATTGGATGTTTTTTGTCACTAAGAATGATGGAAAGGTTTGTTGTACACTGACATATGTGTGAAATCTTTGTGAATTTGAACAGTCTGCAGAGGACCATTTAACTCAAGTTGTGGAAAATGCAAGTGACAAAGCTTTTGCTGAGGTACAAGAAAATCCCCAAGAACTTGAAGTAGTTCAGAAAAGTAAGTATCTATCTCTATTTGCACATTGAGTTTGCTGGGTAAAGAGCAATGTACTGTAAATAGTGAAGCCAAATAGGAAATATGGTTCTGGAATTCATTCCATGTGTTATTTGCAGTAAAGGAAAAGGATGTTTTCTTGATACTTAAAAGATGCCATTTTTCTTTTGCAGAAATTTATTCTTTAGGTGCTTGTGATTCTAGTTCACGATGCTCTATTTTAAAAAAATGTCTATTTCTAAATGGATAAGTAAATCAAATGATGTCTAGAATGATGATTGAACAGAAAGTCAACCTTCTTATACATTGATGTGACATGCAAAGATCCATTTTTATTCTATGTTATCTCTTCTTTCAAAGATACAACTATGTTAAGAGCCCTTTGCACAGAGAGAGTCAAAGAAACTTATTGGAAATTGAGTCATTGCACATAATAAGGCTGGGGTATTGTATGGAGGATTTAAAAATTGTTCTCTTGGCAAGAACTAAAAACAAAAAAAAGTTTGACATTTGTGCTGTGAATACAGTCAACATATATTAAGTGTCAATCATCAACATGTTTATGTTTGAATGCAGTGGCAGAGTCAGAGTCTCTCTCATCATGGCTTCAGGTATACAACAAGGAATTTATTCATACACTCTCATTTTCAGAGCACGAAGCATTTGATCACCCTGTTGCATGTAAGTTAAGAAAACAACAGTCACGTGGTGTATATATTTAGTTACCCGGTAGACTGGGGTGGAGGGTTGCTATTCTGTAAAGTTCCTTTCTTTTGAGCTTTCATTCAATAAATATTTTTATGAATAGCTTAGTTGATATGTGCAATGGGTAATGAAGATGATTAAAGAAAATTAAATAGTACAAAAGCTGGCAAATAATTCTGTTTTTTCTTTTTACTCACCGTTCTCCCTTTTGTCAGGCCTTCTGCTTGTATCGTCCAAGGACGAAAATCCTGTTAACAAATTTGTAGACCTCTTCAATACAAATCAGCTTCCATCTCTTTTAAATGAAGGTGCAATGGATCCAAAGATATTGAAGCATTATGTGTTAATACACGACAATCAGGATGGACCAGCAGACAAGTATTTTAGCCCCATGATTATTTTCTATGTTGTAGAATAGACATTAATTGTCATTGATCGATCTTTTCAAAGCTTTTGGATTAAGCATTTTCAATAAATGATACATATACCACAAGCATAAGGTTTATTAGACTAAATCTGAATAAATCCTCTATCTTGCATGCTACTCTTTGAATAACAGACGCATTCCTTTAACTGCCAATGCTAGTTCTAATACATCCTGCCTCATCTGGAAACAAAAAAGAAAGCATATATATATATATATATTTTCCTGCATGTTGCTTGTTTCTAAACCAATAACATATATCGGTGATCAAAATATTTTGTTATTACTTATAAGATGTCTTTATTATCTTAAATGGAAATATAATACAATTTACAAGTGTTAGCAAGATTCACATTTGACCCAAAGTGGTTAGTGATACATTTAAAAATATTATCCAGGATCCTTAATAGTTATAAGTTATTGCTGTGGTTTTAACATTAATGGGGCATTTTCATATTGAAGTAAAGATAGTATAACTTGGCTTTGCAAGGCTAATATAACTAAAGAGGACTAATAGTAATATTTGATAAATAACTGCTTGGAAGCTAGGCAGTTTAATCACAATGATATGTTATTAACATGATATAGTCAAAAAGGTTTAGTGGTGCAATGGTGAGTATAGTTTTAGGGGAGAGGCCGCAGTTTCAATTCACTTAAAGAAAGAAAGAAATTGTATTGATATCTACTGATGACCAAAAGTAGGTCAGTGGAACTCGAAAAATACATTCAGTTACAATAAAGTACTAAGAAGACTCTACACTAAAGGGTACTTTTCATACACACAAAAATAACAGTTCATAGAAAGGATGTGAAATGAGGTGCTGCAAGAAAAAGCTGTAGGCGGTGGTGAACGATTAGTATTCTGGAAACGGTATCAGATTGTATCAGAAAATGGTGGAAGCTGAGTTAGAGTTTGTGGCCTGATTTTTAAAACCAACAGGAAACAAATAATTTGCTAAGGGATGGCCATGGGAAAACATTAGAAATGATTTCAAAACAATTTAGGGGAACTGAAGACTAGGGAATGATTGATAATAGCAGCAGGAAAGATACACTAATAAATGGCAGCAAAAATCTTTGAAAAAATGCAGGATATTCAGTATGTGTTCAGCAATGGGAAATCTCGAGGAACATGATGCAATTATGATGGTGGAAACTCAATGTGGGAATGTAAATGCAGAATAACAATGTGGCACACAAATGAAACTAGGGTTGGGATGAGTGGAAATGAAACAGATGCACTGTGGATTGGCACAAAAAATTGAGAGAACACTGATAATAGGAGTGAGGGAATGGAGTTTAATTGGCACAAATATTTTGGTGGAGCAAAGACAATCATACACTTTTATATGGCTCAATTTGGATGGTCATTTTTATGTGGTTGACAGATAACTTCTGAACTCTTGATTGGACGTTACAATTTAATGTATCCCATGATAATAAATTCATCCATGATTATTATATAATGGTATTTTGTGATATTATTCTTATCATTTATCACATAGAACACCCATTAATCATGTTTATAAATCTCAGTACAGTCTCCTGGTGTGTGAAAATCGTGCAAGTTGTGTGGCTTCACCCTCATGGGAGGAACATATTTTTATGTTTAGTGAACTTCATCTGTGTCTAAGAGTTTGAGTAATTGTTGACGTGCACTGACCCTATGATAGATCTAGTTGTTAAACTGAGGTCTTATCTTTGCTTGAGATTATATATTCATCAAATAGGGTCTCCTATGGAAGTAAAAATAGGCTTGAAGTGCAAGCCATGATTTTGATGGAGGGATAGAAACAAAATAGAGTGACATTCAATCAAACATACTGGCCAGCCTAGGAGTCAATAAATTATCTGGATTTAAATCTGGTCAGTTATATCATAAAGTCTTATATAAATTTAAAAAACGTTTTTGGTGCATTCCTTGTGGAATATGGGACATAGTGTTATTTTTATGTGATCAGATTGACATGCACAGAAAATTAATTCAAAATCAGACATAATAACACAGTAGATACCCTGGGAAAACCCTCCTCTTGAGGGAGAAAAACCCAGCAACAATATATCACTTATATATTGAATATCAACATAATATATCCTTTACAAGAAGGCCGATATGAAGGCCAAGAATGGAGCATAATAACCAGATGCTAAACACAACAATAATGTGATCCACCTAGATGATATATAAACAGCCTTCAATCAATATTGATCTGCTCTTCTTCTGTTCGCACTTGAGTATATTGGACTTATGTGAAAATCCGAACTGAGAATGGATATAGAGTCTGAATGCAATCACAGTAGCAAACTGCAGATGATAACTTCAACCTCTAACATATTCGATCTGCCATGATTAAGAACTCGCACTTGCAGGGAACTCAAACTTTAGAAGGACGAATGTGTATATTGCTTACTCCACAATGAAATGCCATCAATTATGAAGTGATATGTTCCTTTTCATCACAAGTTGGCCTCATCAAGGAGGCATTACTCAAACAAAAGGAAGTTGGCCACATAGAGGATTGCACCTCTCAATAAATATAATAAACAAATATTAAATGACTTCAAAAGGACATGACTCTCCAAGACATCTCAAGTCGGCCAAGAGCAAGATAAAATGAAGTGTTCCTTCATCGAATAGAATAAACTCAATTCAAATAGCCGTTAGGCTAGCATTTGAATTGTCTCCAATTAGAAATCGTGTGGACCTGGAAGAAGCAGCCCGACGCTGCTAATAACATCAACACATAGAACATAAATTTTTTTAGATAATGAGACAGGTCATTCTTGTTTAAGGAGATTTAAGTTTTGATTCCTTCTGATAAACATAATCTATAGAGATTACTGAAGGACTGAACTTGTATCTTCACATGAAGGTGGAAGATGTCCTTTTCTTCTCCTTCCCCAAAATGCACTCTTGAGAGGGAAGGGGGGCAAGATAGAGGGCAGCGGCAGTTCTTATAATAAAATTTCAGTCACTGTCTAATATAGTCTACGACAGTTTGTCATTTTTGGATTTCAATTTCTAGGGTGATTAGAGTTTTTATATTAACCATGCTAGTGTTTTAATTTGCACCTTTCTATGCAACACAAAACAAAGCAATGTGTAAGGTGGAACTTTTCTTTTGTATTCTGAGGGGAAGCTACATTTTGAAAGAGTGAAGGAAAGGGTAAGTTTCCTACACTGAAATTTATTGAAAAAATAGGTAGAACTAGTGGGGATTTTAGTATGCATTATGCAATGCAAATAAGCTTAAAATTTATCTTTTTGTTCTTAGGCTAGGGCACAATGTGATTCAGCACTTCTGCAATAGACAAGAGTTTTTATATTTTATGTCTAATTTAGAAGACGACTTATTGTAGATACTGAATGCTATCTTTTCTAAAGCTAAACATAGAAACTGAAAATTGCGCGTATAGAATTGAGTAAACCTCATATGCAAATAACTGTGAATCAAATATATTGAATTGTATACAAAGCTACAAGACTTCCTTTAATAAAGACTGCATCACAAAGCCCATAATATTTATCAAATTATATAAAATTTACAAAACAAGTAAACATAAAAATTAGAACTCTTTGAAGATCAGTCACAGCAGCAGGTAGGCATAAAATTAATATTAGAAAATTAAGTGCAAATGACACTTACAAGGGCTGTAGTTGGTGTAGAATGTCTATTATTATGTTTCGATAAAACTAGTTATCCGACTATGTATTAATTGTTTGTATTAATTAGTTGTCAGCTTCGGGTAGTTATAAGCGTCAATTGGTTAACAGTTGTGTTCTTCTTGGCAATCGTCGGGTCCTTTAAATAAATTGTGTATCGTCAAGGAAAGTAGTATGATCTAGTCAAATCAACTCTAATCCTTGATTGACCATCTTTGGTCTTCTTTTGTAATAATTTCATGTGAGAATAAAGATATATTTTACTCATGTATTTGGTATGCATTGTCATCTCTATTATTAATTCATGTATTTATTTTATCATATAGAGCAGTAAGCATTTGGTGCCATTGCCTCAAAAAAATCAGGTCAGATTTGAGAGATTCATGCTCTTAGACCCTAATAAAGGCACGAAGAGACCACAATGTGGTCAAGATCAAGAGATCATGCGATTCTTAAGGATCATTGAGCAAAGGGAATGAAGGAGAAGATTATGAGTAACACTTCAAAAAAATATAATCGTACGATTTTTCAAGTCAGAGCCCTTTTTGAGAACATAGTCAAGTTGAAAAGTTAAGACAACCTTCTCCAGACAAGGGAATTTGGGAGACAAAGTCACATTCCTTTACATAATTGTACGAGAGTAGCCTTCGAGGCATTGAAAGGTTGTTAATCGAAGGAGAAAAAGCCGAGCCAAGGGTGTATAAAAGAAAATTTGAAGGCGAAACAAGTATGCGGAAGGTTGAAGCCAAGGGAAGAGTTGATGATTACTAGGTGGCCGAGAGTGTGAGAGAAGCACGAGAACTTTTGAATCAAAACTCCCTAGCAAGCAAATTCTAGGTGCCAAGTTTGCATCATAATAAAATCATGATAATCCCTAGTTGAGAAAAGCAAAACTTGCCCAAGTTTATAGGAAATGGATCGGAGGATCCCATTAGGCATTATAAGACTTGTGAAACAATCTGGACAACAAATGGGCAAGATGATAAAGTAATTTGGCTATGATCCTTTCTAGCCACCTTGCGAGGTGTAGCGATTGATTGGTATACATAAATTGATCAAGCCTCCCGAAATACATGGGAGAGATTAAGGAAGGCTTTGAAAAAGAGTTTAAATTGCTTCATGATGATAATGAAATAGTAGTACAAATTTACAATACAAAACAAGGTAAGCATGAAAATGTACGAGCTTATAATCGTAGACTTAAAAATTGCTTGTAAAGTTAGAAACAAAACTAGCTGACAATCTCAAGAAAAGATGGTCCATTGAAGGTCTACTTCCGTCATTAAGAAAAAAAATGTAGTACCACCCTCTTCCTATTCAAAAGCCTACTATTAGACAATGGACATAGAAAGTGAAGATAAAATGTCCTTGCATAGTAAAAGGAAAATAGAGGAAGATGGAAGTTCTGATGACAATAGCGATGATGAATCGGGAATAGTACAAGCTCTTCGGAGGGACATGCTCCAAATGATGAAAGAATTGAAGGTGGAGAAAGAAACCAACAAAGAAACTAACAAACTATGGTGTATTGAGTGCAAAATTGAGAGGCACACAAAAGGTAACTATTAAAGTAATATTGTTATATTTAATGGTCATCGTAGTTGTTTAGTTTCCTTTTAGTTCACTTAGATTGCTTTCAATTTGTTTTTAGCAACTTCTTTATTTTCTTTAGTTGTCGATTGTTTCTTTCTAGAAACATCATTTGTAATTTATTATTTAAGGAGCATTCCTCTACTTGGCTTACTACGAACAATAAATTACCATTTCATGGTATCAGAGCAGAGGTTGATTTTTGGCGATTTTTTGTGATAAAATTCGTGGCTTTTTTCATAAAATTTTTTTGCAAAATATTTTTAGAAGTCTTTTTTGTTTGGTTTTTTAAAAATAAAAAACTGCAAGGGTTTTTCTTTTCTAGAAAAATCGGGAGCATTCTTCCTTGAAAAATTCGAGGTTTTATCTACCTGCAAAAATGCAAAGCGAATTTTTCTAGAAAAATTGCAAGGGTTTGTAGTGAAAAACACATATTTTTATTCCTTTGAAAAACGCAACCTATTTTTGAAGCGAAATTTGCTTGAATTTCGTGGGTTTTCGACACAATTTTTTTCTTGAAAATTGTGTGCATCCTTTGCGTTGGATTTCTACATGTGTTTTTTTGCTAAATCGAGGGTTTCTTAGTCACGTTTTTTTGCAAAAATAAGGCGTCGTTTTTTGCAACCCATTTTGCAACTTGTGAGTTAAAATTGTGGCAATTTTTTTTTCACTTTTTGAAGGTTTCTTTGGTGTGCAATGGGTTTTCTTCTGCCGCGTCTCAGCTTGCGAATCGTGGAACCTATTCTGCTACAAATTGAAGGTTTTCTGTTGGATTTCTACTAGGCAGTGCATTGTTTTTGAAGCTAGAGTTTTTTTGAAAAAAAATTGCTGTTTTGCTGAAAATCACCTAGGGTTTTGACGGAATTTTAAAAAATTCGTGGTTGAAGCTCAAGAATTTTGTAGGTCTGAAATTGCCTATTTTTGACATATTTTTTTTGAAAATTGTGCCTCTTTCCAGCCATTGATTGTTTGATGATTTTTTAAAAATCTTGTGATTTGTGCCATTTGATTGCCTTAGGATTCATGCCAGTTGATTACCTCATTTTTTGTGCCTTTGGAAAATGGGAGGGATGGTGTCTTTGACCAACATCATGTTGGAAAGTAGTTAGAAGTTCAATGGTAAAAACTACAACACCTGGAAACAGAGGATGCTCACTATTTTCAAGTGCCACGGTCTGGATTTGATTGTTCTGGTTACAAAAGCACGTCCAATAGTTGCTGGAAAGGACTAGGACAAATATGATGGAAGTAGTTGAGAGGCGGTTATGCTTCTCAAGTTATTTGTTGCGGATGAGATGCTTCTAAAAATACCATTTGGCAAGACTGTTGCAGAGATCTGGAAACACTTGAAGGATCTGCATGAAACCTCAGACAAGGGCAAAGTGTTCTTCCTTAAAAATATGTTGTTCTCCATTATGATGGATGACAAGATGTCTTTGCAAGATCATCTCATGAAGATTAAAGAAATTTGCGATCAATTGGAGGCTATTGGTCGCAAGATGGAAGAAGAGGATATGTTGGTTATCATGCTAAAAAGTTTACCACGATCCTACAAGCAGTTCATCGAAACCCTCAACATTACCTCTACTAGTGTCGACCTGAAGTTTGATGACCTGTGCAACAAGCTCTTGCAGTAGGATAGGTGGAAGAAGCAGTTTGGAAGCAACAACGCCACACCTTGTGTTGAACAGGTGTTTACTACCAAAGATAAAGGCAAGTCCACTTAGCAGAAAGGACAAGGAAAATCTGAGGATAGCTCCAAGAAGTCTATCACATGTCACTACTGTGATAAGATTGGTCATATGAAAAAACATTGCAATAAATGGTTGGCTGATAAAAAGTCCAACCAAGGAGCGTCTCAATAGAAGGCCCATGTTGTAGAGCATTTTGAGCAGGAGTCTGCCTTTTATGCATTCATGGCCAAAAGACCAGCAGATCATGTCAAATCATCTGCATGGTACATTGATTTCTTAGCGTCTCGGCATTTCACACACAAAAGAGATTGGTTCACAAAGTATGAGGCTTGCTCCAATTTCGTCATTTTGAGCAGGAGTTTGCCTTTTATGCATTCATGGCCAAAAGACTAGTAGATCATGTCAAATCATTTGCATGGTACATTGATTTTGGAGCGTCTTGACATTTCACACACAAAAGAGATTGCTTCACATAGTATGAGGCTTGCTTCGATTTTAGAGCGTCTTGACATTTCACACACAAAAGAGATTGGTTCATAGAGTATGAGGCTTGCTCCGATTTTGTCATCTTTGGTGGTGGCGAAGAGTATACAGTTGTTGGCAAAGGCAATGCTCAGATTACATTCGGTGTGGAGAAATCTCATATTTCTCAATGTATACTATGTTTTGGGCATGGAGCTCAATTCACTCTCTGTGAATCAGATTATGTGACATTGTCCGAAGTTGGACATCATCTTCAGTTCATACAAGTGCCGCATTGTTGACAAGGAGTCCAAGAAAACAGTTGCAGTTGGGCTCGAAGGTCATGGCTTGTATAGGCTGGTTTATACTGGAGAGTCTTAGGAGCATGCAATGTCTACGAAGAGTTCATCCATCAGTACTCTTTGGCATCAGCGGTATGGGTATCTCAACATAACCTACCTCTCTCAACTAGCTCGAGAGAATTTGGTAGAAGGCTTACCTGAGATTCAACAGCAGACACATGGTGTATGCAGAGCTTTCCAAGTAGGGAAGTAGCATCACACTCCATTTACAGAGGGATGATCTTGGAGAGCATCCAAGGTTCTACAGTTGGTTCATGCAAATGTTTGTGGACCAATGAATACTGCTTCGGTCATTGGTGCCAGGTATTTTCTGTTGTTTGTTGATGATTTCGGTAGGAAAATGTGGGTGTATTTTCTCAAGGAAAAATCAAAAGTGTTTAATGAATATTAGAAGTTTAAAGCATTAGTTGAAAAAGAGACAAGATATCAAATCATAACTCTTAGGTTAGATAATGGGGGTGAGTTATGTTCTAACCAATTCACCAACTTCTGTGCTAAACATGGTATCAAGCGTTAGCTTACCACACCCTACACTCCTCAGTAGAATGGAGTTGTTGAGCGGACGAACTGTACTATCATGAAAATGGCCCGTTGTATGCTGGAGATCGGATGTGTTCCAAAGAAATTTTGGGTTGAAGCAGTGTATATTGCTGTTTACCTTCTTAACGGGTTTCCCACATAGGAATCATGGTCTAGAAGGAAACTAAGAATCAACCATCTCAGAATTTTTGATTCTATTGCGTATGTTTGGGTTCCAAATGCAAATAGGAACAAGCTAGATTCCAAAAGCCAGAAGTTGATGCTTAGAGGATACAGTGACAATCGTAAAGCCTATCGACTGATTGATGTGGACACTAATCATCTACCATTCAACAGGGATGTTTTTGATGAAGGTGAGCCCTTTCAGCTGTCTTCTCCCATCAAGAGTTCTAACGATCAGCCTCTAAAGACTAAGGATTTGGGTGTTAGGCTTCCATTAGCTCCACCTGAAGGGAGGGAATCTGATGATTTTGAGATTGTGGAATCTCCAGGCACGACCCTATACTAGTAGATTTCCCTAAAGTCAACCTGGATCAGCATCCAGATGATTTCATTCCTAGCAGCCCAGATCATGATGATCATCTTGATTTGGAAGAAAATGCATCTCCTCTCCGTCCTAAGTGGTTGGTGAAGCTCATTGGTGATGTTTGAGATGATGAGCTTGTCGAGGGTAGATCTTCTAGAGGCAAGAGCAAGCAAAATACAATGAATTTTGCTCTTATGGCTAACATTCAGAGTGTTTATGAGCCCCAAGACTATTCAAAGGAAAAAGGTAAACCTGAATGGGAAAAGGCTATGAAATTTGAACATCATAGTCTTTTGAAGAACAATACTTGGGTTTTGTTAGATCTTCCAATAGGGAAGAAAACTATTGGTTGCAAATGGGTCTACAAAGTTGATGGAACACTTGATAAATACAAGGCTCGATTGGTGGCTAAAGGCTTTTGACAGAGAGAAGGCATTGACTATGATGATGCCTTTGCATCCATAGCAAAGATGAGCATCAGCCGGCTTGTCCTAGCCATTGCAACACAGTTTGGCTGGAAGGTTCATCAAATGGATGTTAAAAGTGCCTTCTCCAATGGAGATTTGGAGGAAGAGATTTACATGATGCAACCTCCCGGTTTCAAGGTTGTAGGAAAAGAGCACAAGTTATGCAGATTGTTGAAAGCCCTTTATGGCCTAAAACAAGCTCCTAGGGCATGGTACCTGAAAATTGACAAGTATTTGGTTGCATAGGGTTTTCAGGGGAGTCCCTTAGATGCCAGTTTATATGTCAAGATCACTGGTGGTGATATCATTCTTCTTGTCATCTATGTGGATGATATCATCATTATCGACAGTGGGTTACATTTGCTTGAGCAGATCAAGTTGAATTTGTGTCAAGCATTTGATATGACAGATTTGGGTCTTTTGCACTATTGTCTTGGTGTAAAAGTTTGCATAGATGAAAAAATCGCTGAAATTGCGAGTAATCGCGTGCTGGAAGAGGAGGTGAGTAAATCACGTGTTTACTCGCAGCCGCTTTATGAGAAAAAATTGCGGTTCTGTTCGACACGCCAAAACGCGCGGGTTTTGAGACAAAAACGTGTTGTAAATAGGTGTATAACTGGGTGAACAAAGACTTTAAAGATTTTATTTCATATAAAACCCTAAGCAACGCGATTTGGAGGTAGGAAGACGACGTGCGCGAGCACAAGAGGACGCGAATTAGGGTTTAGGTATAAAACACAATAAAAAACGACTTTTCCCCTAATCTTTCATTGGCATAAAAGGAAGGAAGACGTGAAAAACCAAAGACTAGGCCGCATGACTAGGGCATGCGATCACACACAGGCATACACTTTTTTGCATTTTTTATTCCGCCATTTCCAAAATACGCGATTTCTCTGCAAGTCGAAATGATTAAACGCAATTGTTTTTAATATAGTTTTAATTTGGCAATGTTTATTACACGATTTTCATTGAGTGTTTTTTTAATTTATTTTTAATCTCATGATTTTCATTGAGTCGGTTTTTTAAATTTATTTTTAATCTATCTATATTGTAGTAGACTGTATTTTGAATTTTTTTTTTATATTATTATTATATTTTGACAGTATTATATAACTATATTTTTTTTACTTAAAAATTTGAAATATAAAGTTTTCATATGAGTAATTTATAATTTTATTATTATATGAGTAATTTAATAATTTTTATTGTTATTTTTATATGAGTAATTTATAATTTTACATGAGTGATTTATTATTTTATATGAATAATTTATAATTTTAATTTTTATATGAGTAATTTATAATTTTATATGCCATTTTGAATCCAAGTTTTGATATATATGAGTTGCAAAATATAATAGTATTAAATTTTAATTACATTAAGTTATTAACTTATAGTTTATTTATTATCCAGTTTTGATCCAAATTTTGGTATATAGTTATAAATAATAAATATAAAATATAAAATAAGATATTCAAGACAAAATGTATAAAATTATAAATTACTCAAAATAATAATATTAATTTTATTATGGTGTGCCTTATTATGATGAAATCAATAATATGTTCTAAAAATTCACTTTATATGTGTTTTTAAGAATATTTTAAAAAATTGTGTATTATCAAATGTTCGATAAATTTGCCGAGTTATTGCTGAGTTTTTCCCCGAGTTTTTGCCAAGTCCCGAGTTTTTAAAATTTTTGGGTCTGTCGAGTTATTGCCAAGTCCGAGTTTTTCAACTATGAAAGTTTGGTAGACAAGTGGTAGTATTTTCATCTCTCAATCAAAGTATGTGATGTCCCCATCACAAAAGAAAATCTAAGATAAGTATACATTTAATATATTTATATATTTGCATTCAAATAGAGTAATCATTATAGAACATTTTCATTTAACTCATATATATAAAGGTGACTAACTTGGGTACCGTTGGTGACTGATTAGAAGAAGAGATCCTAGAAGAAACTAAGGTGTTTTTGCTTGAGGACAAACAAAGTTGGGAGGGGAGGACTATCATGTCCCTGAAATTAAAACACTCTGAGATACAAATAAGTGAAAGTGAATAACACTATACATATTAAAATTATAAAAGAAAATATTATCATTTTAATATATTTATAATTACAATCATCATAAGATAATATTGTAATTATAAATATATATTGACGATACACAATAAAATACATTAATATAAATACTATCATAATTATCAAATAATTATTAAGAGATAATATTATAAATATTAAAATATACATTTAAATAATAAATATAAATAGTACTATAAATAAATATAAATAATATTACAAATAAAGTATTAAAATATAATACACATCAAAACAAAATAATAAAATGAATGTAATTTGAGATATCATTAAGGAATGTTTAACTAAAAGTCATGTCCATTTGTGGGGTTATCTCTATTCAAAGAGATGCCTCTCTTCATGGAGGTATAAGGATATAAAATAAGGAGTGGAAGATAGGAAAAAGATATATCATATACACATCAGATTTTAGAAGAAGATAGAAGAGTAAAGGAATGAAGATGTAAAAAGGAGATCTATCAATAGTCTGTAGAGAACAATAAAATATAAATTAGAAAGGTTTGGAATTAGTTTTCAAAAGGCAGCAATCATTTCAAAAGGTTGTGTCCTTTCTAATGAATGTCTCCTTTAAAAAAGATACATCTTCTCATTTGAATGTGAAGATATAAAAAGGGAGAGAATGAGATATGTATAGAAGGAAGAAGGAAGAAGGAAATAGAGAATAGAATGGGAAACAAGAAACAAAATATAGACTGTAGTTCATCTGAAATTTATAAAGACAGGTAGATGGATAGTAGATAAGTATTTTATGAATATAAGGAGATAAGTATTTTATGAATTTAAATAATAAGTTAGATAAATGTTTGTACTTTTAAATAATGATGTTGATAAATACATCATGGATTTAAATAATAGTCTAATTAATAGTAATTCATACATGATGCTATTTATTTAATGTTATCTATTTTTTATGGATTGCATGGGGAATAATAAATCATGCATGCTACTAGTTATCTTATAACATTGTTGATATGTTATGCTCCATTGACATTATTGAATGTAATTATATATATATATATATATACTTGTAGCAATTATTGAGCCTTATAAGTAATTGTGATTATTTGATAGAAAAATGAATAAATTTATGAATGTCTTTATCCTATGATTGATTAGGAAAAGGAGAAAAAGAATGCAATATGAACACTAGACCATCATAAAAGGATATCTTCAAGAAATCAAGGCAGATTTAGACTAATCCCAAAAGGGGCACATTACAAAGTATGCCTGGAGTTTGCTGGAGAAGTTCAGGATGACAGATTGCAAAATATCATCTACTCCCATGGGGAAAGGGCTGAAATTCTTAGCCAAATCAGACTCACCAGTGGTTAATGAGTCAACATTCAAGCAACTAGTTGGCAGCTTCATCTATCTTACAACCACTAGACTTGATCTAAGTTATGTTGTGAGCTACATTTCTCGTTTCGTGATTGCCTTTAAGGTTGAACATTGGGTTGCAACAAAGCGAGTATTGAGATGTGCGAAAGGGACATCTTACTTTGGCATTTTATATAACAGAAGCAAAGATCCTAGGTTGGTTGGTTTTTACAGATTCAGATTGGGCAGGTTTTGTTGATGACAGGAAGTCTACTTCTGGGTATGTTTTTAGTCTTGGAACGGGTGCAATCACATGGACCAGTAAGAAGCAGTAGGCAGTAGCTCTTTCCTTGAAGAAAGCACAGTATTGAAGAATAGTTAAGGTAGCATGTGAGGCAGTATGGCTTCGGAGGATGCTTTTTGACATGAAAATGTTTCCAACAGGGCCTTCACCCTTGTTTTGTGACAACCAAGGGGTGCTAAAGCTTGCCAAAAATCTAGTCTTCCATGAGCACACCGAACATGTTGAGCTTCATTGTCACTTCATCCGACAGTTTGTTGAAGATGGATCAGTGAGTTTGAAGTATGTTCTAACTAAGGATCAGACTGTAGACATTCTTACCAAGTCCCTAAGTCCGGACAAATTTGGAAAATTTAGGGGTAAACTTGGTGTAGTTAGTAGAATGACCATTAAGGGAGGGTATTAAAGTAATATTATTGTATTTAATGGTCATTGTAGTTGTTTAGTTTACTTTTAGTTAACTTAGATTGCTTTTAGTTTGTTGTTAGCAACTTCTTTATTTTCTTTAGTTGTCGATTGTTTCTTTTTAGAAACATTGTTTGTAATTTTTTAAGGAGTATTCCTCTCCTTGGTTTAATACAAACAATAAATTACCATTTCAGTAACTATCCTAAAAAGATGTTTTGTGAGATTTGCTAGGTTATCAGTCATTCAATAAAGGAGTGCCCATACAATTTGAAGACTAGGAGTACACAAGTACTCTTTATGTAGGGAGGGGAGTCTGCTCGATCAAAGCCACAAAATGTGTCTCTAGGAAGTTATTGAAATCAAAGAGGAGGACAAAGCCAAATACAGTACGACGACCCCAAAGGACACCCTATCATACAATGTTGACAATGTAGCGAATGGGGACACTTTGCAAGAGATTGCCAGAACAAGCAAGACAAAGTGCAATTATTGTGCAAATGGTATGGATCTAGAAATCATGAAGACATCGAATGTCTGAAACAAAAGGCTAGTGTCAACATGAATGATGTAAGACATAATGGAGTGTTGGCCGTTACTCGCATCCAAGCAAAGAAGGCTACGTACTTGGACCCATGTACAAAAAAGGAAAGGGTTCGTGACGCAAGGGCCGGAGTGGACAATGCTATGGATAACAAACGATACCACTAAAATGCAAATGCAAGTATGATAAAAAATGAATTACAATGCAAAAAAAATTATTATGAGGAAAGTACTTCAAACTATCGTACCAGTTAAAGTAGTGGATTTATTACAAGTATTCTTGTACTTCAAAATGCTATTGTATCGAGGGAGAATGAGAAGGTGAATGCTATAGCCCATTTGGAATTTGGTGAGAATGAAGAACCAATAACAAAACCTTCGTTGTTAGGCAGCCAAGTGATTGATCTAATGTTAAAAGAAACCAACAATGGTGAATATGGAGATCCTTGGAAGGAATCTCACCAATAAAATTGTTGATGGCGGGTTTGATGTGAGTGTACTTACAAAAGACACTTGGAGAGGTGTGGGAAAGCTGACCTTTTGGCCCCCAACTTTTCAACTAGTGGGTGTAAATCAACAAGGTATTAATGTACTTGGAGTTTTAATGGGACAAAAGGTAATTATTTGAAACCAAGCATTTTTGTTGAACTTTGGTCATTTCATTAAGGAAGAAAGTGTACGATGCATTGTTAGGTTGGGGTTGGCTGGTAGCAGCCAAAGCTGATCACAATTGGAAAACGAATACAATCTCCATTGGGAACAAGGGTCAGAAATATGCAATTGATTTTAAAGAACCAAGCCGTATGTGAGGAAGCAGCTTCCTTCGATTCATCATATTTTGACTCTGACGAAGAATGGATAGAGAAGCATGGTCAAGGTCTAATAGAGCCGAATGATGAAGGGGTTCTAGAATTACAATCATGCTTGGAGGATGAAGCAAATTCTCTCCACGACCTATTTCATTGGCAAATAGAGGAGTAAGAGGTATTTCCATCGACCTGTAATTTTCTTGAAGCCACAACTCTCAGTGAAGAGCAACTAATGAAAAATGATTTTGAAAAGTTGGATAGTTTATGTGTGCTAGATGCAGTCCATGGTTTGCAAAAGATGACACTTGCAGTAGAGCTATCTGACTTTGCAGAAGAATGCAAAATTGTTAACAGTATGTCTTCGAGTATATTAAAAGCTCGACTATAAAGCCCAACTACATTAAAAGGTCTTGTCACATTGTACAGTGGTTCACTCAGTTCCTCCATGCGGTACAACAACATAAAGTACGAGCTCATTTAACGAAGGGAAGAAAACTTACTATATGAAAATGTGAAGTATGCTCAACAAAGGGAATAAAGCACCAAACCATATGGCCTAAGTTTCATTTACCTCTCAACCACACCATAAGACTCAAGTTTAGTGTATGACAGCTCAAAGCAAAGGATTCATTCACCATACAGCCAAGCCTTGTTGTTTACATCGTATGACAAGGACAGTCATTTATTAGGCATATGGCGACTTCACCAAATTGCAGCGTACAACGAGTTTGGTATTCACGCTTCAACACATGGTGTCCACATATCATATGGCATCCAAGTCATAGACAACAATCGCATCTTCAATACATCATACGACCAATACAAATTGTATGACAAACTCAAGCACATCTTCAACACATTGTGAGACACATTCATAAATACACTGTGTGATTATTCATAAGGGATTGCATATAGACTCCATCAAACTGCATAGTACGAACTTCATCATCTGATCATAGCATACAAAAACATCATCACAGGCAATGGCATTCACTCTTCATCGTACGATACTTAATAGCTGGTGAATCAATCATCCATTGCATTGTATGACAACTTTGTGGAGGGTAGTGGACGAAGGGGACAAAGAAGATTGTATGACTTGGGTGTAGCGTACGGTTCATTCTCCACTTCACCATACAGACACTCAGTGTATGACCTTCACCACTTGCCTACATCGTACAACTAGTTCACAACATCACTTGCATTGTATGACCATTTCACAACATCCCTTCCATTGTATGCCGATCTCTAGAAAATATAGTATGGCTTCGATCCAATTTTGGTGTTCATTGTAAATTTCGTATTGCACATTTTCCAAGTCAAAAATTCTCCACCGTATGGCCATCAACCATCATACAACAACTTGCTTCCTTGGTCGCCATCATACATGGGTTGGATACTCCAAAATCTTCATTTTTTGGCTTTGTCAACATTGTTTTTTGCCTCTTAAGAAGTCGTGATAATGATGTGCACCATGAAGATTTGTGTGGTTTTTAAAATACATATGGCACTTGACATTGTGATAGTGAGAAAGATATTTGATAATCCAATGTTATATATGTCAAATCGTTACAAAATTTGCAAATACTAAATACGATAAATTTTTTGTATTGTCCTCTCCAATGAAAGCATCTTCATCAAAGTGCCACTGGGCTCAACTTCATTTGAACCACAAGCATCTGCAATGACACTGCCACTAGCTACATAATGTGTAGTAGTATAAGCCTTATCATCATCTAAAGTGACTTTGACAAGCTCTAAAAAATATGCATTCAAGTTGTCACACTCAGGGGCTATATCCCAATTCTTTGTCGCCCCTTGCTTGTAGTCAACTTGTTTATGCGATAGAAGGCACAAGTTGGAATAGATGTAGACCAATTTTTTTGTTTGCAACCAATAGGTTGAGCTTAATTGAGTGGATAAAAGAGTATGTACTCCCGTCTCACTCAATCAAAGAAAAGCTCACAACCTATTGAAATTGGCGAGAAAGTCAATACAAATTTAAAATGTGATTCAAGAGCATTTGAGTTTATGTGTGATATTGCTCATCCAAAACATGATCATTCAATTTTGGCTTTGTTCTAATTTTATGTGTGGTTATAGGTGTTTTTTGTCTTTTGTTGGGTCCTTTTGCTACCTTTGTGTGTGTTCCATAAAAGTATAGTTGGACACAAGGATTGAAAGTTTATTGGAGTTAGAAATCCCTATTGATTCCTTGGGACCCAAATTTATCCCCTTGTCTTGGCATGAGCTTATAACTTAAGATTGATGATTTACTTGCTAGGACTTGCCAAATTTCCCCATGGATGAGAGGACAAAGCAACTAAACATTTGTCCATTTTTGTTGGGGCCCACACTTGTCTTTTATGGCCTGTGTTCTACTTATGCTAGATGTTCCCTTTCTAAGTTGTCACATGTGGGTTCATAGGTGGATGTTTTCCTTGAGGCGTTCAAACTAGTTGTTGGGGTCTGCATGGACTACCATTTAACCTTTGTGTTGGGCATGGGTATCTATTTCTTCAATTGCCTTAATTGCTGGCGGCTATCACCTTATGTTAGGAGGGGTTGTGGGACTTAGTCATTGTTGCTTGCAATAGTTTCAAATGCCCTTATCTACTAACATCCATCCCACTCTAGGGCCTTGGTTATTTTGGTGTTTTCCTTTCAAAGTTTTTGTTGCAAGTGTGAGGTTCCTATTGTTGATGCTATCATACAGCGTTGGGTGTCTCTTTCCAGCCGATCTCCTTTACATGATGATAAATTAAAATTTATAGTGATAACAATTTATCTTGAAGAGGTACATCCTTTGATAATTAATTAATGGAGGCTCGAATTAATGAAGAGCCACGATTTCTTTGTTAAGGTCGACATCATGCTTAATGTGGACGCGATTTTTGAAGGGACACATTCCTTCATTATGGACGCAATTTTGAAGGGACACATTCTTCTATGGAGGCCGACTTGGTGCTTTGAAGGGTCATGTCCTCCTCTTCACCTTGTATATATGATCGATAGTGTTTTATTGTTTATCAATTTTTTTACATTTAGTTCGTAGTCCATAACAAGTTCGTCATATTCAAGTGCGAGTTTATCTTCAAGTGCAGATCGATATTGTATAGAAGGCTGAGTTATTTTATCACTGTGATTGCATCAGATTGTGGTACTTACTCTTGGCCTTAATATCGGCCTCTATTGTAAAGGAGACATTCTTTGTGATTCAATATATAAGTGATATATTGTTGCTGGGTTTTCCCAAGGTATCTGCTGTGTTATTGTGTTGATTTTGAATTGATTTTCTGTACCTTACATCTGACCATAAAACTAACATGGTATTAGAGTGGGTTTGAAGAAGATCTTGATCAGATTTAGTCTTGCAGCAATACTCTTTATTCTCTTTCTCATCTTTGATCACTTCTATCTCTTCGTCAAGATGGTGAACGGACTCAAGATTGAGGACAGACTTGAGGGAGCAACAAACTTCACATCTTGGAGATTCAGAATTATGCTCACCTTGGAGGAAAATGAATTGGCTGAGTTTGTGGAAAGCAAAGTCCCCGAGCCTACTGATGAGGAAGAGAAGATCCAATGGACGAAGAAAGATATTAAGGCAAAAAAGATGTTATTTGATTCCGTGAAGGACTATATTGTTCCTTTCATCTCCAAGTTGAAGACAGCAAGAGAGATGCTTAAGACTTTGGAGGAGATGTATGAAATCAACAATACAAGCCATGTACTTGCACTAAAGCAACAACTCCATCAAGTTAAGATGACGAAAGGAGAATCTGTCATTGCTTACTTCATGAAGATTGCTGAGTTGAGAGATCAGCTCTCTACTATTGGTCATATTGTTGATGCCAAGGATTTGACCATGTTGGCTCTTAATGGTCTTCCTTCATCTTGGGAGTCTTACATTCAAGGAGTCAGTGCAAGATCGAAACTTCCCAAGTTTGATCGTTTGAGGGCGGATTGCATTCAAGAAGAGTCTAGGTTGGCTGTGAGAGGTATTGGTCAAAGCTCCACTAATGAAGACATTCATGTTCTCACCACTCAATCCTCAAAGAAGAAAGGGAAAGATGGAAATAAAGGATATTTCAAGAGGAACAAAGATAAAGGAATTGATGGTGCTTCTGCATTCAAAAAGAAGAGGGACCTCTCTAGAGTCCAATGTTTTAGATGTGACAAGTATGGTCACTATGCAAAGGACTGTCCAACCAGGCCTAAGTAGCAGGCTTCCATTACAGATGTTGATGAGGTCTCTCCGCAGAAGGATTCAAGTGAATATCTATTCTACTCGGCCTTGTCAAGCAATGTACCTACCGACACCAACACTTGGTTGATTGATAGTGGTGCCTCTCGCCACATCACCGAATTTAGGGAGCATCTAACTGATTTGGTGGAGAGATTCTAGTGAACAAGTCATTATTGGAGATAATGCTAGTTACTTTGTGAAAGGAGTTGGGACCTCCTCTCTTCACTTGGATTTCGACATTTCCTTGCAGTTAAGTGATGTGCTATTTGTTCTACCCAAGTTGCATTTTCAGAAGGCAAAGTTCTTGTGTGGACGAAGAACTCAAATTTCAAGACTGGTCGGGTGATTGGAGTTAGACATGAGAGCCTCTATAGTCTATGCACTCGTCCACTTCAGGCTCTATTGCATGGTTCTTCAAGTTTGTGTGAGCTTTGGCATTGAAGATTGGCTCACCTTCACTTTCGAGCTCTACCTATCATGGAGAGAATGGTCACGAGCCTTCCGAAACTCAACTGGGAGCATGAAGGTACTTGCAGAGGCTGCGCTTTGGGTAAGAATACAAAAGGTCCATTTCATAGTAGAGAAAGTAGATCCAAATGTATTCTAGATCTTATTCATTCTGATTTATGTGGTCCAATGTCTGTTGCTTCTTTGAGTGGTTTCTTGTATTACATTAATTTTATTGATGACTACTCTAGAAAGACTTGGATTTATTTCTTGAAATCTAAAGGATCTGAGGAGGTATTAGAGATGTTCAAAGAATTCAAAGCTCAGGTGGAGAATTTGTTTGGGAAGAAAATCAAAGTCCTGAGATCCGATAATGGTGGAGAGTACACTTTCGGCAGCTTTCATAACTTTTGCATTGAAGCTGGGATTAAGAGGGAGTTCTGTGTCCGTTATAATCCTCAACAGAATGGTGTTGCTGAAAGGAAGAGCAAATCTATTGTGGAAGTAGCCAAAGCCATGATTCATGACCAAGATATACAAACCTTCCTTTGGGCTGAAGCATCCAGGACAACTGTTTATGTTTAGAATAGAAGCCCTCATCGAATCTTGGAGAACATGACTCTCGAAGAAGCATTCACAGGGGTGAAGCCAAAAGTAAGTCATTTGAGGATATTTGGATGTCCAGTGTATGTTCATGTACCGAAGGACAAGAGGACAAAGTTGGAACCTTCTAGCAAGAAGGGGATATTTGTAGGTTACAATGAGACATCAAAAGCCTACAAAATCTACATTCCAGGTCAGAAGTTGATTGAGATTAGTAGAGATGTCACATTTGAAGAAGATGTTGCATTTAGAAGATCCAAGGGCACTCATATGGAGATCAATAATGAAGAGTCTCCTCTGGATATGGAAATTGACCATGCTCCTGAGATTTAGAGGGAGGCTCCTAAACCTAAAGAAGATGATGATCCAGTTGAGCCCCCGGAACCTACTGATGGGCCTACAGATATTGTGATTGGAAGAAAAAGACCTCTTTGGGTTAGGCAAACAATGCAGGAGGCAGAAAAGTTTGCAGCCCCAAGAGGAACCTTTAGAGAAAGTAAGAGAGCTCATAAGTTTTCCAGTTATGTAGCCTTGATGAGTTAGATTGTTGAGTTCAAGCCTTCCAGTGTTGAGGAAGCTTCTAGTCAACAGGTTTGGAGAGATGCTATGTCAAAAGAGTATCAGTCCATTCTCAAGAATGATGTTTGGGACATCGTTCTTAGACCCGAAGGCAAATCTGTGGTATCTTCTAAATGGCTCTTCAAGATCAAGCATGCGGCTGATGGGAGCATTGAGAAGTACAAGGCAAGGTTTGTGGCTAGAGGATTCTCACAGAAAGAGGGAGTTGACTATGAGGAAACATTTGCTCCAGTTGCTCGTTATACATCTGTCACGACCATCATTGTGTTGGTTGGAAATTTTGTATACCTGTGAAAGCTTACAAAATTATGGTTTCAACCACAGCACGTGAGAATAAACTCTCCTAATTAAGGGAAGGCTCCCCCTTTAACTAAACAAAACTAAATGGGTAGGACAGTAATCGTTCCTCTTATTTCAGGAAAGATTATGTTCTTTTCTCTTCACAGAAAAGAAATAGCAAAAGTTAATAAAACTTATTATTGCAGCTATGCAGTGAAATCAAGAAAGAGGAAATAAAGTTTCCTGAAAGTACAAAGACTTCCGTTACTTCCTCCGGGACGGGAAAACAACCAATAAGCGCAAAGTTTTGAGGAATGAGATCCTATCTACCCTTTTCAGAATGATT
This sequence comes from Sequoia sempervirens, assembly GCA_007258455.2. Classification (NCBI taxonomy): domain Eukaryota; kingdom Viridiplantae; phylum Streptophyta; class Pinopsida; order Cupressales; family Cupressaceae; genus Sequoia; species Sequoia sempervirens. The sequence goes on from VDFB02000015.1 coordinate 416,695,504, forward strand.
ACTTAATGAAAATATACAACATAAAACAACACAAAGACTGTAACTACGATGTATCTTTTGATTACTCTAAATGAAAACTACTATGAGCACAAAGTCTTGTAATTCTTCTCAATTTCTAATACTAACTTACAAATTCAACTTTCAACATTTACAGCACAAAGACTGCAGATATTTAAATTGAATCTCTCTTTAGCAATATTCCACAATTCTCAAGTAGTTACAAAATGATGCTCCAAAATGACATAAGAACATGAAGGATGCAAAATAGGAATTCAACTCAAAGTCTGAAATTCCAACTTCTTGATATTACTTGAAAATTCACAATTATCAACTATAAAGCTCAAAGACTTTATGAGTACAAAATTCTGTAGAGTTTTCTTGCTTGCTAAAAAGATAAAAGATTACAATGGACCCTCTCAAGTATTTATAGGAGAGAGGTCTGGAGAAAAAGGTGGGAGGATCTCAACAAACTTGAGAAAATCTCTCAACCGATAACTAATTGCAATTGACTTATTCAAAATTACAATCCAAATTGTGATTTGTTTTGTAAGAACTTACATGTAATTACATTTTCCAAAACTGCAAGAAAAGAACACTTGCAATTGCAAAACTTGTTTTTACATATACTTTGTCGAAAGTAAAATACATAAAACAACCTAATATTTTCAACTTGTCTCGTTCCTAGCTCTGAAAGATAAGAACTTGCTGATAATTTCTTGCAACTCAGCTGGATCAAGGGCCTAGTGTGTTCTTGGCAACTGCAATCTTATCACAGGCTTGGAGTAGTACCATTTCTTTAGGAAGTTCTTCTCTTCGTTGCGTCCTTTTTCCATGCTTGATTTACTTTGTCCCTAGATGGTTTCATGAGGATTATTAACCTTCGAGCTGCTCCATGAATTACTGTTGTATCTCTTCTTCTTTTGTTCACTGATGAAGAACCCATAACACTTTATTCAAGATGAAATTGTTATAAAACAATGCCCATGCCTTGATTTATTGGTTTGATAGATCATGTGTGTAAACAAGACTGACAAGGGAAGGGATAATTTGATGCAAAAATGGGCTCACAAGTGAATTTCGGGTTTTGGAAAGGCTGACAGCAAGTAAGGTATAATGTAATCGGGATTTTTGGAAGCCATTGCAAGTAAAAGTGCAAGGTAGGAAAAATAAGAGGTCATTGCAAGTTTATCATTTTAACTTGTAACCTTGGTCAAAATCTCCTACTTGTAATCAGATTATGAAAACCCGATTTTCAGCCAAGGGCATCATTTTTGTAGAAAATGATAATGATGATGAAGAAAAATGGTAATGGCAAATGAATATGAAATGAAGGCAAGTGAATGAAAAGCGAAATGGAAAGGCGAATGAAAGAGAGAGAAAAAGTTTTTATGAATGAAGGGCGAATGAAGTATGATGGTGTATGAAAGAGAAATGAATGAAGGGTGTGTGAAGTGGAAAAACACATTTTCAGCCATACATTTTTTTATAATATGCAATATTAATCTCCATAGAAAGGCAACCCAAGAACAAAAGATTTAAAGCAACAAAAACAGAAAAATAAAAAGCGCCTTGAACAAACTCAAATCTGCAAAAACATGGCAATGGTAGAGTAAAAATGGGGAATTTAATAAAGTTGCAGACCTTGCCAAGTGTTCTTCATGCCAAAATCTCTTCAATCAGGGTACATATGAGCAATATCAAGCTACAAAATTCACAAAAACACTTGCAAAACTCATTTCGGGTTTTTTGATTCTCATTGCAAGTGAAAAATATAACAAATAACTTCAAAAATGCCCTTTACTTGCATTTCGGGTTTTTAGATACTCATTGCAAGTGAAAAATAACTTGTAAAACTTCATTGCAAGCATTTCGGGTTTTTTGACGACTTTAGCAATTTCGGAACTTTTGGAAGTTTTAGCAATTTTACATTTTTGCAATTTCGGAACTTTTGGAAGTTTTAGCAATTTTGCTCTTAAGCTTAAATTTCCCTATTCTACTGAGTTGCCTAAAAAAACCCGAATTTGGTAAAAAAGACACTTAAAATGACTCAGAATTTCATGAAAACGGACGAGAGTGAGTGAAAAATGTTAGCCAAAAGGACTATAGACCCAAAACTGAAATTTTCTAACCTTTGCACCTCGTAAAACGTGCCTTAGAAGAGAAAATCTTCAAATTCGATCAAAATTTTGATAGGTTATCCCAATTTTTAACAAGTCAAAAATGAGGGACAACACATTGCTATTGCTGCATCTAAAGGATGGAAGATTCACCAGATGGATGTGAAGACAACATTTTTGAATGGTGTAATCGAGGAAGAGGTGTATATTGAGCAACTTGATGGCCTTGACGTGCATGGGAAGGAGTCTTATGTTTGTAGGTTGAAGAAGGCCTTGTATGGCCTTAAGCAGGCTCCTCGTGCATGGTACAAAAGGATTGATCGTTACCTGTTAAGCTTGGGCTTCTCCAAAAATGATGGTGATTCAAACCTCTACTTCAAGGTAATTGATGGCGAAGCATTGATCTTGGTTTTGTATGTTGATGATCTGATTCTTACTGGAGAAGAACACCTCATTATCAAATGCAAGAAGGAGTTAGCTTCTAAATTTGAAATGAAGGATCTTGGTCTCATGCATTACTTCCTTGGCTTAGAAGTATGGCAGAAGCCAGATGAGATGATTCTAAGTCAAGGGAAGTATACTATTGATATTCTGAAGAGGTTTGGTATGATGGATTGCTAATCCATGCCTACACCTATGGAGACCAACTTACATAAGTTGAAAGAGGCTGCAGCTAGTTCAGATCTGGTGGATCCCACGATGTACAGGCAGTTGATTGGATCGTTGATGTATCTAGTCAATACTAGACTAGATATTTGCTATGCAGTGAGTGCATTGAGTCAGTTTATGTGTGAATCAAGGCAAATTCATCTAGTTGCAGCAAAACATATCCTGAGATACTTGTGTGGCACAGTTGGATATGGATTGAGATATTCTTCAGGTGTGGATTTGAAGCTGCATGGTTATACTGATTCTGATTGGGTAGGGTGTGTTACTGATCGAAAGAGCACCTCTGGATGTTGCTTCAGTTTGGGGTATGTGATGATATCCTAGTGTAGTAGGAAGCAGTCTTCTGTGGCATTAAGTACAACAGAGGCCGAATATATTGCAGCTTGTGTGGCAACTCGAGAAGTAGTGTGGCCTTGAAAGCTCCTTGCAAGATTGTTTAGACAATCAATAGAGCCAACTATCATTCATTGTGATAACCAGAGCTGTGTGAAGCTTTCTGTCAACCCTGTGTTTCATGATAGAACCAAACATGTTGAGATCAAATACCACTATATCAGAGATATGGTATTGAGGAAAGCAGTTCAGTTGAAGTATATCATCACTGATGAGTAGACGGAAGACATTTCTCACCAAGCCTCTCTCCAGGATAAAGTTTGTGTACTTTCAAGACAAGCTTGGTATGGTGGAGAATCAAGCCCTAGCTGAGAAGGAGTCTCAGTATCAGTGAGCTTCTTTAATGCATCTCTTTGAGAGAGATTTGAGGTGAAAGCCCTTGTTTCCACCCTCTGGGAGAGCCATGGTGGATGTCATGTGTGTGACTCCATGACATCATGTGAGAGAGTCCGTGATGATTTTCTTGTACTTGTGTTTTCACCCTCTAGGAGAGCCATGGTGAATGTCACGATGAAGTGACAACATCATGTTGAGTGATGAGCACTTGTACATACCATACATGGGTGTAACCATGATGATTGATATTACAATGAGGTGATATCTTTCCTTTCCACATATGGGAGTAGCCATTGTGGTTGACATCACGATGAGGTGATATGTCTTATGCAGCTGGAAGTATCCTCCCTAGCTGGGAGGGAGTGTTGATGCTATCATACAGCGTTGGGTGTCTCCTTCCAGCCGATCTCCTTTACATGATGATAAATTAAATTATAGCCGATGACTTTAATTTATAGTGATAATGATTTATCTTGAAGGTGCACATCCTTTGATAATTAATTAATGGAGGCTTGAATTAATGAAGAGGCATGATTTCTTTGTTAAGGCTGACAACATGCTTAATGTGGACGGGATTTTTGAAGGGACACATTCCTTCATTATGGATGCGATTTTGAAGGGACACATTCTTCTATGGAGGCCGACTTGGTGCTTTGAAGGGTCATGTCCTCTTTTTCATCTTGTATATATGATCGATGGTGTTTTATTGTTCATCAATTTATTTTACATTTAGTTCGTAGTCCATCACATGTTCGTCATATTCAAGTGCAAGTTTATCTTCAGGTGCAGATCGATATTGTATAGAAGGCTGAGTTATTTTATCACTGTGATTGCATCAGATTGTGGTGCTTACTCTTGGCCTTAATATCGGCCTCTATTGTAAAGGAGACATTTTTTGTGATTCAATATATAAGTGATATATTGTTGCTGGGTTTTTCTCCCTCAAGTGGAAGGTTTTCCCAGGGTATCTGCTGTGTTATTGTGTTGATTTTGAATTGATTTTCTGTACCTTACATCTGATCATAAAACTAACACCTATGATTGTAAAGAGCTAAGGAAGAAGATATGGCTCATAGAGGTATACCTAGAGGTTAGAGAAATGTAGAAATGGCAGAGATGTTAATAGTGATGGCAACTACAAATAGAGGTAGCATAGAGAAGAGGTGTGCTTGTTGAAGATGTGAGTGAAGATAAAGAACAAGAAGCATTTGTCCAAGTATAAGGAATAGAAGATTATAAGAATGAGCCACTCTTAGGGATTATGTCACATATTAGAGTTAGACCGTGATTAGATTCTCCATATTACAATAGGAGTTCAAATTCTTTGGAGCTCATAGATTGGATATCAAACATGGAGAAGTATTTCAATTTTGAGTTAGTGAAGACCCAAAGAGGGTGAAGATTGCTAGAACTAAGTTGAAGGGTCATGCATCCTTGTGGTGGGATCATGTGTAGGTGGATAGATAGAGAAGAGGAAAGGAGAAGTTCCTATCATGGGATTGAATGGTGGCAAAATTGAAAGCAAATTTTTTATTAGGAAACTACAAGTGGAATTTAATGAAGCAATTGCAAAATTTGAAGCAAAGGGAGATGAATATTAAGGCATTCATAGAAGAATTCTAGAGGCTCGCATCCATGTTGTCATGTAGAAGAAATTGCAAATAGGCTGCAAGTAGTATACCCTAGGGACACATCCCCCTTGTTTTCCAAGGATTTCTTGAAACAGGGACATGAGGACGGGGACATAACGTCACCCCATCATTTTGAAAAAAATTGAAGAAAGGGGACATGTTAGGGTCACCCCCACTATAAGAGGAATGTTCTTGGGCATGTCCCCCATTTGGGTATGCTAAGGGAGGACCAAGCAATTTAAGGTTGTCCTAACATCCCCGCGGCCAAACATAGTTACTCTACTGTTTTTTAGTCTGCATGATTGGGTTGTATCATTACTTTGATTGTTACACCCCGATTGTATAGCTACTATTGCATAGGGCAATTGATTGTAATGTTTGAATCATTGAAATGAATAAAACATGTTGTTCTAGTTATCAAAATGAATGTGTCCTATTTAAATGATTGTCTCATTTGACTGATACTTCTATTGATGTAATTCTTGATTAATGTTACATGCAAGTTATGGAATAATGTTTATTCTAACTTTTGAGATGTTTCATGTATATTGATTTGTTGTGATCATATGACTCCCGTTGTCGTGTCATGAGGTGTAGCTAAGAGGACCATTCCTCCAGGCAAAGGAGAAATATCACTCGGGGAGGAGCTTGGTCAGGTAAACAGTAACGAGAACCATTTGAGCATACACACACACCCCTTAGATTGAGTAAGCTAAGTCAGTTTGTTGAGTTATGGGTAAGTCATCCATAGGCTTGTATGTTGACATTAGGAGTCTTGTCTACTTCTGAATGCATGTATAAGTGATGCTTATTTGTGTAACTTATTTGTGATGCTTATTTTAATATTGCCTTGGAATTTACATAGACACATATATACACATATACATAGATATGTATATTGAAAGTATGCTATCTGGCTCGCAATATACGTATTTATCAAATAAATATGTAAATGTGCATATATTTATATATGAAAATGTATATATGTATTAATATTATATAAATATGTATATAAATTATAGTTTTTACCAAAATATATATATGTATATATAAGCATATTTAAATTGAAATATTTAAATATATATACATACATATGTATTAAAGTAAAATAAAACTATAATTATATATATATATAAGTATATAATTAAAAATATATATATAATTTAAATGATTTGATTTAAATATGAGATCGAAACATCTCATAATAAAGGAAGACTTTGTTTTATATCATTTTATGAAATGTCGATTGGTGAACTATGGGAAATCGATTTAAATCAAAGGGAAAAAATATTAAGTCTTCATTTTAAATCGAACCTTTTGGATAAATTATGCCAAAGTTAAATATTTCATTGAGAACTTTAGGAAACTTTAAAAAAAATAAATAAAGGAAAAATAGAAGTTGCCGTGAGAATGATGCGCATGCCTGGAGAATACACGCCATGACCCGGTCGCTAAACCTCCATTCAGCTTGGTTTTTGGCAATCAAACCTAGAAAAAGGGCAATATGGATTACAAACAGCCTTGACTGATTCTTAACTGGTGAATCATCAAACCGATTTTTTGATTATTTGTGCCAAAAGTGAGGGACGCTTGTAGGTGTCATGATACAAATTTTACCTTGTGCAATGTTGAACCATTCTTTGATTGCTGTCATAGAAAGAGGTCGACTTACCTCTAAAATGCGCCACATTTTACATTTGAAGCATTCAAAACCTTGTCTGGCAGTTTACATGCCATTAAAGGAGGAAAATGGTTGAGTAGGGGGCTCTATATATAGCCGCCCTGTTCACTCTTCTTCATCATCTTCTAAAATCCTAGTTCTTACTTTTGCTGAGAGATTTAATCCTTCATATTTCATTAAGAACAATTTCATTTATGAGTGTAACCATATTTCTGAGAATAATCTTTAGTTTTGGAAGTCAATTTTTGAGTGTTTCTATTTTGAGAGAAGAGAGGCATTGGAGAGTAATTTTGGAAGAAAAGACAACAGCTTGAGGGGGTTTTTCCAGATATCTTGAAGTGCTAGAAGTGCCTTGACATCATTTTTAAAAGGATGCTAAAACAGGCATGAGTCATTCTTTAGTTATTCATTCTATTTTTGAATGCTTTAATGTTGTATAATCTGTGAATACTGTTTGTGCATTATCAAGTAGTTACTAGTTTAACTGCATTCACATGAAAAGGAGAAAATGAGTTTCTATGAATTCACATATTAGTTGTAAATAGGCAGTAAACTGTTCAAAGTTGCTTATTATGTGCATTACATTGCTTATATGATCTCCTTATAAGGAGAGTATATGAAAGTAGATACTCAATACTAGGACGGGGATGATAGCATCGAGTCAAGTACAATCCACAACTTAAGTTAATAGATTAACTTAGTGAAACTTGTGTAACTCCTAGGATATTGATTTCCAGAATAGGAGAGGACTTTGAGTTTACTTGCTATGCTGTTTCATTTCTAGTAGGTTAGTATGATTGTAGGATGTCTGGGGTACGTAATATCCACTGAACGACAAACCTATGCGTAGAGTAAGGAAGCCTCAAGGCAAATTGGCCTTGAGTAGTGTTTATGATAGATGACTTTCATTCAAAGTACTGAATGAGAATACTTTGGCCAAAGTAGTGAAATGTACGACTTCCACATAGATGTGAGTTAGTTGAGACTACACTGTCAGTTCATTGTGATCCGAGTAATAGCTCAAGATTGTGAAATAGCAAGGTTCTAGTTGTGTAGGACACAACACTATGCTCAGTTGGTAATCGTTAAAGGATACCCTACCAATCTCTTCTTCGAAGGGAGGGCCATTTATCTAACGATAGGTGTGCGGGGGACCGCATTATAAGTCCGTGGTTGGCAGAAAAGCGCCCGAGTGATGTTTCTCCTCCACAGCAAGCGACTGATGTACCAAGATTTGAGAGGACGAACTCCTGGACCTTCTTACTTCTATTTGTTCAAAAGCTCTTGAGCTATGTATGTAATTGGATTACTTTTGTACTCTGATTTATATTTGCAATGAAAATGGAATTCATGTGGAAATATATTGTAACTTTTATACATTTATCAATGAAGAAAGGAAATTTTTTATTGTATTGCCTTTGTTACGTGTTATCTTTATATGTTTGGAGTAAAATTGGAAAATTTTAATTTACGCAAGGAATAGGTCGTTACATTGATGGAGTTGTGTTCGAGTTGTGGGGAAATGAGATCAAACCTTATATAGGCTTATAGAGCTGATTATACATAACATTACAAAAAGCATGGATTATTGACATTAGATTAAATGTTATTGTCAACTCCTTCCATTCAGTATGGTGTAGAGTAATGTGATGCATCCATCTACCTGTCATATCAAATTTGATGAATCCATAGTGAGAATGGGAGTATCAAGGTGTTGATGGTGTTAAGAATTAGTGCTTAACATAGATTAGTTAATAATAAATAAATTAAAATGTTATTGTTAATTTATTAAATAAATAAATTAACATGTTATCGTTAATTTATTAAATAAATTTGGTTTTGGTAGTTATATTCTCGTAACTTGTTTTATACGGGAATATTGGCTTTTTAAAGCCAATACTATGTAATTGATTTTGAGTTGAATGTGATTGACAAAATATTGATGCGAGAGCAATCTTGATTTTTCTCTCTTTTTCAATTTGGTATCAGAGCAGGTTTCTTCTTGGACCTCTCTCTGATCTCCTTCCATTCGTTTGTTTTCATCCAAAGCGGTGTTTACAATAGTACTGTAGTGAGGACCACGTGCAATTGCTATTGTTTTCTTCCATTCTTGCATTCGTCAATAGGTGAGCAATGTAGACCATGTGCAAAATCTTTTTGACTCCATCATTCATTTGCATTTCTTCTGTTTCTCTCTGTCGTGTTCATTCTTGCCATTTTTTATCACTTCACTTTGTTCAATGTTGTCATTTCAAAAATTTAAAATTTAAAATTTATATATCCCCCAACCTATTGCAGAGGCGTGTTTATATCTGAGTGTTAGAAACCAACTGAAAATTTCAAAAATGAATATTTGGTTTTCTGGTTGTCCTGCAAAAACTTGTATAAGTTTCTATTTGGTTGCCCCGAACCATTAAATTTGCCAATGGTTTCTGTATTATAGAATATAGACGAAGGATACTTGTGATCGTATCTATTGAGATTGCATTTCTTCTATGAGCATTGGGAAGTATTTAATCCATGCCATCGGATTGAGGAAACTTATTTTCATAATCACCGGTCATTTTGGATTTGTGAGCCACAGTTCTTGAATTTTGCTGTGTTAATAAAAATTTCCCCACTCAATAAAAGTGTTTTCATTCCTATCACCAAATAGGAATACACAGTCTGGTATTTTAGCTCGCACCTGTTGGGAAAAAATGTTCCACTTCAACTACCTATGCATGGAGAATTCCATCAAGATCATCATGGGATATCCTCTTCTACAAGCTTCTCCACGGTTGTCGTATCCATCTTAGGTAGCTTCCTATTTTTTTATCAAATTATATGGATCTTCTGCAATCATATAGGCCCTATTGGCGGTGTTATTTCCAAACACCCAAGCTGTTATCTATGTGGTTGATTCAAGTGATACTGGTAGATTGGTCACAGCGAAAGAAGAATTTCATTCTATTTTGGAGGAAGAGGAACTGAAAGGAGCAGCTATACTCATTTATGCAAACAAGCAGGATCTTCCAGTTGCCCTTGATGAGGCTGCAGTTACCGAGTCTCTTGAATTACACAAAATAAAAAATTGTCAATGGGCTATATTTAAGACATTTGCTTTAAAGGGTGAAGGTTTATTTGAAGGATTGGACTGGTTAAGCTATACACTTAAATCAGGGGGCCGATAATTTGTAACAACAATTTTCTGGAGTGTGGGAGTTACTATGTGCAAATTTGTGTCCCAAGACATGAGCATTATATGCACCATTAGTGATTAATTGGATTGGCTAGGCGAAGAGTTTCTAGTTTTAATTCAAATTTTTTTCCATTAAAGGGGGGTAATTTAGAAGATGCAGGAAAAAACCAAGGCCAACCATTGATATGTTACAACACAGAATAAAAGGCTCCTATGTTAGCACTAAAGGGGGGTGTTAAAAATTAGTGCTTAACATATATTAGTTAATAATAAATAAATTAACATGTTATTGTTAATTTATTAAATAAATAGTTAAATAAATAAATTAACATGTTATTGTTAATTTATTAAATAAATGAATTAACATGTTATTGTTAATTTATTAAATAAATAAATTAACATGTTATTGTTAATTTATTAAATAAATTTGGTTTTGGTAGATATTCCCCTAACTTGTTTTATACGGGAATATTGGCTTTTTAAAGCCAATACTATGTAATTGATTTTGAGTTGAATGTGATTGACAAAATATTGATTCGAGAGCAATCTCAAATTTTCTCTCTTTTTCAATAGATGGGACTATAGGGTGAAATACAAAGGAATTGCCACATTGTCTTATGATAACATATTCATGTTGAGGTGGTTGTGATTCAATTTTAATTTCATCTATAATAAATATATTAAAATTAATAATATTACTATATTTAATATTTATATTAATATGTTATAACACATGATTTTAAATTTATAATATTAATATAGTATAAATATTGATATATTTAGTATTACTTATATTAATATATTATAACACAAGATTTTAGATATTTTATAACAAAAATATATTTTAATATATATATATAGTTGTCCTATTGCCATCCTCTTATCATCCCCTAAATTTTTGAGAAATATGAGGTGAAAGCCCTTGTAGCGTATATTCTCTGAGACAGAGAAATATGAGGTGAAAGCCCTTGTAGCGTATATTTCTCTGAGATGGAGAAATATGAGTTGAAAGCCCTTGTAATGTATATTTCTTTGAGATGGAGAAATATGAGGTGAAAGCCCTTGTAGTGTATATTTCTCTAAGATGGAGAAATATGAGGTGCGAGCCCTTGTTTATCTCTGAGATTGAGATGAGACGTTATGTTGAGAGACTCCGTGATGGGCACTTGTGCACATTTTTCTTTCTACACATGGGAGTAGCCATGGTGGATGTCATGTTGAGTGACTCCATGACGATATCACGTTGAGAGACTCCGTGATGAACTCTTTTCCACAAATGGGTGTAGCCATTGTGGGTGTCATGTTGAGAGACTCCATGACATGGATATCTGGAAAGATATCTCCCTAGCTAAGAGGGAGTGTTGATGTTATAGCGGCGGGAGATATCTTTCTCTCAAGATTTAAATAATAAATAATTAATAAGGCAAGTCGGCCTTAATTATAAATTACATTTTATATTTTTATTCCTTAAAAGAAGCTGACCTAAATGAAGAGACGCCTTGGTTTGTATATATACAAGGTGAAGTTGATTCATCAAATCATCAATTCATTCTTCATTCAATTCACACTCTCTAGGAGAAGTTCACACCCTAGCAGCAGATCTTAATTTTTGTAGTAGCAGTTCGACTTCAAGGAAATTAATATTTGATTGTATCAAGGAGAGATTCTCATCATTTATTTTGTCAAGTTCGCCCTTGAGAAGGGTCTGATTTGTAAAACAGGTTTTTGCTCTTATTCGTCCTATATATAAGGGTTGCCTCTGTTAGTTTTATGATCAGAATTGACATAAGCAGAAAACACAACACAATTAACAATGATCACAACAAAATTACCCTAGGAAAACCCTCCTCGAGGGAGAAAAACCCAGCAAAATATATATCTCTTATATATCAGATAAGAGTGTAGAAATGTGCTTTACAACTAGACCCTTCTCAAGGGCGAATTGATACAATGTATTAATACCACCTATCCTTTGATGCAAAGATAAATATGTTTCTTCTTGAAGTCGATCTGCTGCTAAAAGATGGTCTGCTGCTCCTTGAAAGAATGCAAAAATGAGAATGACTTGATATATTCCTCAAATGAGATGAACTCTTCTTCATTATATACAAGGAGGTGACCTTTCCACTAGGTCAGCCCCCTTTGGAGATAATATTATTTGTTACAAGAAGGCCGACCTGCCTTAAACGAAGGGAAAATAGCTCCCGAAGATATTTAACACTAACACTCCCTCTTAGCTAGGGAGGTATTTTCTAGATATCTACGTCATGGAGTCTCTCAACATGACGCCCACAATGGCTACACCCATTTGTGAAAAGCACAAAGGTTCATCATGGAGTTTCTCAACGTGATGTCGCCATGGAGTCTCTCAACATGACGTCCACCATGGCTACTCCTATGTGTGGAAAGAAACACACGTACAAGTTCCCATCACGGAGTCTCTCAACATGACGTCCACCATGGAGTCTCTCAACATGACGTCCACCATGGCTACTCCCATGTGTGGAAAAACACAAGTACAAAGGGTTCATCACGGAGTCTCTCAACGTGATGTCATCATGGAGTCTCTCAACATGATGTCTCATCTCAGTCTCAGAGATGAACAAGGGCTCACACCTCATATTTCTCTGTCTCTGAGAAATATACACTACAAGGTGTTGTGACCTTTTCACACATCACCCCATTCAAAATGGGGACCCCCCTAATTTTCGCTCCATTTGGGTCTTTTGGCTTTGGTTTTGGGTCTACCTCTCTCTGTCGGTTCTTTCTATATGGGATGTACTTGCCATTTGACCTAGATTTGAATTTTGGCTAAGTCTGGAGGGCTTTCTAATGAATTAGGGTTTACAATCTTCAAGCTACTTTGAGGTCAAATTGAGTTGGCTAATCGAATTATGAGCTTAGCACTGCTGTTAGGATGCTTCAAGTAGGCTCCCACTGAATTTTCACTGAATTTTGACAACTTGGTATTTTTAGTAAGTGCCAATTTGGGGCCTATTTTCTTGGGATTTTCAAATTCTGACAACTACATTGCACTTGGAACACTTATAACTCATCACTTGCAAATTTTAAGCGCAAACAGACAACTTACTATTTTTAGCAGTTCTGCCATCGAGGGGGCATTTTTAGGGTTTGCATGTTGAACTTTCAGATGCATGTCTGGAGATTCTTTGTGGGTTTATTGAGATTGTCGCGGTGATATAACATGCAAAACGAGATGATGACTTTCAATGATTCAGGCTTCAGGGGCTATTTTTAGGGTTTGCATGCAGGATTTTTTAGTGCATGTTAGCATATTCTTTATGTGTTTTCCGAGTGCTTCGCAACGAGGTAACATGCAAGCATAGTTGATCACTTTTCAGGGACTTGCTATTTTTAGCCAATGCTTGCATGTTGATCTTTTTTTTGGGTTTTTTGCATTTTTTGAGATCTCTTGGGCAATGTGACATGCAAACTCCTTAGGCAGTTGATTGGTCACTTTTTCAAACACTTACTATTTTTAGCAGGATCACTCCGGAATTACCCAACACTTCAGCATCATGAACAGAGCGACATGCAATTGAAACGGGGTCAAACAGAGATCATTTGAGCAACATGCAAGTCAGATTAGGGTTTCCAGCTTCAAGACCCAAAATGAGGGATCAAACGCTAGAATCTACTAAAACCGATGTATCCCATCGCGATCAGTATCTTTCAAGGAGTCCATTGGTAAAATTTGAGGGCAATCTGAGCACTTACTATTTATAGTAAGTCACTTCAGAAACATGGCTATAAATAGCAGGTCAGCGCGAGGCACCAGTGTGAGCAAGTCAAGCAAGTGACGAGGACCCCATGGAGTGAATTTCAGATCAAACGAAATTGTAGAAGTTCGAAAATCAAGCACTTAGTATTTTTAGCAGGTCCATGTAGAGGAGTTAGGGTTTCCTAAAAAGTAGGGTGAGACACGAGGGTCACACAGAAGCTTCCTCCAATCACGATCAACATCTTTTAGGCAATCTACAAGTGAAGTTTGAGCTCATTCTGAGCACTTACTATTTTTGGCAGGTTTCTAAAAATAGCAGGGGTAGCATCAGGTGCCAACAACTCAGTCACGTCATGAGGATTAGGGCAAAACGAAAATCAAGCCTTTCGGAGCTCGAAATCAACTCAAAGTGCAGGGAGCACAAAACTTTCTAAAAATAGCAGGTTAGGGCAAGCTGAGGGTAACATGAGCAATCCGCCCTAAGTCAGAGAAAAGGCTTGAAAATCATCCAGGTATGGTGAAACTGAAAGCTTGACCCCTCAAGTGCACCTGAACAGCATGGAGCTGGATAAAAATTTGCTAAGTCTAGAAAAATGGAAGCTCACAGGGCTAAATGCGCCCAAGCTTGAGGAGATATGGCTTGAAATTTGTTTAAGTTTGCTAAATTGGAAGTAGAGGACCCCAGATGCGCCCAAGCTTGAATTGTCATGGAGAAATCTTCTAAGGCATTGAAATTGGAAGCTCTTCTAGTCAAATGCGCCTTAACTTGGAGAGGGTGAGTTTAAAAATTGCCTAAGTCTAGAAAATTGAAAGTAGCTCCCCTCATATGCGCCCAGCATGACAAGAAGACAAGTGAAAATTTACTAAGGCATGAAAATTGGAAGCCCACCTAGGCAAATGCGCCTTAGCTTGGAGAGATGCCTTGAAATTTGTCTAAGGCAATGAAACTTGAAGTACTCCCACCTAGATGCGCCCAAGTCTGAGAAGGAGATAAAAAAAAACGTCTAAGTGTTGAAAAGTGAAAGCTCAGACCCCTATACGCGCCTTGACCTTGAGGAGGGGTAAGAAATTTATCTAAGGCAAATGAAGGTGGAAGCTAAGAGGGTCATATGCGCCTTGACTTGGAGAGAAAGTGTAAAATTTTTTGAAGTATGAAAACTAGAAGCTTGAGGGGTTAAATGCGCCTTGCCTTGAGAGGAGTTGGTAGTGAAATTTAACTAAGTTTGGAAAATTGAAAGCTTGACCCCTCAAAAGCGCCCAAGGTGAAGGAAGGTTGATGGAAATTTGATCAAGTCACTGAAATTGAAACTTTAAGGGGCTAAATGCGCCCAAACTTGAAGGAGGAGGCTTGAAAATTGGCTAAGTCCTCGAAATTGGAAGCTCCCACCCTCATATGCACCTTAGCTTGGAGACAACTTGAAATTTATCTAGGGCAAGAAAACTAGAAGCTCTCACCTCCAAATGCACCCAAGGCAAGAAGAGGCCTTGAAATTTTTCTAAGGCAAATGAAAGTGAAAGCTAAGAGGGGTAAATGCGCCTAAGTCAAAGAGATGGAGTGTTGAAAATTTTCTAAGGCAAGGAAAACTTGAAGTAGCCCTGCCTAAATGCGCCTAACTTACATGGAGTGAAGTGAAATATTCTAGGTATGGGAAATTGAAAGTAGCTACCTCCATATGTGCCTTAACTTGGAGATGCCTTGAAAATTGACTAAGACGTTGAAACTTGAAGCTTGAACCTCCAAATGCGCCTAGGTTAAGGGTTGAAAGTAGAAATTTTGCTAAGTGCTTGAAATTGGAAGTAGCTACCCCCAAATGCGCCTAGCTAGAAGAGAAGCTCCAAAAGTTTTCTAAGTAATGAAAATTGAAAGCCCAAGGTCCCAAATGCACCTAAGAGTTGAGAGGGAAGTTTGAAATTTTTCTAAGTGTGAAAAACGAAAGTTGAGGGGTCCAAATGCGCCCAAACCTAGGAGAGTATGAAAATTTATTTTAGTCATCAAAGATGGAAGTGTGACCCTCAAAATGTGCCCAACCTAAAGATGATTGTATGAAATTTTCTAAGGCGTGAGAATTAAAGGTGGGCTTAGTGAAATACGCCTAAGGCTAGAAGGTGGAATAAAAGGGCAAACATTGATAAAACTATTTTCTAAGGTTTAAAAAAATTAAATGTCCCCCTTCGTGAAGACACATGAATTAATCAAGTTGAAATATTTTCTGAGGGGAAATGTTTTTAGGGGAAAGTGACTTTGCCTTGTGATTTTAAATGCTGGAGATTACGACTGGAGAAATTTGTCTAAGGAAATAATATATGCCTAAGTCAGAGGGTGAATAAGATTTTTCTAAGGCATTTAGAATGAAGATATTTTCAGTGTTGGAGATAATTTTAATAAATTTCCCATCAACGTTGGAGTCAATTGAATTCTACATATAGTCAAGGTGGGAAATTTCAAATTTTTAAGAAGGAAGGAATTCCCAGCAATAGCAAGTTCCTATGATGACTCTATGATGACTGGGCATCTTTGTGACAACTCGCCAGGTTTCCCTCCTGAATTGGAAAATGGCTTAGTGGAGGAGTGAATTAAAAGCAACTGCTAAACTGGGCGCCATCTCTCAATTATATAAACTCTGAAGCTATTGATTTTTTTCACCATTTGCAGAGCTGAAATTGTGAGAGTGCTGAGAGGGAGAAAATTCTGAAGTGAGTGAATTGAGTGAGAATTTTTCTAAGCACTGAAAGTGATATTGCTGAAAGTTGCTCAAGCTTGGAGTTTGAATTTCGGAGTCAGAAATCTCGAGGTTTGGAGTTGGTAGTTTAGTGCTGAAGAAATTTCATTTTCGAGGCCAACTCCATATTTCTAGCCATCTCGGGGTAATTTTATTTTCTAAGTTGGAATTGTAACGCTTGAATTTTATTTTGCAGATGACTGAAGTTCGAAGGGGAGATACTGCTGGAACAAGCAAAGTTGCAGGCAGAGTTGGAAATACAGAAGCGGGCAAAGAGAATGCCTCTAGGCAGGCAATCATCAAGCAGCTGAAGAAATCTTTTCTTCCTGAGTCAAAGTTTGTCTCGAAGCTCGGAGGGTTGACTGACACCAACCTTGGTTCGTTCAACCTCGAGGCATTCAAAAGGAGAATATAGGGGTAGGCTAGTCATCCTCCGTAAGCGACATTGCACAACATCGTGAGAAGTGGATTGTATGCAGTTGCTAGTTTTCCGCCAGCGATTCGATGTCCTAAGTTAATAATGGAGTGTGCAAATTATTATAGGCTAGACCACCGAACGATTGTCTCTCCGGACGGCAAGTTGCTGGCTAACTTCACACTCGAGGCTATTGGAGAGGTGTTTGGGATTCCAACTGTGGAGAGAATGTTGTACAAGTCAAAAGAAAGGGCCGATAAAATGTATGTCTCATCTTTCGATAGGTGTGCAAAGAGAATTAATACATCATGGATGAGGAAGCCAAAACCTCCTGGCGCCAAGTTGCCTAAGCAAATCATCTCAGAGGAGCTGAAACAGGAGTACTGTGATTTAATCATGATGCTCAGCCGGGTAAATGGCAGCCCACAGGCATACGCTTTTGAGCCTTGGATGTTCTTCTACATCAGCGTAGTGTTGGAGGGAAAAGAGTATGTAGATTGGGCAAGAATGATCAATGACAATATAGATGAGCAATTTAGAAGTTTGAGGAGAACGAGGACATTTTATATGAGCTCGTACGTCATCTATATGCTGGCTCAGATGACGAAGTATAAAGGATTGACATATTAGGAGCCAATTGGATGCGGTCCCGGTCAATTTAAAATCCATGAAGCTTGCAAGTAGCTGCATCTGATAAATACCTCCAGCTTCAAGAGAGTGAACGATGCTTTCACTATGCACATCACAAGGACTCTTCAATGGAGAACACAACAAAGAATATCCAAAGATGCACAAAAGTTGATTGAAGAGTATGGGTATTGGTTTATCCAGTTCTCGAAGTTCACTTACATAAGGCTGTTGGGGTTCCATTCATACGCCTTCAGATTGCAAAGGTACCCCACGAACAGGATGGTAATGCTTGAAGTGTCTAGGCAACTCATTGCCTACGACAAAATCATAAGGAAAAAGAAGAAAGGAGAATTGCACTTCCCTATTATTATGGGAAATTCACTTGAGGAGTGCCCATCTTTGCAAGCAGCCAAAGAAGCAGAGGAGGAATTACAATTCTATCACCTCACTCTCCACACCAGCCGATAGGAGTTTGATCCTCATGGAAAGATCGAAGTAGTATAGGGTGAAGAATATCGGCACAAGGCTCATGTTGAGGATTTTTGGGCGAATGCAGAAGATGAAGCTGAGATCAGAAGGAGGATGTTCTCTAGGTTACCTCTGAAATTGATCAGAGAATGCGAGGTTGTCCAAGTTCCAGACCAAGTGGATGAGGATGTCAATGTTACACAACTCGATTATGAATCAGTGAGAGGCACGCCAGTCCCACCACTTGATTGGGTGGAACCGGAGATCACGGACTTGGTCACGTTGTCTATGCGGGTCTTAACATTCACAAGGAGCTGGATGGATAGACATGTTCACAGGCTTAACAACAAATTAATTGCCCTCACGTACAACCTCATGGGTGATCAAAGGCCACCGACATCAACAAGGAAGAGAAAACAGGCCGCCCAAGCTACAGAGCCAGAGGAAGAGGAACCAGTTCAGCCAGAGCCTCAGAGGACGGAGGAAGCATCACCTACACAGCTGTTGACTCACTCTTCCAGCGTACAAGAAGTTTCAATATTCGCAAGTCAGAGGGTTAGAATGAATGAAGAGCAAGAAATGGAGGAAGTCAATCAACCATTGCCTAGGGAGCCCGATAGCTAGAGTGCTAATGCTCCTAGGAGTGCTTGCCAGCCGAATGAAGATGAGGAAACAGAAACAGACACTCGCCTGGATCGTGCGATTGGGGAAGCCTTTGAAGATGAAAACACTACAGAGCTTGAAGCTCGGGGTTTTGAGGAAGATAGGCAGCACATGGAGATGGATGAGCCTCAACCAAATGTTACTGAAGAGGAGGTTCGTGAAGTAGAAGCAACAGAGGAGTAGCCACTTGTTGTCTGGAACGCTCAACAGGATATTCCAAATTGGCTCACAAATGCGATAAAGAGAGATCAAGAGGATGACACCGACCCAGCAATAGAAATGGAGAGCTCCTTAATAGAATAAGTGGGTCGCCTAAAAGGAAAAGAGCCAAAAAATACTCCAGGTTTGAAACAGATGAGTCTGGTTCCTGCACTCTTCATGTTGCGGTTCCAAGGGAAGAATGTGATTGAGATGAAGCAATGCCTGAGAATTACACAATCACTACAGTTGAACTGGGACGTCCCACTGGAGCACAAGTGATTGAGGAAGCTGAAAACTCCTTCCAGGCATTGAAGGACAAACTGCTTAGTAAGGGAGGAAAATACAAGAGGCTGAAAAGGGAGCATAAGGCGTTAATTGGCTATGTACAACATCTAACACGTCCATGTGCCCAGGAGAACCCAACGGTAGATCTTCCAACTGAGCTTCCACGATTGTCAATTAGTGGGCTCGAGGAAATGAAGAGGGCAATTTAGGAAGGAGACAAGTGGATTGGCAATGTTCGTGTTGAGGCTGAGAGATTCATTGAGGATCTTGTCTCCTCTTTCCAACATGCTTCCAACATCCTCTCCCGTATGGAAAACATTGAATAGGCATGGAGTGATACTCACATTTTTCAAGACAAGACTATTGCACGCCTAGCTGGTCAAATGGATATGCCAGTGTAGACTTTGATTGAAGGAGGGGTAATTCAGGCTGGAGATAGATATGATTTTCCCGACTGGTATTCCGCAACATTCACCGGCCGAGGTTTCTTTGACATGGCAAGGACAGAGTTAGTCAAGATCAAGAAGGCCATGGGAAACATTCAAGAGGGCATCTTCAAAACGCTCGAGGCATTGTTCACAAAACGGCTAACTCCTGAGGGGGGGACAGTGGATGGTTTGAAGGGCAGATTGCACCCATTCTTCTCCGAAATGAGAATATTTGCTCAAGTTGACTTTGAGAATATCTCCACTTTCTTCTCCATTATTCAAAGCACTGAGGAATCCGTTGAGGCCTGGAGAAAATCTTGTATCCGGTAGGAGCAAACAATTGCCATCCTCGAGTATCAGATTAATCTTACTCTAGCCCTTTCTGAGCAGGAAGTTGATACAGTGCTGGCCCGGTTTGTTGCTTTCGCGGTCAGAGAGAACAATGGAAACAGGATCATGGATGAGAATCTTCTAGAAGGGTAGTGGGCATTAATTGCCCATAGTGGTCAAAGGAGGAATTTGTCATTTTGCGCTCATTCATTGCACCACTCCACCTTTTGGCAGTTACTTGGGTAGAATCTAGTCTAGGGCATGTGTGGCTAGATATGAGCCATCCATTGTAATTCAATCTAGACCGTCCATTGAGATTGGCCAGCTATATAAAGGGGACTCCCCCTCATTTGTACCTAATTAGAGATTAGATCATAGAATGATAGAGCAGAGAGACTGATAGTGAGATAGCTTAGCATTAGTTTGTTAGCATAGTTTGAAGAAGGAAAGTTTTCCTTTGAAAGATTTGTAAGAAATTGTTGTGAACACTCTCCCAATATAAAGAGTTATCATTGATGATGGTTTCATCTTGTGTTGTGATTATCTAGCGAGGTTTCTTCGTTCTTCTACTTCAAGTAGGACTTAAAGTAGAGTAATTTTCATTTTCATGCACGTAGATAGTTGTGGATTGTGGTGATTGATTAAAGCAACTGCGTTTAATCCATACCACTAGCAAGCTTGTTGATGGTAAGTTTGCCTTGTGTGGTCGATTGGAAGACCTTTTAAGCTTAACTTCGGTTCTGATTCACGTCTTGGCATGCATTATCGTCATGGTGTCCTTATGCTGAATTGTGATTTGAACATTCCTTGCTACCCCTTTGAAGATTGCACTGACTTTGTAGAGGCTATCCAATGCGAGGTGAAGCAAAGTCTGGTTGAAGCCTGTTGAAGTTGATCCCACGTCCCGCTTTAGGATAGAGCTTAGACCTTCTAAACCCTGCACTCATTTAAATTCCGCACATTTCCGGTTAGTATTAGAAAATTCGTACCTCATTGCCAAATCATTCGCATCACATGAAAATCCCCTATCTCTTTAGTCTACTGTCTGCTGCGAAGTACTTGTGAACAATTGTGTAAGTCCCCTCGTAAAAACATCAAATCACAACGAGCCAACCGAGTTTACTCCATTGCATTGAAGGAACCTTGGAGTTGAACGTAAGATCTCTCTCACAATCTTAGCATACAAAATACTTTAATCAAGAGAGAATGGAGTAGCTGTTGGATACTTTATTCTGCTGATTGGTGCGGTCACAAAAATAACATCAACACAAGGGCTTTCACCTCATATTTCTCTGTCTTAGAGAAATATACACTACAAGGGCTTTCACCTCATATTTCTCCGTCTCAGAGAAATATACACTACAAGGCTTTCACCTCATACTTCTCCGTCACAGAGAAATATACACTACAAGGGCTTTCACTTCATACTTCTCCGTCATAGAGAAATATACACTACAAGAAATCTTCATGATGATGTGACTCCTCTGAAGCTCCAAGTTCTTGCATAACCTCTCGACCTCCTCGTCCAAGGTTGCCTCTATTGGTTTGTCAGACTCCCTCTAAATGTTAATTCCTCCTCTTCGAAGAAACTGATCGCAATGACAATCTGAATAGTTTCTTCCTCTTCGAGAGATGTCTCTAGTTATGTGCCATGAACTTAGTCCCATGGCTGCAAGCTATGTCTCCATGTTTGTTCATTTCTTCAGCCTGCGTGACTTCCTCACAGGAGGCATCAAGCTTTTCCTCCCTTGAATTCAATCTCTCATCATCCTTTTGCTCGTCTATCCATCCTGGAAGCATTTTAGAGAGATTACTAATAGTTCATAGAATCAAACTTCCCCGAAGAGAAATATCCAGACCAATATAAAATTTATTCAAGGTACAAGCATAAAATACTTATCTCTTTATTGATTCTGATAAATGCTAATCACTACACTCAATATAATTCACCGCTCTTGCGCTCAGATCAATCCACAATCTTCCTACTACAGGTTCACGGCTTGATCACAGGCCCACAACCCAGTATTAACAGTAACCTAGTAATACATCAACACTGGGATTTGTAGTGGTGGCTGGGTAAATTTGAATATGGTCTTTGACCATTCAAATTTATCAATGCACTCCAACAATCTTCAACGGCATACACGAGTTGCCAGAGATTTCTCATACGTCCCTTCAATAGCCAATCGAACCCATAACAATGTATCGGCATAACCTGATTATGATCAGCAATTGTCGTGCCTAGATATAAGTGTTCCAATCTTTGATAAGACACTGAAATATAATGTTTGTGAATATTTAATTACTTTGACTTATTCAACATTGCTAGAACAGTATGAAGACCAAGAGGCCCGATGACGCATAACGTTGTCATTAATGGCCAGTGACAGTATTTCATCTCCGTTTGATGTAGCAATGTGATAACCTGTGTATTCCTCTTTCGCTTATTCCCACTTGTCTCATTCGTAAAAACTTCATTCACATGACCCATTGCTTTTGCTGCCCAAGTCAACCGATCCCATGCCAAACAAACATGACAACATAATCGATAGAATCCCCGACAATATAAAAGACTCTCGACTCTCCTCTGCTCTGTAGAATTCATCGCTTGAATCTCCCGCTTTGATTTCTTCTATATGATCCAATGCTCCATAGAAGCCCGATGATATGGATGATGGATTACCAAATGTCAGTGGCGGATGCGATGGGAGTATGTGTACTTCTAAATGCCATGAGGAAATAACTTAACACCTCTTTTGGCTTTGATGATATCTCAGTTGATTCTGCCTTCAAGATATAAAGTACCTGAATATATCTTTCCTTCCATGATCGAGCTTAACTACCTAGGAGTGCCTTCTTCAGATTCCATTCCTTTTAATCGAATTCTTGCAAGTGGTAGCTGATGCTTCCTCGGTCGCAATTCTCAAGTAGCAATTGACCAATCCTCAGGCTTTATCACACTTTGATGATATTTACCATTCTTAGAAAGCTCTAAGAGCTCAAACTCTGCCTTGGAGTACACTTTGCGTTCCACCATGATGATTTGCGCCAAAATTAAGGTGAAGAATATTTAAATGACCACGATAGTGATAGGCAGCACTCATTCATACATAGCATGATTTGTTTTAGATCTTTTATGTTCTTTTCTACCCTCAAACTACTTAAACAATTCCTGATCAGATCTTTGCTTAAACCTGTTCTGATACCATGTTAGTTTTATGATCAGAATTGACATAAGCAGAAAACTCAACACAGTTAACAATGAACACAGCAAAATTACCCTGGGATAACCCTCCTTCTCGAGGGAGAAAAACCCAGCAAAATATATCTCTTATATATCAGATAAAAGTGCAGAAATCTGCTTTACAACCAGACCCTTCTCAAGGGCGAATTGATACAATGTATTAATAGCAACTATCCTTTGATGCAAAGATAAATATGTTTCTTCTTGAAGTCGATCTGCTGCTACAAGATGGTCTGCTGCTCCTTCTTGAAAGAATGCGAAAATGAGAATGACTTGATATATTCCTCAAATGAGATGAACTCTCCTTCATTATATACAAGGAGGTGACCTTTCCACTAGGTCAGCCCCCGTTGGAGATAATATTATTTGTTACAAGAAGGCTGACCTGCCTTAAACAAAGGGAAAATAGCTCCTAAAGATATAATACACTAACAGTTTTGATTCGATTTTAATTTCATCTATAATAAATATATTAAAATTAATATTATATTAATAATATTACTATATTTATTATTTATATTAATATGTTATAACACATGATTTTAAATTTATAATATTAATATAGTATAAATATTGATATATTTAGTATTACTTATATTAATATATTATAACACAAGATTTTAGATATTTTATAACATAAATATATTTTAATATATATATAGTTGTCCTATTGCCATCCTCTTATCATCCCCTAAATTTTTGAGAAAAATTGCCATCCTTGGAAACTCGTCTCCTTGTCCCCTTGTCCTAGAAACTTGGAGAAACATTGATTGCAAGATACATTAGTGGACATTGAATATCTATCCAAGATGAGATGAGTATGGTCTTGGTAAGAACAATAGAGGAGGCCTATCAATATGCCGTAAGGGTAGAAGAAAAGTTGATGAGAAAAAACCTGAATGACTCTAGAGGGAGAGGAAGAGGGCAAGCTGATAATAGTAGAAAGAGAGGGATCTTCTTCTTGGATAGATGTCTCCAAGAAAGGATGTGGGGCAGCCCTTGTTGAAGGAGACCCTATAGGTGGCCTCCTTAATATGTTCTTTGCTAAAGGACAAGATCTTAATTTTATTCTCACTTATAAAATTAACTTTTTGTTCTCAAATAGATGCAATAATTTGTAACATTGGCAACCCCTTCTTGTTTGGCCTTTGACAAACTTTAATGTAATGGCCGATTAGCACCTAGGTGAGCTTTCAATCAACCATAGTTTGCAAATTTGGACTGAGAGAATACTTGGAAAACCAAAAGTTTCTAACTTGGCAACTTAAAAAGCACTTAAATTAAAAAGAAAATTGTAAACATCTCTTGTGATAGGATACATCCTATATGCATCTCTTTCCATTTCTTTGAAAGACCCTAAGAGTGAAAAGAAAAACCCTACAAACAAAAAAACCCTAAAAATTGTTCTAATAGGTCACAATTGACTAGTTTGTAATCTGTATTGCCATTTTGAGTTGATCTAAGTGGCAAAAATCTTTTGAGGGATGGACAATGGAAGAAACAAACATGACAAGTGGAGGCCACAAACTAAAGGAGTTTGATCACTAAAGCAATAGCTTTTTTCTTTCGTTGACATCCATTCCTTCGCACCTTCAATGAAATACAACATTCCAAACCTTAACTATATTGAAAAGGGAGCATATGTGGGAGTGATGACTTTGTTTCAGCCCTTTGTAGAATGTTAAATAAATTATAAGTTTAGGTTAAATATTAAAATTAATAACATATAAGTTGTATGTTAAAATCAGTAAGTTATACCTACTTGGTTTGAAATTAGGAAATGTAAATATTAAATAAATTTATTAAATTATGTTATAATATTACAAGAGTTCCACCTGGGACGCCGCCCCCCAAAACATCAAGACGAGGAGACGCCTGGGAACGTCCCTCCGCCGTCCCCCCGCCGTCTCCACGCACCCCCGCCGTCTCCTGCCTTGAGGGAGACGTTTCCTCAAGTTTCTCACTGGGAAACGCCAGTTTAAAAAAAAAAATGTTGAGTTTTAAGTTTAACATAGTGTTTTATATTTTCTCATTTCATTTTTTTGAGCTTTGGCATGCGACTGAGCTTCTCCCTGGCGAGTGAAGTGGTGACTGCGTTTCCAGGTTAGAATCGTTAGATTTCTGGCTTTGCATTTTTTCTGTGTTTTAAATTTTTTGGCCCCTGGCCGTGTGCCCTACCCTCCGCCTTGCCCGCGAGCACTGTTTGCAAAGCCCGCGGGCTTCTCCAAAGCCCACGAAAATTTGTCAATTGTAAGAACATTGGCCTCTTCGGCTCTTCCATTTGAAAATTTAAGCATTTGAAATGATGCATTAAAAAAAATTCTCTGCTTGAAGTTAACTGTTAAACCCTTATCTCAAGTTACTTATTTTGATATGCATTTGAAGTCCTTATTTTGTTACTTCCAATCCTTCAAATTTGATATACAGTTTTAGTGTCATACATTTATAGGAGCTAGGTTTTCTTAAAAATCAGAAAATGAGTCTGTGATAGGTCTGATGTATATCATCAAATGCCTTAATTGGTATGGAGTAAGGTATACCGTATTTTACATGTGCATCTGCAACAGACCAATGCCTTGTCAAACAATTAATCTGTGTGGAATTTAGACTTTTATGTGTTATACATCTTTTTATAACTAATTTTTCAAGTACTATATGTATTTAAGCGCCGCCCCTCCGCCGCCGCCCCCCCGCCGCCCCCCCCCCCCCCGCCTCCCATCCTCCCCCGGGCCCCCATCCCCGCCCCAAAACTCCGTGGAACATTGTAATATTATAACTTAAAAGTTAAAAATTTATTGTTTAGAGTTAAGATTATAATTTTTAATTTATTTAATATTTATCAAAGGTTGAGCTGAATTGGTCAAAGCATTGGGTTTTTATTTTGAGAGCCAAGTTCAAATTGCCAAATTGACATCTAATGTGAAACTTTATTTAGATAGAATTCTAAGGTGTGACTCTTGGTCTTCTATTGTTGGTGTCTAGTGTAGTTACTCAAAATGGCTAATATTCTTTCTTGAAAGGAGCATGATGATAGTCTAAGAACCCTACCCCTCCCCCACTCCCTGGTTTATTCTCTGAATTTGAGCCTTGAGGAATATTGTCAAACAATTATCTTGTAAAATCCGAGCTTGCTGTTTGTGTTTTCAGTTTGTGTTTGATTGTTTGGTTTGATGCCAAGATGCTTGAACATGTGGTGAAAGAGATAATCTAAATGACTGTAATAAAATAGTATGTAAGTTATGACTAGATGCAGCCTTTCAATGAATGTATGTGACTGTATTAAAGATACTCATAGGCATTATTTACACACAGCCATGGTAAGATAGCACCCAGAAATGTACACAGCAGTAATTCTGGACTTATTTCAGTCAATAATAGGCATGGTAACAAAAGGTAAATACCAGTTTATGATCTCCAACTGTGATTTTGTGGTAACAACAGATTATAATTGCAGAATAAAAGATTTCTGATGATATTTAGAAGCTACAACAGATCAGAAATAAGCTACAGAAGGTCTGAAACAGAGTGTCCATAACATGATCAAACTGGTCTTCAACCTTGCATTCATTCTGATTAGTAATAATGGCACTAATTTGATAGTATGATATCCTTAGAACTTACACAGCAATCATTGAACATTTACCAAATTGATTACAAGTCTGAAACAAATTAAAGTAAGCAAACAGAGTGCATTGAGAACCTGATTTAATCCGCTAGGACTGGAGAATAACACCCAGAACTCCAATGCAGGTCAGAAAAGAGACTTTACATGGGAAAGAGTGAAACTCAAGCATCTCACTGTAGCAATCACTGTAGCGCGGGCACTATTCACGTGTTACTGTAGCGATTTCACTGTTCACGGCTACTGTAGCAAAAGCACTGTTCACGCATACTGTAGCAAATCAACTATTCACGCGGGTACTGTAGCAGCAGATGAAAACTTGCAATCTGCTCTTAAAACCTTGAATAATTTGTTGATAATCTCTCCCAACAAGAATGATGTAACTCCATGTGCCAAAGAAGGATGATTCACAACCAACTATAAATGTTCTTCAACAATAAACTTCAAACCCTTATAGAAAACTTCACCAATTTGCACAAATGAAAGAACTGAAGTATTCTTTCCCACAACTGCAATAATTCAGGTGTTATTTCACACCTTCAAAATTGCTATCAATAGGAAGTTTTCGTTTCCTATGATCAAAGAAGAAAATTGCGAAAGCCCTAGGCTCCACAATAAAAATCAATCAAAATATTATTCATTCAACTGGATGCTGAGAATGAGCTCTTGCCTTTCCTTTTATTCTTTTCTTAAGAGAGCTCAAACACCTTCCTGGCCAATGTGGGATAAAAGATTTATTCCCACATAAAATTATTCACTTAACGCACTTTATTATATTAAAGTGACTTTATTATTATAAAGTTACTTTATAACTTTATAATAATATTAAAATATTAAATAAATCACTTAAGTCACTTGAACTTTAATATCTCTTGATGTACTTGTCTGATTGTTAAGCTGTCTGAGCCAGGAGTCGACTCTCCTTGTTCTCCATGTATGCCTGATGCTTGTAAGTGTGCCAATCCCGTGCATTGATTGTCTCTAAACATATGATCCTCACTGACCAAATGTCCACTACCTTGATATGTAACATGCTAGACTACTTGTATAATGTCAGATATAAATTTCCTGCAGATCTAATCGAGACTGTGCAAAAGTAAACGACTAACTCCACTTTGGATAAGACTGCGATTATCGCTCAATCCTGAACTGGTTTCAGAAGTGTTATTGGCTTCCAACTTGAAGAGTGGATTATCATAGGTCAACCACCATCCAATTCAAATAACGGATTATTCACAAATTGCACAATCATTCTATTATGATTTGAATCATCCACCGCTGAGCCCCTGGAACAGTAGATTAAATCATACTCTTGAATTGGTTCATCAAACGACCGATCATGATCAACTGCATGGGATGAAATAACTGATTTGCTTCCAGAAAAGGGAAACAAATCATCATGAGAACCGATCTCCCACCTGAATGGTATTCTGCCTACCTCTTGTGAAGAAGATGGAGTAGTGTCGAGAGTTGTCACACAACTCTTCGATGAATCAACTATTATGTTGCAAGAGCTAACAATAATCGCCCTTGCAACACCTATCATGGGAGTAACCTCAAGAGAACCAGGTGTAACATGTGGTTCCCTGCAACTTTCAACCAATGCACTCGTCCCATCTGTATCAACTGCTCCTGTAACCGTGATGGATGTAACCACATCCTCACTACAACCCGTGGATATATGATCCTCACTGACTGCCACTGTATGTAACTGTATTGTATCCACTCCTCCAACCGTGACTGAGACTCCTGAAAGGCCAACTGGGAGCTCTGCAACGATCCGTTAGAAGAAAATCCCTATCCGCAAGTAGTTTTAGGTAATTTTGTTTCATAATTCCAATTGCTTCTCGAAGTGCATGTATCTCTGCAAGGGAAAAACCACTATCACCATGCTCATCTGTCAAAGGAGTACTCCAACCATAGGTAGCCAACATCTGACGAGCAACATCAAAATGCTCAATGGTTGTGGCAATCATATTGTCATTCACTTTTGTTGCCCAACCAAATGATGAGGATTCTGTAGCTTATGACCCCCATACAAGTTTTCCGGTTCACAATATGCACTATGATATGAGGCTGATTCGTCATCACTCACTACATCAAAGCAGCATCATGTGTGCTTTCATCCATGCACACCTCAACATCTAAGGTACTGCTGCTTTGTACCTCAAAGGATGGCTCAACTGATAAGGTAGAAGTTGCTGGTATGACAGTATCTTCACACACTTCCACTCTCAAAGTAACTGCATGCCCATCCAAAGCACGATCCTGGGATTCCATATCAACATATGAATCTTCTAGCTTGTTTTCAAAGGTCTGATCTGGAAAATCAGACTCACCATGACATGAATCCTCCACATACAATGCATCATTAGTACCCAATTCCTGAGTACTTTCATGTGACAATTCAATAGGATCATTTTGCACATGTGAAAACACTGCTGTCTCATGCTCATGCAAAGTTTCATCATCGCTGTCATGAAAATCAGAAGTAGCCTCTATATTAGAAACTTCTTGAGTCACCTCTTGCAAGGATGATGTAGATAAATCATTACCCAAAGCTGTGCTAGTGTCTTCTTGAATCAAATCAGCATGTCTATCAAATTCATCATATAAATTTCTGCATACTTCATAGGAATTTGAAGATACCAAATCATTTTGATGAAGAGTTGTATCATCCTTATGTGTAGATTCTCTATCCATTTCATGTGTAAACAATTCATGAGCTATAGTGTGATATTTCTTCCTTGCAAACTCTGTCTTATGGCAAAGACTCGGGTGCAAATCCATGTAACTCATGAAAGGAAGTTCCTTCTTAATTTTTTGAGGAAGAGTGCTATACTCCTTAAACATGCTAATCACTTCTTCTTCTTTGTTTTGTGGTGTTCGACCTCTGCTGGAAGGAAGTGAATTGGATCCTTTAGGTAGTCCAAACTCTGAAAGCGTCTGCTCTAAACACAGCAACTCTCGACTGAGCTTGTATTGTGATTGTTCAAGATCTTTCAATGCCTGTTTATTGCTAAACAACTTTGCCATAATGGCCATTTTGCTGTCCCAACTGAAAACCCTTAATATTTTGAAACCTTTATTTTTGCAAACCAAAATAGGATGGCAGGATTCAAGCTCTGATACCAAGTTACCGTTGCACCAAAAGCCCGGACTAGTAGTGAATGACACCCTCTTAGCTTAAGGGGGCATCCCGGATAGGTACTCCCGCAAGACCCCGGACACGTGGCTGGGCAAACCGCCGAACAACCTACGTCACCTTCGATAGGGGCCCGATCGGGACATCACATCATGTTAGTACTCAAAAGGCGCTAAATCTTAGTTAGATGCTTAGATGAGCCATATTTGTAAAATTTTCTCAATAGAAATAAATAAAGCATTTAATATTTACGAGTTAGAGTTTAAATTTTAATTCACTAATATTTTTTTTGATTACTAAATTACACTCTTGGGGCTGTTCCCTTTCCATTATATATCAGAAAAATATGTATTTCAGTTTTTGTAGTAGTTTTTGGGTTTTGACAAAAATCCCATAGAAAAAATAAGGCAAGTTCACAAAAGCCCTGTTACAGCTTTTGTATAATCCTCTGCCCACTAATTTTTGTCTAATACTATCTGTAGTATCTATATTATCACCATTTGTATTTTAAACTAATATTATTTTCATAGTTAGAGCTCTTAGAAATAAGTGTATTGAGCCAAGCAATACCATTATTTGTTACATACTCAACACTTGCTTCAGGAAGTCTGCTTCTTTGGATGCCTTTTTCCGCCTTATCTCCTCGTTTTGTGGAAATTTTGTTTCAATGAGAGGTCACCAAGAGCCATTGACAACATCATTGTTTACCAAGGAAATTTTGTTAAGGGAGGTAATCCCACACCTTGCGCTATAGAAGTTATGATTTTGATCAAAACCCCTAGGAATTGACTCTTTATCAATGTTTCTTGCATTTTCCTCACCATTTCCTTAGTTTCATTGAGGTCTAGAAGAAGAACTACGAACATCGACTAAATGTTTGTATTGACCTTGTAATGGTGTTCTACCTTGTAATGGTGTTCTACCTTGTAATGGTGTTCTGTTTCCATTAAGTCCTCCCCCAACTCCCACTGTATTGCATATAAAATCAAACCACTTTGTGTTTTAAAGACTATTTTCAATTTTTGTTCTTAAATTTCGCCTAGAAATGCCATTTGTCTCTGACCATACACCAAACAAGAACTACGAACATCAATTAAATGTTTGAATTGACCTTGTAACGGTGTTTTGTTTCCATGAAGTCCTCTCCCAATTCCCATTGTATTGCATATAAAAGAAAAGCACTTCGTGTTTTAAAGACTATTTTCAATTGTTGTTCTTAAATGTCGTCTAGAAATGCCATTTGTCTTTGACCATACACCAAACATATAGGTGTAACTATTGGGCTTCAAAGAGGTTTAGGGAATTGTTTTTCTATGTGCTTTTTTGTAAAAGAATGTATGTTTTCCAATTCATCATTATATTTACCATCTCTTAGCCTTGTTTGTAGCCCCCGTTTAGAAGAAAATCATGATTGGCACATACAAGATATTTAAAATGAAAGATTAAGATATCAACATTTTTGAAATCCTTTAGTTAACCGAATTATCATCGATTTAATACATGTTATGATGGTAATCTAAAGTCATCTCATTCATTGTTTGTCGATCGAGCTTTAGTTTAAGATTTGGCCATAATTCGGCTTTATAATTGATCATACTTTTTTCAGTTATTCCAATTGCAGATTTGGCAAGAATATTTGCTTCTTTATTAATTTCTTTTGAAAATATGTTGAAAAGTGTATTTCTCCAATGAGTCCAAGAGTGGCCAAACTTGCTAGAGGAGATTGTTAATTTACCAATTTTCCGACTTTTTCTTTTTCACAGCATTCACTATCAGAGTCAACATTGATTTCTACTGTTTTGCAACCATAAACCTTGCAAATTTGTAGGCCTAGAATGAGGACATGGACCTCTGTTCTGTTGTTAGTTCTCTTTTTTAGTCTTTTTGAAGCTACTCCAATCATTTTACTTTCTTGGTTTCTTATGATACATCCACTGTGAGAAGCTCCTGGATTACCTTTGGAAGCTCCATCAAAATTCATTTTATACCAACCTTTCAAACCTCATTAATGGGGGATAACAAGTTAATATTAAATTGTATCAATATATATTTATTTTTATTTAATTTAATCTCTTAATTTTAAAATTTAAACTCTAAAATGATTAATTCTGATTTTTTTTGGTTCACTAAATTTATATATGTGGCATCTCCAAGTACTCACATCTTATTTTAAAAAAAATTGCTTATTGGTATTGGTATCTATCTCCCATACTTGTACAAGTACTAGTACTAGTCCCCTAGCAATCATGCTTGAAAATGTTAACATTTGCCCCATGGCATAAACCAAATGTGGAGTGACGTGAAACTCGCGAGTTTTCTCAAACTTGGATAACTGCTTATGAATACACCTGCTAATTAGGATACTCTAATCACAATAGACATCTCCCTTGCACGTTGTGTTCATAATGTAGAAAATCCAAGGCCTGAAAGTCCTTATCCTCTTGTCCTGTAACCCAGCTAAACAAAATGATAATAGGAGAGAATTTATCCTTGAATTCACCCCTCTTCAATGTCTTGGGTAGTCTTGTTTTCTTTTGTTTAAGCCAATGCTTGCCAATGTGTTTTTGACTCTCAAGTACACTATTATCCCACACTTTTGGATTCATCAATTTCAACTTCTTGTGTTTCCTCATAAAGAGGCAAGATGAAAATACTTTGTATTGCATCCAGATCAAATTTGCAAAGTAGTTGTGAAAGATTCCTTCAATCTGATCTGAATTTTCTGATTTTGGTTTTTCTTGAAGTCTTTGACCAGCGTATAGAATGAGTTTGGTTTTGTTTGTGTTTTGTGTTTTTTTCTGAGTTTTATGCGAATTATATAACATGTACAATGCTGATAAAGGAAAAATAACACAACATACAATGATTCTATTAACTAAAAGACTGAAATTACATAGATAAGGTCCAACTGCCACATACCCATTTATCCAAAGGCCATGAAATGACTTTTTACAAGGCTGCAAAAGAAATCTCAGGTCTGATATAACCTTGTATCAGCAATTTCGAACTCACCCGTCTCTAAAAATGACTACCCAATTCGTTTCCAAGTATGAGAGGAGTCGTGCCATTGCTGTATGAAACTTCTCAGCTCCAAAACTTCAAAAACTTCACTTAGCACTTAGGGTTTGAAGCCCAAATGCCAAACAAAGGTGCGGCTGCCTGTGCAACTACTGAAAGATGGTAGAAATGTCCTCTAAAAGGACTGATCTGCAATCTGATGTGAATTTCTGTCCTCAAAATGGACCAATCTGCAATTTTAATCCCAAATAATGCTGCCAACTCCACACTAAAGCTGGATAATGCTGAATCCTGTCACTAGGAGAAATGGGTTTTCGTCCAAATCTCCAAATTCTTCCAGAAGTTTGTGTTCCTGGAAGCTCCAAGCTCTTCAAACACTAAAGTCTGCTACTGCTCTCAAATTGAAGTCATAAGAATGAATCCAAAATAGACAAAAATGCCTTTTTATCTTCTCCAAGAGGGGTTGACTATTTTTGGGGTTACTATTTGGCCTAAAAAGTCGTAAAATAACATTGAGGGTCTAATTTTACATTGTGAACTTGGCCCCCGTTTTAAAACAACTTAAGTTCTAGGATGGGGGTGCACTTTTCACTATTCACTTTCTAATTTGTTGTTACTATTCACCTTTCACTATTCCATTAAAGCCAACTTTATTATTTGCAATTTATCCCTGGCTTAATCAACTAAACTCAACTCTGAAAGGCTCGAACAGCTCCCGGCAAGGTTCCACAACCTTGAAATGGGTCCCCTATCCATACTGCTGACCTACGGGAGCCCTCGTAATAGGTCAACCTCTGCATCAGATCTGAACGCCTAAGGAAGGGACATTAAACACATACAACAAATAATTCTTGACTTTGTACTTAAATGGAGAAAACCTGTGTCAATGAGACCAGTATCCCACAATGCCTTTGCCATTTTATTTAAATTTCTAATATTTTAATGTGAATTCAATTCTTCGACATTCACATGACATAAATTAGTTTCCTTGATTTTGGGAAATTCAGTGACCAAAGCCTATAAGATGTCACTGTTTTTTGATGTAAAAATGCATTTTAATATTTGAATCCTTAAGGGTTTTATGATAAGCTGCTGTTTTGTTTTTTTATAGATCAATATATTGAGTCAAACCTTCACATTGCTGGCACAAAACTGTCATGATGACAACAGCTATCAAACTCTTGAAAATATGAATATAGGGAAAATACCTCTTCAAAACCCTCCAATATTGTCACTGTTTTATACTGATATCTTGCCTTTGATAACTGAAAACATGCTGAAATAGTGAAAAAACCCTAGGCAGATTTGAAGAGATTGAACAGTTAAACATTTGATGATAGTAAGATGACTGAATACATTGTCAAACCCTGGGTATTTTAGCAACAATACTAGAAAATCTCTGTTTGATGTGCAGAAGAAAATCTATAGTGAATTGCTGCAATGATGAACCTCAGCTGAAACACTCCCAATGCCATGTGAACGATATGAAGACCTTTTGAAACAATGGAGAGAAATGAAGAATGATACAAGTATTTATAAAGAAACAACACCTATTTTTATCTTACTTTTCCATCTCCAAACACACCTATATATAGAAAACCTGCTATTTTTGCTTGAGAAATCTGCTCAAGATCTGCATTTCCTTCCAAATGGCACACAGACGCACACACACACACACACACATAAATCCTAAATTTCAAAGAACCCAGTCAGCCTTTGGAATGGCATATGCTGGTCAACAGGGGAGTGTATTTTTGACTTTCAAATGATAAATGTGTCCAGCCTCTATGAGGCACATTCCTGCAAACAGGTGAATGTTTTTACTTTCCTAAGATAATGTTGGTCTTCTATTTGGTGTGCACTGGTATATTGGCATTGCATTTTTAATCTTTTCGAAATCTGTCTTCCTTTTATGTGGTGTGTGTTGGTCTCTTGACGTGAAATCTCAAACTTTAAACTTTGTATTTACTCCTTATGATAGGCACATGCTTCTCTACATGCTTGCATTTTTCACTTAACAAATTTATGTTGGTCTTTAGCAGGGCAAAAGTCCACTATACTGACACAATTTTTGACTTCTTAAATTTTATTTTCTCCTTCTATCAAGGGCGCACATGTCTATGGGGCCACATATTTTATGACTTGAAATTTGTCATTGAGGCACACTTCTTTTTATTGAGTGACATTTTTCTTTATCTTTGATAAGTTTTCACATTTTCTCCATCATCCAAACTATGATATGCTCTTCGTCGGATGTGTTGGAAAGCTTATTTTGTTTGCCTTGCAAAGACACTGAATAGATATGACAAAAATAACATGGATGACTACAACAAGGTTTGAAATATGACTCATGATTGAAGAAACGACAAGGCTTTAGCTTAAAACTTGACTCAATATGAAAACTTTTTGTATGGATATAACAAACCATTCATACTTAAGAGACTGGAACATATCACTGAAATGTGTCCATCCAGTATGCCAAACATCTACATGTCTATAGAAAAATAAAATTATAATAATATGAAATTTCATTAATGTGCATGAATGACCAATATAGGTAAAGGTGATGCAGAAGTTCAGCAACAACATAAATGAGAGATGCCTAGTTTAATGCCAAAATGAAGAAATAAAGAGAGAAAAATGGAAATCTTAATACAGAAACCCTGTAAGGAGAAACATGTATTGTGGCATGAAAAGCTAGAAGATTCATGAGTAGTGAGACCTGTACTGGCATCCAAATCACAGGTGTCAGAATCTCTGTAATCTACTGTATTAGTGCTAATTCTAAGCCTGATAAACTATACAGAAAGCTCTTGTGGATGGTATCCTCATGAGGTTATACCTTGATACCATCTCACAGACCATTTGAGATAAGCATCTAAAGAGATTATTTTAACTTTTGTTTAATGTCTCAAAAGAGAGAACATGCATATGGTTTGGAACTTTGTAAAGATATTTTTGTTAAACCATATTAATGATTTATACTTACCTCTAGTCTTAGAAGTTAGAACCGAAAGATAATTTCATGAGATAATATAGGGCTACTGTTCAATACTAATTGTGAATCTCAATGGTCATGAAAACCTTTGCAATAATAGTTGTATATTTATCTGCAGGGCAAATGAAATTTTACAGGAAATGAAGGCAACTTTTGGACTAAATGATTGCAAGCTTCTTTCTATTAATTCTTCTCAAATGGATGAAGAGCACTTGCCAGAAGATATCTGGTCTCCTTTTCTTTCTCCGACTTTGGTAATTTCACCTTCCTACTTATGCATTTATTTTGATGATTTATATTTTTTCAGATTTCAAATGTAGGAATGTTATGGCATGTGTTTTCTTGCAGGTAAGAAATTCCACGTCAGATAAAATTCTAGGTCGTTTTCTTAACAAAAGAGACTTGGAAGAGGTATGAATTATTGAGTTTCAGAATATTTGTTTTGTAAAAGTATATACTAGTTGCTTGAAGGTGATTAGTTTGACTGTATTTGCACGATTTTCCATATAAGCTATTGTGAATAACAGTTGAAATAGCTCTTTGATGCACAAGTGCAATCAAATGTTAATCCAAATTTTAAAAGGTTTTCTGGAATCAACTGCATGTATGATACTAACTCCATGCTATTGATTCCAGAAGACTCTTAACACTATAACACACTGGGAACAATCATTTAGAAATTTAGTAAGCATTGGTTACTGGAAACACATTTATGGCTTACTGCTTAGGTCATAATGCATTGTTAGAAACATTTCTGATATTATATAGTTATCTTCGCTTCGTGAATTTGTGCATTGAGCACACCAAAGATTCTAAGAAATATCTTTGCCTACAGTATTTTTCTTGCATTATTATCACTATCAAAAGGGGCAAAACATTGAATGTTTGAGACAAATTTTGTCAGCAATCATGATAGTTGTCAGTTGAGAATGCCTAAGATTATCCTTCTCTGTATTCCATTGTATCAAATCTGAAGCATGCCATTCAATCATCATTCTATCTTTATTCTTTGTGTTCAATTGAAACCAGTGAAATGGGAAATGAGACAAAGGCAATAAAATGGGATGTTCTTAGGGCAATTGAGATTCAGCGAGATCAGATGATTGTTTTTAAATCAGGCAAGACATGATGTATAAAATATGGGCAGGCTAATTAGAGGCTACTTCCTTATTGAGGGGATCATGCAAGTCTAGGTAAAATATTATATATCTATTTCAAATCCTAATAACAAGTAAATACCAAGATGCCATTTGCCTTGCACTGAGTTAACCTTCAATATGGATGATGCAAGAATAGGAACACTCTTTATTTCATCTTTACTCTATCCATTATGATTTTATTTGATTTATAGTCTGCACCTATGTTACCCCAAGTTTCTGGGACAGGGATGGTGATTTTTCAGGCCATTTTTGAGGATGGTAGGGGATGGCTATATAAAAAATAGGAGAAATTTGAAATATATAGGGATTTTTTAAATATTCATATGATAACATTTTTAAAGCATACATCATATACATTATAGATCCATAATACATAACATTTGTGATGGATTGAGAGTTCACATTAGAGTCAAACAAATTAGCAAAATTAAAACTTAATTACTTTCATAATTCATTGTCAATATGCATGTTATATTAAAAAATAGTATACAAGTTACAAAAAATGGCCAAAGGCTGCAAGTTTTTCTTTCAATTACAATATGAAAATACAAAAAGAGAAAGTATATTGCTGCCCCTAATCTGCATGTCCCAACACTGCATCAAGATCGGAGTCCTTTGGGTCACCACCATTGTGAGGGTCCACCTCATCCGATGGAATCCCAATCAATCCCTCCTATGTCTCCTCGTCATCAACTTGGGCGGCATCTTCAAGATCAACATCTTGTCATAAAGTTGGAGTCTGTTGACACTTTGGAGTCTAGTGATCTTGAATTCGGAGAGCACTATATACAACCACTAGCTTCTCCATGTTGATGTTTAGCAGCTTCGGACTCATTCTTCCAGCCTCGTGTGAACACATTTATTTGTGATAATTAATGTGAAGGGGCGCTTCACATGGCAACAATGTAATACTCATCTTGGCCGACCTTCCTTGTATTTCCATCCTGGCCGACCTTCATTGTAATTTTATTTTCTTATGTTGGCCGACCTAGCTCTTGAAGAGGTGCGACTTCTCTATTGATATGTATATATAGGAGATCATTTCCACTCCATTTGACATCAAGCAAGTTCGATTATTCCTTCTCCTCAAGTGCGAATTCTATCAAGAGCAGCTCCCTCTATCAAGTGGGAATTTCTTCTAAGGGAGATTGCGAATCCATTCAAGTGCAGATTTGTGTTCAAGGAAGGGCAGATTGTAATCTGTTATTGCAGCCATTGCTGGTGCTGATATTGGCCTTGTGTTAGGCCTCATTGTTGCGAGTTTTGTTGCCATTGCTTATATATATAAAAGAGATAATTGTTGCTGATTTTTTCTCCCTCAAGTGGAGGGTTTTCCCAAGGTATATGCTGTGTTTATGTGTCTGATTTTTGAGTTAAATTCTGCTTATATAATCTGATCATAAAAACTAACACTCCACTTGTTTAGAGGTAAGCCTATTCATCTTGATGGAGTGGATAAAGTTGTATGTGGACCAATTCCTCTCCATAGCAGAGGAATTGGCAACTTGTGAAAGGTGGTGAATGGCAAGCATCCTCAATTGTAGTGTAACCATCTCGTGCCATGTCCACCATCCAATAGGGTAAGTTTGAGCTAATGTAGCTCTATTTCTCTTCGCTTCTAGTTTATTGAATGTTGGACCACAAAGATTTGTGAAGGCAAGCCATTGTGTGCAAAGTATTGTAGACTCTTCAACTAAATATATCTTTCGAAATGTCTTTATTACCTTTTCTCTCACCTCATCATCATCACAAGGAGGCAGCCTTCTAGCCTTTGGTGCATACCATTGTAGATTTCAATAATCAGATTAGATTAGATTGAATGAAGAGCCATGCTCTTGTAGAGATTACAAACCTTGAAAATTAGGGTGAGAACAAATAGATACAAGCAGATAAATCAGGGAGAATGAATAATTACAAACATGAGTTACAAATTAAATAACTAAAGAGTACCGACCATTAAACTATAATAAACTATATATTATTTTAATACCCTCCCATAATGGTCGATCTATCAACTACACCAAGTAGCCCCCTAAATTTGACGAACTTATCCGGACTCAGAGACTTGGTGAGAATATCTGCAATCTGATCCTCTGTCGGAACATACTGCAATGCTATGGATCTGACTTCGACAAGCTGGCGAATGAAGTGACAATGAAGATCAACATGCTTTGTCCGTTCATGGAAGACTGGATTCTTGGCGAGTTTCAACACCCCTTGATTGTCACAATATAAGGGGGAAGGGCCTGCTTGAGACATTTGCATGTCTGTGAGCATCCTTCGAAGCCAAACTGCTTCACAAGTTGCTTTAACAGCTCTTTGATATTTTTCTTTAGTCGAGGAGAGAGCCATTGCTTGCTGCTTCTTGCTGGTCCATGTAATTGCACCTGTACCCAAACTAAATACATACCCTGAAGTAGACTTCCTGTCATCAACAAAACCTGCCCAATCTGAGTTTGTATAACCAATCAGCTTTGGATCTTTGCACCTCCCATATAAAATGCCAAGGTCAGAAGTACCTTTCACATATCTCAGCACACACTTCGCTGCAACCCAATGTTCAACTTTAGGGGCTGACATGAAGCGAGAGATGTAGCTCACTGCAAAGCTAAGGTCAGGACAAGTGGCAACGAGATAGATGAGGCTACCTACAAGTTGCCTGAATTCTGATTCGTTCTGCACAGGTGAATCCAATTGAGTTGATAACTTCAACCCTTTCTCCATAGGTGTAGATGCTGGTTTGCAATCTGTCATCCAAAACTTGTCAACCAAGCTCTTGGCATACTTCGACTGTGAAATGAAGGTACTGCCAGTAGACTGCCAAACCTCTATACTGAGGCAATAATGGAGGAGTCCCAAATCTGTCATGTTAAATGATTGACTGAGATTATGTTTGATCTCCTCAATCGAATGATCTGAACTACCAGTAATGATTAAGTCATCAACATAGACAACTAGAAATAAGATATCATCACCAGTTCGATTGACATACAAATTAGAGTCAGAAAGACTTCGCTGAAGGCCATGGTCAATAAGGTATTGATTAATCTTCATGTACCAAGTCCGTGGTGCCTGCTTAAGGCCGTAGAGTGCTTTCACCAGTTTGCATACCTGGTGTTCTTTACCAACAACCTTGAAACCAGGAGGTTGCGTCATGTAAACTTCTTCTTGCAAATTACCATTGAGGAAGGCACTTTTTACGTCCATTTGATGGAATTTCCATCCAAACTGAGTTGCTATCGAGAGGACAAGCCGAATGGTACTCATCTTGGCTATAGAAGCAAAAGTCTACTCATAGTCAATGCCCTCTTGCTGTGAATACCCTTTGGCTACCAACCTGGCCTTGTATTTATTAAGGGTTCCATCAACCTTATACTTAACCTTATAAACCCATTTGCAGCCTATGGGTTTCTTCCCATGCAGAAGATCTGAAAGCTCCCAAGTGTGATTCTACATGAGACTATGATGTTCAACAGTCATAGCCTGTTCCCACTCAAGTGTGCCTTTAGCCTCTGTATATGTCTGAGGCTCGAAAATGCTATGAAGGTTGGCCATAAGAGAAAAATTCACTGTATTCTGCTGTTTGCTCTTATTCTGAGCAGATCTACCCTCTAGTAACTCATCATCATGAAGAGCACCAATCGTTGAAGCCCACCATTTAGGCCATAGAGTAGATGAACCAATATCGGAATCAGGAGGAACAACCTCTATTGGATCAGTTGGAATTGATATATCTGGAAGAACATCCAGATCGTGTTGAATAGGGATCGGTGGTGGAAGTGGCTGTTGAGGTACTTGCACCTCTGCGGAATCCCTCCCATAAAGTGGACCAAGTGGAAGATAAACACTCAAATCGGAATCTTTCTGCGACTGATCCTTAGAACAAACAGGAGAAGACTGATAGAAGAGCCTACCATTCTCATCAACCACAACATCACGACTGAAGATTAGACGATCAGTGTCTGTATCTATTAGTCTGTATGCCTTATGGTTCTCACTATAACCTGAAAACATGTGTTTATGGCTCTTGGAATCCAACTTAGTGCGCTGAGCATCAAGAATCCAAACATGAGTTGTGGAGCCAAAAACCTTTAGGTGACTAATGTTCGGCTTATGTCTAGACGAAGCTTCTTCAGGAGTCATCTTCTTCACAACATGAGTAGGAGATTTGTTCAGAAGATAAACAATAGTATACATTGCTTCAGCTTAAAACTTCTTAGGAACATGTCTATGTTCCAACATAGAATGTGCCATTTCTGTAATGGTGCGATTGCGACGCTCAACTACACCATTCTGCTGAGGGGTGTAAGGTGTGGTGAATTGGCGCTTTATGCCATGTGCAACACAAAATGTGGAGAAATCTTTGGAACAAAATTCCCCTCCATTGTCAGACCTGAGAGTAATAGTAGAAGAACCAGACTCTTTTTCCACCAAGGCCTTAAACTACTGCAATATGCTAAACACCTTTGATTTAAGCTTCAAAAAATACACCCACATCTTTCTACCGAAATCATCAACAAAAAGTAAAAAATACCTAGATCCAGTGACGAAGGGCGTGTGCATTGGACCACATACATCAACGTGGACCAACTGTAAAACCCTTGAAGCTCGCCATGAGTCGCCATCGGAGAAAGGAGTCCAATGTTTCTTTCTTGCCTGACAAGCCTCGCAAACTCCACGAGTTTGAGTCTGAATCGCAGGTAAACCACCAACAAAATCATCTCGTGATAATTGAGAGGCAGTTCATGTTCAAGTGCCCATAACACTGATGCCAGAGACAGTTAATAGAAGTGCTTTGGCTGCCATAGTGTGCTATTCAAAATCACCAGAATCAACAATTCTATAAAGACCATGATCCTCAAGTCCCTGAATGACGGTAGTTCGTGTCTCTTTGTCAACAATACTGCATGTATGCATACTGAAGACTATGTCCAACTAAGGAGAGTGAGTCATAATCTAACTTACAGAAAGTAAGTCATCTCCATGCCAGGTACAAAGTATACATCGAGAAATATCAAATTTCTCCCACCAAATTGAATCTGAACGTTGCCCTTGCCGACAACAGTATACTCTGTGCCACCTCCAAAGATAACTAAATCTCT
The DNA here is from genome assembly GCA_007258455.2 of Sequoia sempervirens. Classification (NCBI taxonomy): domain Eukaryota; kingdom Viridiplantae; phylum Streptophyta; class Pinopsida; order Cupressales; family Cupressaceae; genus Sequoia; species Sequoia sempervirens. The sequence goes on from VDFB02000015.1 coordinate 416,737,683, forward strand.
GAAAGGCATGTACTGAATGAACCAATCCCGACGATGCGTGAAATGGCGTGAAGCACTAGAATCAATGTACCAAGTAGAAGAGTTTACAGGATTTGTAGGACTCTTTGCCATGAGTCCAAAGAAGGCAGACTCATTCTGCTCAGTGTGCTCCACCATATGTGCTTGCGGTCTAGACTCTCCTTGCTTTCTTGGGCAGAGGCCAAGCGTTTTCGGCAATCCTTCTTCATGTGGCCAAACTTGTGACAATAATTGCACTAAATATTCTTCGACTTCGAAGAATCTGAAGATTGCCCCTAATTGTATTGCTAAAAGTATGAAGGCTTGCCTTTATTCTTCTAAAATGTCTTTGCAGGGAATGCCTGCACTGAAGAGGATGAAGTGGCACTAGTACCAAACTGTTGTTTCCAAGGATCCTGCTGTAGAAGTTTATTGTAGAGATCTAGAAACGTCAAGTCAACATTAGTCGCTGTAATGTTGAGTGTCTCAATAAAGAGCTCATACGGATGTGGTAGACTCTTCAGAGTGATCACCACCATATCCTCTTCCTCCATTTTCCGACCAATAGCCTCGAGCTGATCTCGAATGTCCTTGATCCTGGTCAAGTGTGCCTGCAGAGGTGTATTCTCATCCATGACGATGGAAAACATGTTCTTCAGAAAGAACACACGACTCTTGTCAAAAGTCTCATGAAGAGCTTTTAGAAGATCCCAAATCTCCTTCGCTGATTTACCTGAAGGAACTTGAGGTAACTGGTCATCAGTGACTGATAACTTTATGAGCATATCGGCTTCCCGATTCTGCTCATCAAACTTCATCTGATCCTTATCAACTATGGGAGGTCGTGTCATGGTGCCCAGAACAATCTGGTCAAGACATCGATACTCAAATATCATCATCATACGCTGCTTCCATGTGTTGTAATTGCGACCATTGAACTTCTGACTGTTGTCCAACATGATGTTGGTCAAAGAGGCCATGCTTCACTCTTTTCAAGGCATAAAAAACAAAGATGATGCAAGTAGATAGACGACACAAAATTTGAGACAACACACCCTGAACTCAGGGAAAAATCCAAACACGGATTTCGAGGTACAAAGAAGAATTTTTGTAAATTGAAAACACAAAACCCTAGGTACAAAAAATACCTGAAATACTGATGACATGAATTCCAAGGCAGAAGTAAGAATTGAAAATAGGTTCAAATCTCAAGGAAAAAATAGGTACAACTGGCACGAATCCCAATGTACGGATTTCTGACAGACCTAGAAAAAAACGACGAAGACCCAAAAATCTTCATGAAAAATCCACAAGGAATATGTATGTATATTTTTAATCCACGCAATAAATTAGAGGATTTGTCACAAACCCTAGCTGGCTGAAAATGTTCTCAGAAAATGCAAAATAATTTCTTCCAGATTCCTCAAATCGCAGCCAGGACAAGGAAAATCGTGTCCAGAGAAAGGAAACTCAGACGTGCGCCAAAAGCCCGTCGAAAACTTTGAAGGTTGCACGGCTTAAATAGTAGGAAGACGTGATTTAAAAATCGCACAGTCGCGTGCAGAGATTCGCAAGATACGGTGTGTGGGCAGAGGCTGCGTCCACAAAACTCCAAAAAGAAAAAATGCATGCAGGAAGGTCGCGTATTAGAATGAAGACAAATCGCGCAACAAAAAGCATAACAAAGGTCGCGCGTGGGTTTTAAAGATGCAAAAAAATGCGTCCAAACAAATGACAGAAAAACCCTTTTTCGAACTAAAATGTCACCTCACAAAATCGTAGCATAAACAAAAACCTACGAAAATCACAACCCATGAACACGCCCAAAATTATTCTGCTCTGATACCACGTAGATTTCAATAATCAGATTAGATTAGATTGAATGAATAGCCATGCTCTTGTAGAGATTACAAACCTTGAAAATTAGGGTGAGAACAAATAGATACAAGTAGATAAATCAGGGAGAACAAATAGTTACAAACATGAGTTACAAATTAGATAACTAAAGAGTACTGACCATTAAACTATAATAAACTATATATTATTTTAATAACCATTTGGGATTTAAAGCAAAGGCTGCCATATGAAGTAGGGTGTTCATGGTGTTCCACCTTTGCATTACAATGGGTTTAATATGTTGCTCATATTATTCCAAAGTAGGATCCTTAGCGAAAATTGTTTGCTTTATCTTTCCAAGCATGCTTTCAAATGTTTCATATCTCTCTAAGACTAGGTGGGTTTGTATTAGCACATCTAATGACATCTACAACAAGTGAGATGAAAGAGCAAACATATTTGCAAAATGTAAACAAAAATTTCAAAAGAATTAATTGACAAGTTAGACACTTCGAAAGTTGAAAAATTGAACAATAAAATCAAAATATTAAAATAAAAAAATTAATAAGAAAATCAACAATTTAATATTTAATATTTAATAAAATCAGCAAAGTTATACCTCATAGTGGACCACCCATCATCATCAAGTATCCTTGTTTAATGGCTTTTCCTTCAATAGAGCTTCAATTAGGCCATCTATTGCACTTTGAACTCACCATCATTAATTGTAGAGGCTCATGCACCTCAAACATTATCTCTAACAAAATGAAGTAATTGACATCTCTTGTCTCCATAGGTTTGAGGAATTCCTTCTTTGAAAATGTCTTGAAGAGAGCGAGGTGTGGTGGTTGCAATGAACATTTGAATATCTTTAGCTTTTGCCACCACTTGCTTCACCCAACTTATTTTCCCTATTTCTTTCAATGCATGAACTCAACATGGGGTCCAAAAGATGTGCCTGTAGGCACCCTCCACCATCATACCAAGCAATTGGCGTACACGTGATGAATCAATGACCACTTGTACAACATTTTAGGCCCCAACCTCCTCTATGGCCTCTCTCAAAATGCTAAACTAGAATTGTACATCCTTATTCTTCCCTGAACAATCCACGACTCTTAAGAAAATAAGAGCTAGTTGGGCTTGTGACTATGATATTGATGAGCGTTTGATGTCTAATATCGGTCCACCCATCCATCACAATAAAACAACTTATCCTGATCCAAGTTTTCCTCATATCCTTGGGTTTCCTTGGTCTGCACATGTTTGTTTGGCTTGGGATATTAGGTCTACTTCACCAATGACTTCCTATTTTACTTTTGGAAATTAATGATCCTCCCATTGGCCTAGACTATTCTCTAGCAGAGATCTTTGAGCACAAATTTGGTGAGGGTTTCCACTTTTCTCTTGCATGGGGATGTAAGGGCATGCCTTTGTTCATCACCTTTGGTCGTAGTGTAATTATTAACCTTTTTTTTGACTCTCCTTTGTTTCTATGTATCTTTTATTGGTGTCTTTTTTTTTTGGGCAATTCTATGTGTGATTATTAGTATTAACATATTTATTACAATGGTATACTATCATTATAGTCCAACAATCACCCTCTTATTACATCATTTTCTTAAGAGAACAAATCAAGAAAGCTCAAAAAGATTTGTACTTCATTGCTACAAGAGATTTGTTAAAGATGTTAGCACATTGCTCTTGAGTGAAACAATACTGTAGCTGGATATTCTTCTATTGGACATGTTTGTGGATGTAATGGCATTGAACCTTAACATGTTTAATGCACTCATGAAAAACCTGATTCCGAACAAGCTTCAAAACACTTTGATGATTGCTGCAGAACAAAGCTGTAAGATATGTCTGGGGAACACCTAGGTCCGTCAAGATGCAATGTAACCATGTTGCATCATAGACAGCTCCACTTGTAGTGTGATGTTCTGCCTTTGTGGAAGAGCAAGCAACAACGGATTCCTTTTTGCTTCCCCATGATATTGGACCAGATCCAAAAAAGAAAATAATGCCTAAAGTAGACTTCTTGTCATCGAAAGAACTTGCATAGTCTATATCCATTGTATCTTTGCAAAAAGAAATGTGCTTTGCTGCTTTTCAATGTGAAACCTTAGGTTCCTGTATAAATCTCAAAAAATAATTGATAGCATAGTTGATATTTGGGCTGCTGTAGGTTAGGTAAATGAGATTCCCAATCAATTGACGATAAAGAGTAGCATTCATCTGAGGTGATGGATCATGTTGGGAAGGTTACAATCCTCTCCATGGGTGTCAACATGGGCATGCAATCTTCCATCCTAAATTTCTTAAGCAATGTCTGAGATACAAAAGTCTGAGACTCCCAATCAATTGACAATAAAGAGTAGCATTTCATCTGAGATACAAAAGTCTGATTTTTCTTTGGTGATGCTTCAAGTCCAAGACAATAATGAAGGAGCCTGAGATCTACTATGTCAAATGATTGTTTGAGACCAGTCTTTATTGCTGCAATTATCTGCAAAGCATTCCTTGTGATGATTAGTTTGTCAATATATACAATTAAATCCCAATCTCCTCCCCTTGCTCCTTGAGATATGAATTCTTAGTGAATCCAAGTTGAAAGAGATTCTCATCTATCTTGATATACCAGGCTTAGGGAGCTTGTTTTAGATTGTAGAGGGATTCCACAAATCTGCACACTTCTTGTTGCTATCTAGGTGCAGTATACCCCTTGAGTTGAGTCATAGATTTCTTCTTTGTGATCTCCTTTCAGAAACACACTTTTGATATCCATTTCATGAACTTGCCAATCAAATTGTACTACCATTTCCAAAATCATTTGGAAAATCTTTAACTTTGTTGTAAGGGAAAAGGTTTCTTCATAGTCAAAGCATTCTTTATGAGCATAGCCTATAGCCACAAGTTGGGTTTTGTACTTGTTGATGCTACTGTTTTCCTTATGTTTGATCTTGAAGACCCTTTTGCATCCAATAGCTTTCTTTGTCGATGGAAAATCAACAAGTTCATAAGTGTTGTTCCTTAGCAATGCTTGATATTCTACATCCATGACATCTTTCCAAGGTAGTGACTCAAGAGCTTGCTTCACTTTTGTGGTTAAATTTTTTGAAGAACTGTACACATAAGAGCAAAATTTACTTCCTCACATGAATTGCTGCGGCTCTTTGGCCAAGAGGTAGACTTGTTTGCAACTACATCTAGCTTTGCATCTTTCATTGTGGTATGATACTAATTAGGATTTTTTGTGTGCATAGGAGATAAATAAATTCGGGATCTAAGTTTCCGTGAGATGACAACAAAGGTGACAACAAATGCAACTTTGCAATTTTACACTTTGAGATTTTCAAATTTTCTTTAACTTATGAACCTGCAAATATACAACACACAAAGAGAGGGAAAAATGTATGTTTTTGGCTGAATGAGGGTTTGCCTTGGTCAAACCCTGTTTTGGTAATTAAACCTTGAAATGAAATGAAATAGCATGAAAAGAATGATGAATGAACAACTCAATGTCACAACTCGCCAAACCCTTGAATAAACCTTTGAAGGATTGAAATCTTGATGTTGATCTTGCATGAAATGGCTTCAATGGATGTGGGTCTTGATGCTTTAATCTTGCTTTGGATCTTTGACTTGAATGCTTGGATTAGATCTTGAAACCTACATCACAATTTTAGCTCCAAGAACTTGTATGATGCAAGAAGACTTTGACATGATGGATGGATTTTGAATGCTGCAATAAATCTCTGATATATCTACTCTTGAATGTGCTTGATTATAACCTTAGCTCTTGTAATTTAACACTTTAAAATCTAGGTGAAACTTAGTGAAATAACCTTGTATTTATAGGTATGTATCCTTAATTTCCTGAAATTCAAATATCACAAGCCGACATTGAATTATGGATTTGAAAACATTAAAATACCGTGAAAAACATAATTTAAATTTAGGTCCAAAGGTTTAGGGAGGACCCATTCACCCATGGGTGAATGGTCCCAAGTCCATAAACTTGGAACACACATTGCTCAATGTAAAGTGTTATGTTTAGGCATTAAATAGTGTCGAGTTTCCCCTTCGGGAAATGTAATTAATTAGGCTTGTAAATAAATAAAAAGGGCTAATTAAGACATAATTAAGCTCAATTTGATTAAAAGGGTCCAAATAAGTGTGAAAATGTAAAGGGGTACATTTATCAACATTATATTAAGGCATTATTAAGGTCCAATTTTAAATAGGAGGGCCCAAACAAGTGAGAAAATGTAAAGGGTTACATTTTCCTACACTACAACAAGTATGGATTATTTGTCTAACATTGTGTGTAGTTTTAAAATATTTTGCAAAAGGCTTATAATCTCCGCTCATACAATCACTTGTAGTACAGTCCTCAAAACCACAACGTTTGTTTTGCAAGTAGTGTAGTTTGTAGAAATCTGGTTTTGAGCTCATTTACCATGCCATTCCTTGTAGTTTTCATGCATCCATTGCTTCTTTGTATTGCATAGGTTCACAGTTTTATATGTTGCTTTGGGCAAAAATTATTAGAATAATTAAATTATATCGCTTATTAATGGTCAATTATGTACATATTGTATATTTTAGGTAGTTTCTATTTTTTGTCTTTGTTTACGATTGTTTCATAATAGAAACATCGTCCCTTGTAATTACCATATGTACATTTGATTCTTTGAATAATATCATGCAATTACTTCAAAAAATTTCTATTTCATGGTATCAAAGCGGGAAATTTTTTCCTAGTGTCTTGTGCTAAAAATTGTCTCTCTATTTTGATGAAATTCGTGAGTTTCTTTTTTAGAATTTCATGAATTTTTGTAGAGGACTGTAATTGTGATTTCTAGTTAAAGATTTTGTGGCGGTTTCGTTTTAAAAAAAATTGCGCCGTTTTTTGTTTTAAGAAAACGCAAGTTGAGTATCTTGTGTTTTTTTTGGTGTCTGGGTGTTTTTTCGTCACTTTTCTGGTGCGGGATTCAAGCCTGTTTTTCTTCTTTTCGTGATTTTGTTCCTCTCAGCACACGTTCATTTTGTGACCTGGTGATGTCTTTTTCTGGGCGCAACAAAGTTTTCTTTTGTGCCGTTTTTTTTTTGCACGTGATTTGTGTTCGTCACTGGCTTCGTGGTCATGATTGTCTGCTTCTTTTGGGCGCGTTTTCTAAAGAAAAAATTCCGTGATTTCACCATTCTCTGGCGCAATTCTCATACATTTTTTGGGCGTGACTTTCAGTCTTTCCTCAGCACGTTTCTCTGCTCGCGTGATCTCCTAGTTCTTGTTTTTTTTGGCGCAATTTTGAAACCCTCCAAGTCTGTGCACGGGTTCTCTGTATTTTTTTAGAACTTTTAAATAAAAATCGGTTAGGGTTTTAAATAAACCCTTTATTTTGAAGCCAAAATTTTGTTTTTGATAGGAGATTTATTTTGGTTTTTGTAAAGATTTTTGGGTAGTCATCATAATTTTCTGGGTGCCTCGCAATCCGTGCGTTGGGATTTGTGCCAGCGGGTTTACCTCGATTTTGTGCCTAAAACTACCTCAATTTTTTGTGATCAGTACGATCAGTTTTATCGCCTCTTCTATTTGTCTTGTTTTTTGCGTTTCAAAAAGCGTGCAAGATGGCGAGTTTGTCCAACATAATGTTGGAAGTTAGTCAGCGATTCAATGGCAGAAACTATAATACCTAGAAGTAGCGAATAATGACAATCTTCGAATATCGGTGTCTTGATCAGATTGTTCTAGGCACTGCTACTCGTCTCACAATGACGGGTAAAGACCAAGAAAATTTTGATGAGCAAAATTGTAAAGCAGTGATGCTCATTACGTTGTCTGTTACAGATGATTAGCTTCCACAGGTTCCATCCGACAAATCAACTGCTGAGATTTGGGAGAATTTGAAAACCTTGCATCAGACCTCCAACAAAAGCCGTGCCTTCTTTCTAAAGAACTAGCTGTTCTCCATCATGATGGATGAGAGAATGTCCTTACAGGAGCATTTGACAAAGATTTAGGACATCCACGATCAGTTGGAGGTGATTGGTCGGAAGATGGAGGAAGAAGACATGGTAGTCATCACTTTGAAAAGTCTACCGAAGTCTTATGAGCACTTTGTTGAAACACTCAACATTACATCGACTAATGTTGATTTGAAGTTTCCAGAGCTTTGTACCAAACTTTTGCAACAGGATTGTTGGAGACAACAGTTCGGTAGTAGTGCTTCTTCATCCTCTACAGAGCAAGCTTTTGCAACTAAGTCTTAGGCTAAGAATAAAGGGAAAGGTTAGCCTGTGCAGCAGAAAGGCTCAGGTCAACCTCAAGACAGCCCCGAGAAGAACATTCAGTATAATTATTGCCACAAATATGGTCATATGAAGAAGGATTGTCGTCATTGTTTGACTTCTAAATAGAAGCAGGGAGGGTCTCATTCGAAAGCAAATGTTGCTGAGCACATTGAGCAGAAGGAGTCTGTCTTTTACGCTTTTATGGCTAAAAGACCTATAGATCATGTGAAGTCCTTTGCCTGGTACATTGATTGAGGTGCTCCGTTGCACTTCACCCATCGGCGTGATTGGTTCACTGACTTCTCTCCTTTCAGTGACTAAGTTATTTTTGGAGGAGGTGAAGAGTATATTGTTGTTGGCAAGGGAAATGTTCAAATTCAGTTTGATGGGAGGAATCTCATATTCTTCAATGTATACTATGTTCCTGGCATGAAACTGAACCTTCTCTCTATCAATCAGATTATGTGGCACTCTCCTCAGTTGGATGTGGTATTCAGTGCACATAAGTGTTCGATTGTTGATCGGGAGACCCGCACCACTGTGGTAGTTGATATTGAGGATCATGGTCTATACAGACTTGTGGATACAAGTGATTCTCCAGAGTTAGCCATGGCAGCCAGAAATTCTTCCATCACCAGTCTTTGGCATCAGTGTTATGGGCACTTAAATGTGCACTATCTCTCTCAGCTATATCGGGAGGGACTTGTAGCTGGTTTACCTGAGATCCAAACTCAGCATCATGGAGTTTGTGGAGCTTGTCAGGTTGGGAAGTAGCACAGGACACCATTTCCAGATGGTGATTCATGGTGAGCCTCCAAGGTACTATAGTTGGTTCACTGATGTATGTGGGCCAATGAATACACCTTCTATTACTAGTTGCAGGTATTTCTTGCTTTTTGTTGATGATTTCAGTCGTAAAATGTGGGTGTACTTTCTTAGATAGAAATCAGATGTGTTTATTCTATTTCAAAAGTTTAAGGCCTTAGTAGAGAAAGAGTTTGGCTGTTCCATAGTCACTTATAGGTCAAATAATGGGGGGGAATTTTGTTCTACTGATTTCTCCAACTTTTGTGATGTACACGACATCAAACGCCAATTAAACACACCCTACACCCCTCAACAAAATGGTGTTGTAGAGTGGCGCAACCGCACAATCACCAAGATGGCCTGCTCCATGTTACAACACAGGAGTGTTCCTAAGAAATATTGGGCAAAAGCTGTCTACACTACCGTCTATCTCCTTAATCGGTCTTCTATACAGGCTGTTAAGGGGAAGACTCCTGAGGAAGCTTGGACTGGTCGCAAACCTCGGATCAGGCATCTGAAAATCTTTGGCTCTTTAGCATATGTATGGATTCCAGATGCCTAGCGCTCCAAGTTGGATTCCAAGAGTCAAAAGCTTATGTTAATAGGGTATAATGACAATCATAAGGATTATCGGTTGATTGATGTAGACACTGATCGTCTCATCTTCAGTTGGGATGCTGTCTTTGATGAAGAACAAGGACTCTCTCACCTTTCCTCGTTTGTGCAACATTTTGAGGATTAGCCTTTGAAGGCTTCTGATTTGGGTGTTCGTCTTCCGTTAGGTCCACTTGATGGGAGGGATGATGTAAATTTTGTTTTTGATGTTGCTCAACCCAATTTTCCTTTGGATGATGTTGATCTTCCACCTATTGAACCTGTTCTAGATCCAGTACCAATTTTAGCTCCTTCTCATGCATCTGATGTTGGCACTTCTACTCTCTAGCCTAAATGGTGGGCTAAGACCATTGGTGATCTTCATGATGATGAGCTCATTGAGGTTAGATTGTCCAAAAACAAGAGCAAACAACAACATAAAGTTAATTTTTCTCTCATGGCCAACATTCATAGTGTCTATGAGCCTCAGACATATTTAGAGGCTAAAGGAATTCCTGAGTGGGAACAGGCTATGGAGGTTGAATATCATAGTCTTCAGAAGAATCACACTTGGGTCCTTTTTGACCTTCCTTCATGGAAGAAGCCCATTAGCTGCAAATGGGTGTATAAGGTTAAGTACAAAGCTGATGGAACCCTTGACAAGTACAAAGCTCATCTCGTTGCTAGGGGGTTCTCATAGAAGGAAGGCATTGACTATGAGGAGACTTTTGCTCGTACAGACAAGAAGATTACCATTTGGCTCATCCTTGCCTTAGCAGCCCAGTTTGGTTGGAAAGTCCATTAGATGGACGTCAAGAGTGCATTCCTCAACAATGAGTTGAAGGAAGAAGTCTACATGATGCAACCTCCAGGATTCAAGGTTGCCGGTAAAGAACACCAGCTGTGCAGACTGGTTAAAGCACTCTATGGTTTAAAACAGGCTCCTCAGGCTTGGTACATCAAGATCAACAAGTACCTCATAGATCATGGCTTTCAGAGGAGTCCATCTGATTCTAATCTATATGGCAAACACATTGGCTATGATATTCTTATTCTTGTTGTCTATGTTGATGACCTGATCATTATTGGTAGCTCGACACATTTGATCGATGAGATCAAACAGGATTTGTGTAGCTCATTTGACATGACAGATTTAGGACTTCTGCATTATTGTTTAGGTGTCGAGGTTTGGCAGACAAAGAGCAGTATCTTCATCTCTCGGTCCAAATCTGCTCGAAGTCTACTGGATAGGTTCCGAATGCAGGATTGCAAACCTGCCTCCACACCTATGGAAAAGGGGCTGAAGTTGTTAGCTAAATCAGATTCACTTGTAGTGGATGACTCCTTGTTCAGGCAATTAGTGGGCAGCCTCATCTATCTCATTGCCACTAGACTTGACCTCATTTTTGTAGTGAGCTACATTTCACACTTCATGACAACCCCCAAGGCTGATCATTGGGTAGCAACGAAGTGTGTGCTGCGTTATGTGAAGGGAACTTCTGATTATGGACTTCTTTACACTAGGAGTCACGATCCTAGACTCATTTGTTACACAGACTCAGGTTCGGCAGGTTCAGTTGATGACAAAAAATCAATATCTGGGTATGTTTTCAGTTTGGGATTTGGTGCAATCACTTGGACTAGTAAAAAGCAGCAGGCAGTGGCGCTTTCCTTGACAGAAGCAGAGTATCGAGGAATAGTTAAGGCAGCTTGTGAGGCATTTTGGCTTTGTTGGATGCTTGCAGATATGCAAAGATCTCAAGCAGGTCCGACTCCCTTGTTCTGTGATAATTAGGGGGTTCTCAAACTTGTCAAAAATCTAGTCTTCCATGAAAGAACCAAGCATGTGGAAACTCATTGTCACTTCATTCAGAAGCTTGTTGAAGACGGATCAATTCAGTTGCTATATGTTCCAACAGAGGATCAGACAGCAGATATTCTCACCAAGTCCCTCAGTTGAGATAAGTTTGTCAAATTTAGGGGGCATCTTGGTGTAGTTGACAGGTTGACTATTAAGGGAGGCTATTAGAATAATTAAATTATATCTCTTATTAATGGTCAATTATGTACATATTGTATATTTTAGGTAGTTTCTATTTTTTGTCTCTGTTTACGATTGTTTCGTAATAGAAACATCGTCCCTTGTAATTGCTATATGTACATTTGATTCTTTGAATAATATCATGCAATTACTTCGAAATCTTTCTGTTTCAAATATGAATGTGGGGTCATTCTTTTTGTCTTCTATTATATGATTGGTCTACTTCTAGCATCATATTGGATGTTGATTTTGATGTCTACCGTTGCCCTATTGAGGATTTTTGTATTACTTGCTTGTGGCTTCATTCGACAACTCTTTTTGTGATCATAAGATGTTGACATTTTCTTACTTACGAATAAAACAAGGAACTCCGTAAGACATGACTTAGCACCTTACATATTTCACATAATGAGTGTTGATGTGGTTTTGTGACCATACCAAACAGCAGAACAAAATAGTTTGGGCTACTCCGTTCTCTCTTGATCAAAGTATTCCATGCGCTAAGATTGCGAGAAAGTTCGCATGTTCAACTCCAAGGTTCCTTAAGTGCGAATAGACCCAGTTTGGTTGATGTGTATTGCTGTGTTCGTACGAGGGGACTTACACAATTGTCCAGATTTCTTGCAGTTAGCAGCTAATATATGATTTTGAAGGGGATTCTCATGTGTATGATTTGGCAATGTGGTTCTTTTTCCTAAAACTAATCAGAAAGTGCGGAAAGTAAAAGGGAAAGGGCCTAAGAAATTTGAACTCTATTCTAAATGCAGGGTATATGGGGCTTCGTTTCAATAGACTTCAACCAGATTTCGCCTAGCCTCCGTCGGACAGCCTCAGCAAAATCGGTGCAATCTTCAAAGGGGATAGCAAAAGATATTCAAGTTATAGTTTAACATACATACACCATCAGAACAACGCATATAAGTATGTAAACCACAACCGAAGTTAAACACAAGATAATGTCCAGTTGACCACGCAAGGCGGACTTATCATCAACAAGCCGCTAGTGGTATGGAATAAAGCGAAGCTATCTCAATAAAACACCATACACCGAAGTAAGCTACTTTGCATGAACTAAGCTACTTGGATACGAAAGGAAGAAGAAACCTTGCTAGCATTTCATGACTAGACGAATTCCATCATCAATGAAAAGATCTATTATCATAAAATGTGTTACACAACAATCTCTTCAAAAGTTTTCAAAGGGAAAACTTTCTCTCTTCTCCAAATTATGCAAAAATGCTCTACAATCTAGCTCTAACTCTATCTCAAATCTAGCTCTGATCTAATCTCTGATCTCTAATTTCTAATTCTAATCCCTTACAAATGAGGGGGACTCCCCCTTTTATAGCTAGCCAAGTCCCAAAAGACGGCTAGGGTTACAATTAATAGAGTGGCCAGAATCGTGCCACCTCAGCCCTAACCCTAAAACTGCCAGAATAGGGAGTGGTACATTAAATGAATCAAAGATTCCCACTCACTCCCAAAATAGCAAATGCAATAAATGATCCATCAGTCTTCTAGAAGATCCTCGTCCAGTAGTGTGTTCCCATTTGCCTTCTCTCTGATTGCCAACTCAACAAATCTGCTAAGTACGGCCTCAACCTCATGAACTGAGATAGGCGGAACACAATCCAACTGAAACTCTAACACGGTGACTGAGTGCTCGTGCCTCGTACAAGATTTTCTCCAAGCAGCTAATGAGTCCTGCGTGTTCTGGATCAGGGTGGAGAATGTAGCAGTATTCTCAAAGTCATCCTGTACAAAGGTCTTAACATCTGCGAAGAAGGGAACCAGCAAACCCCTCAAATTATCAAAGTTTATCTCCTCTGGACTCAGCCGCCTAGCAAAGATGGCCTCAAAGGTATTCTGAACTCCGTCTATAATATTGGCCATAGCCCTGTGTACCTTGGCTGAATCTGCCCGTGCTGCATCGAAGAAGCCACGCCCTGTGATAGCTGAAGAATACCACCGAG